>JAVGWX010000011.1:55665423-56265423 GCA_036924085.1 Ariolimax columbianus
AACCATGGGTAAACCAGGGGTAAACCAGGGGTAACCTATGGATAAACAAGGGGTAAACCATGGGTAAACCAGGGGTAAACTATGGGTAAACCAGGGTTAAACCATGGGTAAACCAGGGTTAAGCCATGGGTAAACCAAGGGTAAACTATGGGTACACCAGGGGTAAACTGAGGGTAAAAAAAAAGTAAAGTATCCCATAGCATTACTGCCGTAGGGGTGTGAGGTGTTAGCGATCAAAGGCTCGGCTATATGAGGGCGGTAGCCATCTCCTCTCCCTCGCCGCTTTTACTTCCCGGACTGAACCGGTACCCATTTTAAGGCTGGGTAGACCCGGGAGCCATTGCGGTCTGAAAAAAACATTACCGCCTCAACTGGGTAATGAACCCAGGACCACTCAGATGCGAAGCCAGCGCGCTAACTACTGCGATACGCGGCTCCACTATGGGTAAACCTGGGGTAAACTATTGGTAAACCCTGCGGAAAAATACGGAGATAGTGACGCTTGAGTAGTCTAGTGGTGGTTCCAACGCTAATCTGGCAACTACTACGACGTGGCTGGTTCCAGACAGTATTGGATAATGACGTTCCTCTGGATTAATTAGCTACCTGGTGAGGGGGAACCTGCTGTGTATAGAGCATATTGTTCTCTATAACAAGATGATCAAACTTGCGACTTGGAGAAGGCTCCAGTTCATCCTGCGGTCTCGGCACAACACGTACAAGCTCTTGCAAACCACTCCGATGTCGCATTAAACCTGTAGTCAGGGACGACTGATAGTAACTACTAATGAAACCATCCTTCATACGGTGACCCAGTTCCGGTTCATGTTTTTATTTCGTGTTTAATAGTTCCAACGAAAGAAGTTTTAGATGGACTTCTCCGTTGCTTCGCTTGCGGGGTCTATAGCATGGTGGTTCTAGATACTGTAACGGCGCATTTTCTAGCCTACGTTACAAGACAAGAATATATGAATCTGCAGCAGTTTACGAGTCAAGATTGGAGCAGAGAGTATCTATGATCTTGTGAAAAATGCTCATCAGGGCTTGACCTCGCTCGGGCCCATGGAAGCTGTGTCACGGAAGTCTGGCCAACGAGGTGGGGATCGAACCTGAAATTCTGATTCTTGTGAGCTTACCGAGGACCTCTCGGTACACTATAGTCAGGATTGCCCTGGCTCACTTTCTTAAGTACGTTTCGAGATGTAAGATGAGACAGTGTAACTGGATTCCAAAGAAACCTTCGCAAAAGTGAGCTCAGTATGAGTAGTTTCAATCAATAGCAACAACAACAGCAGCAATAACCAAACCAACAACAACATAGTGAAGGCAATGCTAACGATCTAATACGTCTTCTTCTTCGTCTTCTTCTTCAGCGTTTGTCCTGAAAATTATTTTCTCCAATTAATTTGTCTAAATTATTTGTACCTTCCCTCAGAAATTTAAAAATACCTACAACGTATAGCCGAAGCCTTCGGCTTCCTGCAAAAGACATAAACATGTCTGTTCGAAAACCAGGTTTCCAAATATTCCAAGTTCTGAAAAGGAGTAGCTTTGTGTCGTAGCCTGCGATATCAGCCCCTTTCGGCCTGAAACATCCGATTTAAGCAGTGTTTTTTTAGAATCAGGCGTTCTGTCCCACTGTGATCTATACCCTCTTAGCCTGACTAGTGCAGGCTATTTTCTGGGGCCCCGCTTGGAGACGGAAAAGAGTCTTCGTCTTCTCTCGCTCGCTGACTCTTGCGCAAGCAGCCAGCTTTGAATGATGATAGTGAAATGAGCTCATTCACATGTGCTTAACGATCATCCAGATATAACAGAAAAAAGAAAAAGACCAAGGGATTATAATGGATCATACAGGTAAGGTGAGTGAGCAAGTTCAGGTAGCAGTGAAAAAGGCAAATGTTAGGAATGATAAAAAGAAATATTAAACGTAGGAGCAAGAAGTAATCAAACTGTGTAAAGCATTAGTTAGACCTAGATTGGAGTACTGTGTACAGGTGCGGAATCTTTATCGGGGAGCGGATATAAACATACTAGAAATGATACAAACAAGATAAACAAAACTGATAATTGGATTCCGGAATTACAGCTATGAGGAAAAACCATCCCTCCATTGTGTAGAAAAGAGAATAATTCGAGGTGACAGGTTCATAATATAATCAAGGAAAAGGATGCATTATACAATAACACGTTCTTCTAACAGCCGCCTACATGAACAACAGGGCACAGCTACAATTTAATTAAAGAAAGGTCCAGATTAGATACCAGAAAATATATTTTTAGCCAGAGAGTGGGGAATGCCTGGAATGATTGCCACGTGATATAGTGGAGGCAGAGTCAATTCATGCATTCAAGTATAGAACTAATGTGCATAGTTTTTAGATAAAGTGAAGTAAACGATACTGGTTGTATACAGACTCTGTAGAGTCTTCTAAACCAGTATAAAGACGTTGAGTTAATAGAAACCTGAGTCAATAATTGATCTTAATATCACATGCTATGTTCATTACAGAATACTATGGCCATTTATTTACTCTTCCTCGCATATTCGATTAAAACGGAAATAGTATTAGAACACCATGAGGGTTTCTTGGCCACATTATGAACATGGGGCCACTACTGCTCCAGAAGAAAGTCTGAGACAGAGCATTAATGTTCTCTTATTTTAGTTACGGAACACTCGTGTTACAGCTGAATTTACAAGATTAAAACTAATGTAATTCCAGCATGTTGCGTTAGACAGCTAAATGAAAAACAAGATCTGCCAAGGTGTCTCTAAAAATCTATACAAACTTTGAAAATGTATTAGTCTTAGTCTTAAAAGTTAGTCTTAGTGTACGCGTTAGTGTAAGTGTTAATCTTAGTCTAAGCATTAGTCTTAGTCTTAGCCTTAGCCTTAACCTTAGTCAAAGGGTTAGTGTTAGTCTTAGTCGACTTGTACTTCAACAGTGGTAGGTGCCCATGAGCTGGTCCCAGCTCTGGCATGAATTGGATGTAGTCGAGAGAAGGATTTCCTGCTTAGCGGGTTAGGCTCGAGCAGCGTATTACTACGCTTCATTGGGACAAATGGTTAACCGTTGTGCGAGTCCATATTAATAGACTCAAAACACTAGAGCAAAGTAGACTCACAAGCTGATAGGCGCATCTCTGCTGCTCTTAACAAACCACCTAACCCTATCCGGTGTTATGCCATTTCACACAGTTAGTCGCCTCTTGCGGCAAGCTCACTGTGGGGCAGTAGTTTTATTCGTGTCTTTGTCCTACACAAAGGCCCCGGCAGACCACTCGTATTAGTACTGTTTGCAATGACAATAATTTAAGATTAGTTATTTATATGAAAGAGGAACGCATTTTTGGAATATTTCCTCTGTTCTCAGATTTGCTTTCAAAATTATTTGCCCAATTCGGAACTCGGCAACATTCTCAGTGGGTATTACGATTAGGCTGTTTAGCAGGAATATAAAGTCACTCTTGGACATTGAATATAACTAAAGATATCACATCCAGACTGCAGATTTTCTTTTTTTAACAAGTCTGGTTGTATACTTCATGTTAGATGGCCAGAGATGATGACACATTCAGGTTTGTGGGAATGATCACAGTAACAAACAATACAGCAGGAAATTGGGGAGAGAAAGTGGGAGATGAATAGGACACACTGTCAGAAAGTTGCAGGATTTCATGATCAGACATGCACTGAATTGGAACCCAGATGGAAAGAGGAGTGGGGAGACCAAGAAATGGTCGAGGTGGAAATCAATTCAATCATTCTGTTAGCAGAACTTGAGAAGATCGCCAGAGACGCAGACTATGGACAAATGTTCCAAGTGGAATCATACTTATCAATGATGATCGACTCTGACACTAGTATCCGTTCTGGTCCAGACGCCGACGAGAGCGTCGATGTACATAGTTGTATACATCATTAAACGGTTCATATGTGATAAGAGCGTTCTCTATCAATAATAGCTTTCAGTTGTTATATTGTAGCCGAATTTGCGCGATAAACATTATTTTGCAGGTATCTTCTTCTTTATTTTTCTGTCCTACTGCTTTTGCTATGTGGCGTTGTAGAGGCCGGGTGCGCAGATTTCTTGCTACTGTCAAGTGTGCTGTCGCTAGGCGTAACTTCCTTAGAGTGTCTGAGACACACTCGCTCCACCGACGTCGAGGTCGACCTCTTGCTCGTGGACCGGAAACCTGCATATGATATGTTTCGCTGCAGACTGGTCATAATGCATTCTGACTAAATGACGCCACAATCGGTCACTATGCGAATTAGGTAACGGATTGCCTTTTCGGCTGCACTTCTCACACCACGAATCTCACAACTCTGAATTTTAATCTGATGTGTTTTTAGTAAGGAGCAAGATTGACATTGGTAACACAATTTAAGAATATACAGTGTAATTATCAGCCTTCTCTTAGTTAAAGGAAGTACGATAGATTGAACGTAATGATTTTGTATCCGCCGATTGTAAAGGGAGTGTAACTTTCGATAATTACATCCTCTTTAACTTGCATCATTATCTCATTTGACACTCTGCTTAATATTAAATAGATAATAGATATGGAGAGAGGATACATCCCGGCCTTGTTCCAATTTGTACTTCCAACCTATATACATATAAAGAGAGAAAACAAAAAAATGGAAGGCATAGCTAATGACACATTAGGTTAGCTAGTTGTAACCGGGCTTTTTGCTGAGTTATGTTTTCACTTTTGTTTGTTTGACCGACATTTAGAATACCAAACATCTATTTTGGTTTCCTTCATTCTTATATATAAATGTCAGGGACAGTCATTTAGCAACAACAATTTTTCAACATTTTTACAACTGTGGAAACTAGAAATATTGCATGTCTCATTTTGCGACATAGTCTCCATACCTGACAACACCCATTGTCCACCTGTCCACAAGCTTGTGGGTGCTCTCTAGAAAAAAGTCTTTTGGTGCGACCTTTAACCAATTTTGCACATTTCCATTACTTTGCTGTCATTGTCAAACGTATGATCGCGTAAACGTTATTTTAAGGGTTTAAGCAAGTGAAAGTCCGATGTCTCCAAATCAAGACTGTATGCTGGATGTCTCAAGACTGTTAGGTGGATGTTTCAAGGCTGTATGGTGGATGTTTCAAGACTGTTAGGTGGATGTTTCAAGACTGTTAGGTGGATGTTTAAAGACTGTTAGGTGGATGTTTAAAGACTGTTAGGTGGATGTTTCAAGACTGTTAGGTGGATGTTTCAAGACTGTTAGGTGGATGTTTCAAGACTGTTAGGTGGATGTTTAAAGACTGTTAGGTGGATGGTTCAAGACTGTTAGGTGGATGTTTCAAGACTGTTAGGTGGACGTTTCAAGACTGTTAGGTGGATGTTTCAAGACTGTTAGGTCGATGTTTCAAGACTGTATGCTGGACGCTTCAAGACTGTTAGGTGGATGTTTCAAGACTGTTAGGTGGATGTTTCAAGACTGTATGCTGGATGTTTCAAGACTGTATGCTGGATGTTACAAGACTGTTAAGTGGGTGTTTCAAGGCTGTTAGGTGGATGTTTCAAGACTGTTAGGTGGACGTTTCAAGACTGTTAGGTGGATGTTTCAAGACTGTTAGGTGGATGTTTCAAGACTGTATGCTGGATGTTTCAAGACCACACATTTGAGAGCACGAACTTTATCTAATGTATGTGCAGCCTTATGTAGGCGGGAGTTATCGTGAAGCAGCAATACTCATTTTTAGAGACGTCTCCGATGTTTCGATCGAAACGCGAGCTTTAACCTGTCCTCTAGCATGTTACTATAACGATCATTATTCATAGTTTCACCCATTTTCTATAAGTGCACCAATATATGGCCAGTAACATCGCAACGATGGTCATCATGATTTTCTCATCGGATGTCTGTGTTTCAATTTTTTGTCTGAGCCATAGACAACTGGCGCTTCTATTGTATCGACTGTTTCTTATTTTATGTTTCAAAATGGTGCACACAGGACTCGTCTCTTGGCACAATTTGATGAAGAAAAACATCCCATTCACTAGCATGACGGACCAAATGCATTTGGCAAATCGTCTGCTGTGCACGCGTGTGATCACTGGATAGCAACCATGGGACGTATCAGCTACACACTTTTCTATAATCGAGGTCATCATGGACAATTGTGTGCGCATCGCCATGACTCATATTGCATTTTATGACTAGTTCATCAATAGTGATTCACCTGTTGCCATTTACTAGCAGGTTGATCTGCCGTTTCACTGTGTCAGTTGACACGCCTGCTGGTCTCCCACGCCGCGGTTCATCAATGACATTTTTTCTTTCGTTTTGAAATCTGTCTACCAATTCAGACAATTTCCTCTGAGTCAAAGAACTGTCTTTATACTGGACCTTTATTCCTCTGTAGATTTGAGAAGGTTTCACATCATTTGACAGAAACCAAAACAAACGAATACATTCTCTTTGTTCTTTCCCGGTGCAAGTCGGCGAGGGCGGAGATGTTGGACTCTTTATTGCACATGCGTATACTGCTCGATCATCACAATCGTGAAATTGCTAACGAGCCTTTTTGTGTTCTGAAATAAGATTTAAAGTTGTAAATACTCTTCCTAGTACTTTAAAATAAAATTGCTTTTACTTAATGACTGTCACTCGCTTGGTTTTGTCCGTGTATGTGTATATGTAAATATATATACTTTGACGAAATGACATGGCAGACTTCACCATCACATATACTCTCGAACAGAAGTTACATAATTTTGTGTGTGTGTTGTGGTCGTTGCATCGTCAGAGTTAAAAATGTCCTCGATTGAACAACATACAAATGCCAAATGCTGTGTTTTGCTTGAGACGTCACCATCAGAGACACACACATTGCTTAATAGAGAATATGAGGATACCCAAATGAAGAAATTGCAAGTATTTAAGTGGCACAATCCTCAGACAAAACGCCAGTTCTCTGAATGGAAATCTTCTACATCTCCCCGGATACTTACATTTCGTTTGGACAAAAGCAAAGGAACAGTTATGGTGGAATTGTTGTTTTATTCCCAGGGTATTGTCTACCATGATTTCATTCCTGTAGGTCGAACGGTTAACAAGGAAATGTACGTTGATATCCTCCTCCGTCTAAGAGATGCAATCAGAAAAAAACGGCCAGAAAAATGGAGAACAAACAGTTGGATTATGCTGCATAACAATACGCAAGCACATCGATCCCTACTGGTAAAGCAGTACCTCGCAAAGCACAATGTGATTACCTTGGAACATCCCCATATTTTCCCGACCTGGCACCGGCTGATTTTTCTTCTACCCTCGACTGAAATCGGCACTGGAAGGACAGCGATTCAAGGATACTGAGGACGTTATCACCAATGCGACAAGACCGCTGAGAGAGGGGTCAAAGAATGGGTTCCACGAATGTTTCCAGCAGTAGTTGCCGAAGAGAACTACAATGAAGGAAATGAACTGTAGATAATTATCTTGTAACTTATTTCTATTCATCTGCTAAATCCGGGAACATTTTGAAGCTACCTCGTGTGTGTGGGTGTATATATTTATATATATATATCTAATCTAATCTAATAGCTGTCCATCGTTGTCGATGAGGACCGCCGACATCATCCTTGTCACAGATTTCCCTGTTGGGTGTGGGTGCGCATGTGGCTGAACAGGCCAATGCGAGCACGAAAACATCTGCTACATATCGGGCACACGAGGTTTGTAGAATGGGATTTCTACATGGAAATGTAGAGGAATGGAATGTAGAGTGGGATGGTGTTCCCGCTGCTCGGGATTTCCGCGTCTCGCGTCTGTTCTGGGCTTTCACAACACGGTCATCTTCACCGGCAGCTACACCCGATTTGACTGCACTTCTCCAGTCAGATCTGTTTTTCGCAAGACATTCCCAGGTGTCGAAGTCTATCTGGCAACTTTTTAGTGAGTCCTTCAGACCGTCTTTAAATCATTTCTTTGGGCGCCCTCTCTCGCGCCATCCCTCTCTCAGCTCGCCGTAGAGAAGCTTCTTTGGGAGCCGCTCGTCTGACATACGGACGAGGTGTCCGGCCCATCCTAGTCGTGCTTTTTCTAGCAGTGCATGTATGCTGGGCATGTTAGCCCTCGAGAGAACCTCGATGTCAGTGACACGATCTTGCCATCGGATGTGGAATATTCGCCTCAGGCAACCTGTGTGGAAGTGGTTTAACCTCCTTGCATGTCCAGAGTATACAGTCCAGCTTTCGCAAGCGTATAGTAGGGTTGGAATGATGGTTGCACGGTAGACTTTCAATTTGGTCTTGACGCTGATGCCACGACGTGCCCAGACCATCGAGCGCATTCTACCAAAGGCTGTGCTGGCCTTTGCTATTCTGCTTGCCACCTCATCGTCTAGGCTGACAGATCTCGACAGCGTGCTGCCCAGATATGTGAATTTGTCTACGGCATTCAACGTCTGCCCGCTGACTGTAGTCTCTGGTTTTGTGTACGGCATGCCTGGTGCTGGTTGGTACATGACCTCTGTTTTTTTGGCATTTATGGTCAGGCCAAAATTTTCGCATGCGGCAGAGAACTGGTCCATTCCAACCTGCATGTTCAGTTCTGAGTTGCTCATTAGAGCACAGTCGTCAGCAAATACAAGTTCCCTGATTATGTCGCCAGCCACTTTGGTTTTGGCTTTTATTCTTCTGGAATTGAGTAACTTGCCATCTGTGCGGTACTTTATGGGTATTCCAAGCTCCAATGATCTGAAGGCGTGTGTCATCGTGGCCGCGAACATCATGCTGAACAAAGTCGGGGCGAGTACACATCCTTGTTTTACTCCGTTTGATACTATAAACGTTTTAGAGATTGCACCGCTGTCCAGTACACGAGCACACATGCCTTCGTGTAGCTGTTTCACCATTGTTATGAACTTGTTGGGGCAGCCAAACTTAGACATTATCATCCACAGCCCTCCTCTGTTTACTGTTTTAAATGCCTTTGTCAAATCAATAAATGTGGTGTACAAGGCCTGATTTTGCTCTCGACACTTCTCTTGTACTTGGCGAGCGGCAAAAATCATGTCCACTGTTCCTCTTCCGGCTCTGAATCCACATTGGCTTTCTGGGAGGTGGTGGCTTTGTTCAAGGTGCTTGTTGAGCCTGTTTAGCAGTAAGCGCGCTAGGATCTTGCCTGCTACGGAGAGTAGCGATATTCCTCGATGATTGTCGCATTCCTGACGATTGCCTTTTCTTTTGTATAGGTGAACGATTGAGGCGTCCTTTAGCTCCTGCGGAATTTTACCTTCAGCCCACATGTGACAGAAGAGTTCAGTGATCCTTCTGGTGAGGGATGGGCCAGCTGTCTTATATACCTCTGCTGGTATTGCATGAGCTCCTGGAGCTTTTCCTATAGATAGTGAACTGATTGCCCTGTCGACTTCCTCCTCAGTAATGACTGCATCCAACGCCAGGTTCAGTTCCACCTGCGGCATTCGCCGGATGGCCTCTTTATTTATGGACGATGGGTGGTTTAGTATTTTGCAGAAGTGGTCTGCCCGTCTGTCTAGAATCTGAACCTTATCTGTTAGCAGTACCCCATCCGCACTGCGAACTGGAGTATTACTAGAGGGCTGCGGGCCGTAGAGAGCTTTCAGTGCCTCGTAAAACCGTTTGGTGTCATGACGCTCGGCGAACATCTCAATTTCGTCAGCTCTTTTGCTGAGCCAGGAGTCTTGCATCTCTCTAAGCCTGGTCTGGACAGCTTTGCGAGCAGTATTGAACGCAGCTTTTGCTGTCGGAGATGGTGTGTCCCTCTGGTATTCCCTGTGCGCTTCATGTTTTGCATCGAGAAGGCCCTGCATTTCTAGATCGTTCTCATCAAACCAGTCCTTATGCTTGCGCGTGATTGGGCCAATGTGTTTAACAGCTGTATCGTAGAGTGTGTTTCTCAATGATGCCCAGTTCTTTTCGATGTCGTTCTTTTCAAAACGAAGCTCAGACAGTCTACCCTCAAGCTCTTCCTGGAAGCCTCCTCTCGTGGGTTCGTATTTCAACTGAGAGACATTTAGCCTCCTCGGTGGTTTCTTTCCCTGGGGGCGCATTTTGGGCTGGATCTTGAAGTTTAGCTTGGCAATGACAAGTCGATGGTCGGTCCAACATTCTGCACCACACATGCTCTTCGTTACCATAGCATCCGCTCGATCCCTACGTCTGATGATAATATAGTCAATGAGGTGCCAGTGGGGGGGGGGGGGGGGACCATGGGTGCATCCATGTGGTTCTATTTAGGACAGGTAGTCGGAAAGCTGTGTTTGTAATGAGTAGTTCATTTGCGGCACATGTCCTCAGAAGTAGCAGTCCGTTACTATTGCATTTTCCGATACCATGTCTGCCAATGGCCCCCTCCCAAGCTGTATGGTCTGTGCCAACCCTAGCGTTAAAATCACCGAGGATGACCAGTTTGTCAGATTTGGGGACTGCAGCGATGAGCGCCTCAAGGTCCTCATAAAACTTATCTTTTAAGGGTTTATCTTTTTAAGGATTTCTTAAGGGATTGCTTCCCCTTGTTAATGGTCGGTGCTGTGTTGGAGATCGAACCCATCACCTTCTGATTGTGAGCCGTGTCACTTACCTACTAGTCCACGCCGTCCCCACTTGTTGATATATCATCGGCCATCTTAACCTCCATCTCTCATACTTCTAGTGATAAATCGCGAAGTCAGACTGATTTCACGTGCATTTCTGACATCAATTATTGCAGTAACAGCACAAATAATAAACTGAATATTGATTAAAACAAAAACTAAGCAAAACCTACATAAAAGTGCATTAAAGTCATATTGGCATGACAAAACTGTCCTACCACGTGTCAGCATTTTTTTTGTCTCGTGCACACACTACGCCCTGTCTCACCTCGAAAATAAATACCTTGAAAATGATAACAGTCAGGTTTAATGTGTTTGCTTATTATGGTGTGATTATCCTATGTGAAATACACGTGAAATACTGTAGTATTAAACAAAAATGCAAGGCCGTACTTTATAGTAGATAATTGTCTTATGTAATTGGTCAGTATAAATATACACTTATAGTTTGCATTACAAATGCATTTACAGGAAAGCAAGAGATTTCACAGGCTGCTAATGTATTTATTGGTTTACTCGTCGTCTCGTCTCTTATGTGATCTTTACTACGTATCAGACAGTGATTACATGAAGCATCCTTACATGTAGCTTGTTTTACAGTTCGTACATTAGATCTTGAGGTGGTAGTATGCTCATCAGTTAGTTGTACTTGACAAGGTTATTAGCTATTTGCACAGCCCATTTTTTGCAGTTTACGACATGCTTTATCGATTACAGTCGTTGTATTTTTTCAGCCCCGGATACCTGTTTGATGGCGATGCATATAAATGTAAGGACTACTTTAATTTTTATTCTTTTCTTAAATCCTGAATTGTTTGTGAATTATTGTTTAATATTCTCTGTTGAACGTTATAGTTGCAATGGTTTATTCTTTCTTTGTCTTCGTTTTTCTAAATCCTAATTGGAATGTCTTTAGTTCTATGTTCAATTCTATTTGTTTTCGTTTTGATCATACATATCCTCTACTAAATGATTTATTGTTGTAAATAGTTTTTTCCTTTTTTATTATAATTCAAAGTTATAATTGTAATATTTGTTCAAAATGTTTTCCTCTGTTTAAATTAATAGTCATAAAATGTGGGTCTCTCTTTTTCTTTGTTTAAACGTATATTAGTAATGTTTTTTTCACTCTTATTCTGTTGAAATGTATAATTATAATATATTTTTTTCTTATCCTCTGTTCAAATCTATAATTGTAATATTTTGTCTCTGTTCAAATTTGTAATTGTAATATTGTTTTCTTGATTATTCTCCGTCCACATTTATAAACGTAATGCGTCTTCTCTCTTATTCTATGTTTAAATTTATTTATGTTTTTAGTTTTCTTTAATTTTTTCTCCCTCGTAGAAAACTGGGGCAGTGTGAAAATTAAGGAAGCTAGTACTTTGAGAAGAAAGAGAATCTTAGAGAGTATGCAACTGAGTAAGAGAGACAGAGACAATGACGTAAATTGAAAACCCTAACCAGATTTAGTTCTTAGCCAAACTGTACTTCTGCATGTGCCAGTGCCCCTTGTGCAAGTCAAAGTTCTGGTATGAGCTGCATAAATCCGGGAGGAGGATTTCCTGCATAGTGGACTAGGCTCGAGCAGATTATTACTCCCTTGTGTTGGAACAAGTGCCACGGAGGATGGTTAACCAATGTGCAATTCCATCTTAATAGACTCAATCACTAGAGCAATGTGGACTCGCAGCCTGTTAGGCGCCATCTATGCTGCTCTTAATAAACCACTTAACCATGGCCGGTTTTATCTCATGTCACACAGTTAGTCGCTTCTTACGACACACTTCTTAGTGGCAGTGGGGCTAATCTTGTCCATGTCATAACCAAAGAGCCCGGCGGAATCACTTACGATTACATTATCAATTTAAAAAAAATGTAATTTACGAGTAATTTGTATTTTCATATCAAAGCCATTGCTAGATATATGCGCAAGAGTTACTCTCCACCGAATTTAGCGTTTAGACCATTTCTTGAAACTCTACGCATAATGCACATGTAGAAGTTGTATCTTCTTGGCATGTTCTTCCCGATCTGTTCTTTGTGGTTCCCGCTCTTTTCTCCGCCGCCCCCCACCCCCGCCGCCCGGGTTCACACACAACTTATTTTAGCTACAGGCCTTCTGACTCACAAGGAAAATCCCTTGAAACGTCACATTCCTAGGCCGACTAAATAACAGAACTTACATGTGTCAACAATAATAGCGTATTCGGGAAACAAAGATGGATATGGAGTTGGTTTCAGGGCAGGATTCTGTGAAAATATCACATTCAACAGTGATTTGTTGTGTTTTGTATCAGGAATTTGTTTATTTCCCTGTGTGGAGCATGTATTTATTATAAACCTTTGCATAATATGGGTTATGTTATTTAGTTGGCCCGGGATTGAAACGTTTCATAAGAGTTTGCCCCGTGACGGCCAATCTAAGTAGGGTTTATACATATCCGAAGAATATATAATTATAATTTTTTACTCTCTTTTTCTGATCCAAGTGAAGAATAGGGCAAAAACTACAGCTTGCTCATTTACAGAAAGCCTGTTTCCAAATATTTGCAGTGGCGGTTTCAAAAGCAATGTTTTTACATGATGGGGCTGCTAGTTTCAAGCACACCTCTCTTTAGTCGTATTTAACAATATGCTTTGCAGGTTGCAATTATTTTATTCCCTTTCACCCACACATTACTAATGTAAAATATTTACTTGTTTTGCAAAGCAAATTTTGCTCACCTGCTTAAAAAAATCCTCTTCTGCTTCTTCTTTTCTTCTTCTTTTTTCTTCTTCTTCTCTTTTTCTACATCACCTCATCCTTCTTCTTCTCCTCATTCTTCTCGTCTTACTTGTTTTTCTCCTCCTCTTGTTTTCTTATTATCCACGTCCTTCATCTTCTCCCTCTACTCTTCCTCTTCCTCCTTCTTCTTGTCTTCTTTCAATCAGTCTCCCCGAGCTGAGACTTTCCACTCCACTCCGGGTAGAAACTGGAAATGTACCTGCTCCTTCCCGACCACATGGGGAAAGTTCATCCACCTTAAACTATCTGTATTGTCTTCAAGCCACACGAGTGGTACCAACCCGTTTGAAACAAAACGACCGCAATCTCCTGTCAAACTAGTCTCAAAAGGATAATAAACAAGGCTGTGTTTTGGACAACACGCTCATCATATAAAAACATTGTCCATTGCAACAAAACACTGGAATACAGGCTTCCTGTAAGGAACTAGCTGCAGCTAAAACATATTTCTGCACATTAGAAGGAAAAGGTGAAGGATAGTGAATTATTGAAAACGCTCTTAGTTTAAAACGGACCAATTACAGCAGTGAGTTTTACTTCGCATTGGAGCAAACAAATGCGAAGAAAGATGCTGTTTTTAATCGCTCAATTAAAGTATAAGCATGCTCTAAACATCTAGGTATACTTGCCCTCCCCCTTCACCTCCACCAGAAAAGTAAAAAAAAGAAAAAAAAAGAAAAGAAAAAAATGAAAGATGATGAAAGAGGAACAAACATGAAACTCAGGCACTCCATTGATCGTGTCCAGAAAATGTAACAGTGTCGTCTCTGAGCTTATGCGTTAAGGTCAAGGACTGTCTGCTTTCTTGCGGGATTTTTTACAATACAGTACTTTTATTGGCTGGTGTGAAGATAATCGAAAAGTGATATGGCCGAATTATTTGACTACTCGTCGTCTGACCAAGTGAAAACGGGTTCAAAATCAAGGTACGGGATACAAGTTACATTTTGTTAAATCGAGGTTTAAATATACAACTTGTTAGGTTACTGCGTGACAACTGCAGTGACAAGCGGCATTGCTTACTAAATCATATACATCATTCAGGTGCCGCCACAGCGGTGGGTATAAACACGTTAATGATATGTTTTTGACCAGTTAAGATAAACAATATTTACCTTGAGAAACTTGAGTTATGACAGTTTACGCGGCTTAAATTTACATGAATTCAAAATAAGAATATTCGCTTGCGATTACAATCACGAAACAGGTATTTATCTCTGCTGAAGGCGGATGGGTCGGACCGAAAGGTGCAAATATCGCAGTAAAGCTATAAACTAGCGACACAAAGTATTTCGTTCTCCAGACTACATCTTGCTTCTTGCAAAGCATTGTCCAGGTCTTGATATAGAGAGATTGAGAACGAACGCAGAAGAAGAAGAAGAAGAAGAAGAAGAAGAAGAAGAAGAAGAAGAAGAAAAAGAAGAAGAAGATGAAGAAGAAGAAGAAGCATTTTTCTGCGCTCGGGTAACACATATAACGAGCAGCAGAAAGAAAACGAAATAATGAGCAGCAGGGAATTGCAACACCGAACCTCCAGATGAAGGAAGCGCCTTGCCACAAGAGAGAGAGATGAGTGAAGGTACAGTCCAGCGAGACACCCATAATAAACGTGTTACATCTGGGGTAGTCTTTCTTCAATAAACACCTGTTACTATAGAATTTAGGCCAAGTTCAATCCAGACAAATTTATAGACTCAATTACTTCCTAATACTCCTATAATCAGATTGGAAAAATTGATTATGATTTTCAAATAGTGCGACCCTGGAACATGTGAATAGTTGGAAGTGCGGAAAAGATTACTGGTACTGGAATACATTTCTTAGAACTTGTGCCACTGACGAATGATAGCATTTCTATTGATTTTCAGCGCTTTATTGTGAGCAACATTAGTTCTGTTTGAGACCAGTGGAAATGTGGGGCCATCACTACATCCGGTCTGCTTCCATTATAAGATCAGCTTACCTATAGCATATCAGCAATACTTCATCCTAGATGTTTGATCAGTGGGCGATCATCCAGTGACCATCATCCCTGATGGCATCTTTTAGGGCAGCAATACACTTCCTCCACTTCACCCGGTCTGCAGGCATTCTTCGCTCAGTGTCTCAGATCTGATTCATTCATTATTTCCAAATCGGTTTCTTCGGCTGTTCTTCGCCAAGATGTCTTAGGTCGGTTTTATGTTCGCCTTCTTCCAGAGAACCATACCATGGCAGTTTGGGAGTTGGTGTCAGAGCTTTTAACCTTATCGTTCAAAACAGATTGCTACATAAACTACCACTGCAAAAGTACGCAGAGTGTTTTGGCTCAGGTTTCTTAAAGGGAGCCAACTGTAAGGTCGCACTATACTCCGGCTGAAGGGAAAGATGAACAATAAAGAGCTTACGTATTACCGAGGATTTAATCGCATCTACTCGCGGTCAGAGGCTGAAATCCAAACTGTTCTGCCAGTTATTAACTACAATTCCCAGTTATTCGTTACCATCTTCATCTGCCACATTTTATTTCAGAAATAACGTACGACTAGGGCTATACCTGTTCTCATTGCAAGAAAACTGCGCTGTTGTTGTTGCTGTTGTTATTGCTGTTGTTATTACTGCTGTTGTTGTTATTGATTACTGAGATCTGCCGAGCCGTTCGCTCTTTGGCACTCAAAGTAAGGTTAACGAATTTGCAGGTATGTGTTCTGTAACTGGTGGGTGGAACTGTATACGATGTTAGTGATTGTTGGCGTGTCCAGTAGAAACCTCTATCTGTGGCGAGTCCGGGGCAAGCGAGCAGCACATGTTACACTGTCTCCGGCAGATTGGCTGAGGAGAAGGAATCAAAGAGGGAAAACTAACACGGTGGCCAAAAATGTCATACTGAATTAGGATATGTCAGACCGAAAGGTGCAAATATCGCAGTCAAACTGTAAACTACGACACAGGGCATTTTCCTTTCTCCTGACTACACCTTGCTTCTTCAAAGTCCTTTTCATGGCATGGTAGCTGGAGTTTGAGAACGAAGAAAAAGAATAAAAAGATATAAATGGGTGCGTAGGGCTTAAGTTAAAAGATTATGCTCTGATCCTTTTGTTGATGGTGTAATTTATGTTGTTGTGTGCCATTTTTGTATACATGACATGTCCAGCAAACCATTCCGCCCATTGGTTAATCCATTTCTCTTTGAAGTTTGAAGAATGTTCCGCTATCTACAGGTGATTTACAGATAACGTTATTTCTTTATTAGTTGAATTTTAGTCAGTGTGGTTTTTGCTTTCTTCCATTTATGTATATTCTTTCTGCCTAGTCTTCTCATTTTCACAAATATCGTAGTATGTACACATAATCTGTATGGAAATTTAATAAATTTGTTACTTTTGTCAGTTCACAAGAAAAAAACCGCTGCTACATTTTTACGTGTATGTATTTGTGTTGTATTTCTATAGAGATAATTATCTCAATTTAAGTGCGTCAGATGCATGCTACAATAACGAAAGATGCACTGCGTATACAAGGGAAAATTATAACTCCCCCAAGCTGCATTATATTATGTAGTTCTTGTTCCTTCCTTTCAGTTTCAACAACTGTAGACTTTCAGAATTACATTCATACTTACATTCTTACTTACTGCTTGCTTACTTATCGCTTACTTACTTACACACTTACTTATACACTTTCTGCTTACATTCTTACTTACTTACATACTTACTTACATACTTACTTATTTACATATTACCTACCGCATACTTACTGACATATTACCTACCGCTTACTTACTTACATATTAACTACCGCTTACTTACTTACATATTATCTACCGCTTACTTACTTACATATTATCTACCACTTACTTACTTAAATATTAACCTACCACTTACTTACATATTACCTACCGCTTACTTACTTATATATTACCTACTGATTACATACTTACATATTACCTACCGCTTACTTACTTACATATTACCTACCGTTTGCTTACTTACACACTGACTTACTTACATATTACCTACTGCTTACTTTCTTTACATAATTACTTACCTACTTACATACTAACTAACATACGTACATACTTAATTACATACTTACTTACATACTTACTTACATACTTAATTAGATACTTACATACTTACTTACTTAATATTTACTTACATGTTTACTTACATACTTAATTACATACTTACTTACATACTTACTTACTTACATAGTAACTGACATACGTACATACTTACTTACATACTTACATACATACTTACATGATTATATACTTAATTACATACTTACTTACTTACATACTAACTTACACACGTACATACTTACATACTTAATTACATACTTATATACTTACTTACATACTTACTTACATACTTACTGAGTCGCTCCTCTTCTACCGTGAGGTGTAGAGGTTACTTACTTACATACTTACTTATATACTTACATACTGTGTATTGGATGAAGACCAAGTCTGACTTTGATGAACACAGTGATGGTATAAATATATCGTTCATCAGTTTCTGATTTCAAGCTGATGTTTCATACTGAATAAATAATAAATGTTGCATAATCCGCACTTTTAGCAGCTACGGTAAGCTTAAATTAAATTGTCAGTATTTGCTCATTCTGTTTTATCAAGCTAGCTATTCCCATTGCGCAAGCGTTCCTTGTTTGTAGCATTCATTCCTGAGAGAAATAAAGCCATAGCTTGTAGCATAAACTGAACACGATTTTTTAAATCTGCAGAATTGTCAAAGGAGTCGGGAATGACGTGCTTTGGTGTGCATTTTCTGGGAAAATTAAATGTAAGATGACCCATTTAAGTCGATTTTCGAATTTCTTGGATTAATAGCTGTTGAAATTTGAGAGGGTCGGTGTTCATACAAAATTATCACCCACGTATGATTTTTGAAGCTAGGATTAGAGCTGTGGATTGGGAGTAGTGAGGTGCGAGGGAGGGGACTCGTGTTATTTTCCATTAGTACCATCAAAATATTAATAGTGTCATTCTCTATTGCTCTTTCTTTCTCTCTCTCGCTTCACTCCCTGTTTCCATCACATGTTCTGCTCATCCTTGCTTAAAAATGAATAAATGAAAGAACAACTAATTGCCAATTACATTTGCACCTCAGCACTCAAATAATTACAGGAATATCGATGTGAAGCAGTACATTTGTTGATTATAACTGTGCCCCGTCTTTTAAATTGATAATATTGAGGAAGTTTTGTTGTTTGTTTAAGGAGGTGAGAAAAAATTAGGAAGGGGTATAGAAGAGTGCAAAATGTGGAATGGCCGAATTATTTTCAGGAGGGATACGTGTTTTACCGATATGAGAACAGGACAACAGACATACTTACATTACCTCGTCCTCTGTGACTAAATTTGTGTTCTGTCATAAATATGGTAGAAGGAATTCCAGTTCAATATGTTGCACACCTTGGCAATTCACGCAGAGCAAATGCCTGTCGAGTGTGCAGTAGCTTTCTATGTATGAACATGAAGAAACAATATTCCGCATATTATACTTCAATAAATGCTCTTGTAACAAAACTCCCCATATGATACTTGAATAAACGTCCTTGTAACGAAACTCTCCATATGATACTTGAATTAACGTCCTTGTAACAAAACTCCCCATATGATACTTGAATAAACGTCCTTGTAACGAAACTCTCCATATGATACTTGAATAAAACGCTCTTGTAACGAAACTCCCCATATGATACTTGAATAAACGCTCTTGTAACAAAACTCCCCATATGATACTTGAATAAACGTCCTTGTAACGAAACTCCCCATATGATATTTTAATAAACGCTCTTGTAACAAAACTTCCCATATGATACTTTAATAAACGCTCTTGTAACAAATCTCCCCATATGATACTTTAATAAACGCTCTTGTAACAAAACTCCCGAAATGATACTTGAATAAACGCTCATGTAACAAATTCCACATATGATACATGAATAAACGCCCTTGCAACAAAATTCGACAAATATATTACTTGAATAAACACTGTTTTAGTAAAATTCGACTTGTGATACTTGAATAAACGCTATTGTATAGTTTGCCTTTTAATTCATGAACAAGGTCAGAAGCAATTTTCCACTAAACTGCATGTCAGATCCAAATGATTTTTCGCATGCAGCCTTAGAAAATACATAACGCTAAAACATTGATATTATTTATTCCATAGATGTTAAGACATTTGTCCATTGGCGAATTCTTTTGATCTTTCAGTACCATTGAAAAGAAATGGCATTACATGTAAGATTTTACAGTACGCAGCTTAATTCTCGTCACATATTGTTCATAGACTTATCACCTTAATGTCTTGATAGATCAATTGATTGTTTGTGTTGCTCTTGTATAATCGTAAAAATGGCACCAATATGCAACAGTTAGTACAGCCCTTCAGTTGCCATTGTATAATCGTAAAAGACAAGGCAGGAACCATATGATCCATGATAAATGCGGGAAGTGCCTTATTGAGGAAAATGACGTACTGGCAAGATGGGCAGAGTACTGTTCCGAGCTATATAACTATGAAGAGCGAAACGAACCTGAGAAAACAATCCCCTCAACACCAACAAATATAGAGGATAACCAACTGATAACGAAGGAAGAGGTAATTGCAGCGGTAAAGACATTGAGAAGAGGGAAGGCGGCCGGCGTGGACAATATACCAGCAGAGTTCTTACAAGCAGGTGGAGAAGTAGTGGTGGAAGGCCTGACACACGTCTGCAACAAAATATGGGCGACAGGAAGCAGGCCGGACATATGGACGAAATCAATAGTTATACTGTTACATAAGTCTGGAAACCCAAAGCTGTGCCAAAATTACAGAACAATAAGCCTCATCAGCCACCATAAACCTAGCAAGGTCATGCTTAGATTAATCCTTGACCGATTAAAACCCCAGCAGAAAACATCATGGCCGAGGAGCAAGCAGGGTTCAGACAGGGAAGAAGCACTACAGAACATATATTTAATTTAAGGCTGCTAAGCGAGAAATATCTAGAACCGCAGCAAACACTGTATCATGTGTTTGTGGATTTTAAGGCGTTTGATAGGGTATGGCATAAAGCGCTTTGGGCAACCATGAGAATGTATAAAATCAACGAAAATATTACAACGGTCCTTGAACACCTGTATGACAAGGCGTCTAGCGCAGTTCGTGTGAATGGGAGGCGAGGAGACTGGTTTCGCACATCAGTTGGTGTGAGACAGTTGTGTACACTCTCTCCAACTTTTTTCAACATATTCCTTGAAGGAATTATGAGTGAGGCACTTGGAGGTCACGTTGGTACTGTCAAGATAGGGGGCCGAACGATTACCAACCTTTGTTTTGCAGATGATATCGACGGGTTGGCGGGTTCAGAAGCAGAACTCCAGGAATGGGTCGGAAGGCTCGATGAAACAGCTCTTGACTATGATATGGAGATACACGCTGGAAAGACAACATTAATGACCAACACACTGGCTTCAACGGCAGGATAAAAGCTAACGGTCAGGAACTCGAAGTGGTTGACCGTTTTAAATATCTTGGGTCGATTGCCAGTTATGAAGGATCAAAATGTGAGGTGTTGGCCAGAATAGCACAGACAATAGCGACGCTTGCACGGCTTAACAAAATCTGGCAAGATAAACGGTTAGCACTACTCACGAAAATCAGATTAATGTGCACACTGGTCCTCTATGCGTGCGAGACATGGATAGTTACAGCTGACCTTCAACGAAGGATACAGTCCTTGGAGATAAGATGTTTCCGAAAACTTTTAAACGTCACGTACAAAGATCGAGTAACAAACGAGGAAATACGAGATAGAATTACAACAGCAATATGACCTTTGGAAGACCACTTGGCAACTGTCAAAAGAAGGAAACTCACTTGGTGCGGTCACATATCGAGATCAAATGGTCTTGCAAATACAATCCTTCACGGAAAGGTGCATGGCAGACGACGAAGAGGCCGGCCCAATAAGAGATGGGAGGACAACATAAAAGAATGGACCAGTCTCCGACCAGAATAGTCACAGGCAGCGGCATCTGACAGAGAGAGGTGGCGTGGGGTTGTGAGGATGTCTTTATGTGTGCTTCAACGACCTCACCGGTTACGGGATGACCAGACCTGACCTGAATCGTACAAATGGCACCAATATGCAACAGTTAGTAGAGCCCTTCAGTCACCCTTAGACAACCAAGGTTGTATCAACTGCGCAGTTAATTTTATGTTGTGTAACGCATTAGAATATTGAAATGTATTTGTTGCCATTGTATGTACACCTATTTGTTTAGATAAACAGACGCTAATTCATCCAAGTCTGCAAATCAGTATGTCTTCAAAAGATGATATTAATCACCCAAATATGTCGATTCAAAGAGATTGCAAATTTTTACTGGCTGGACAAATTGTAATCCATCTCGTTGCTAGTACTGTACTTCTTCCCGGAGCACATGTTCAACACACTTCAACTGAATGTCTATTTTTGGTATTTACGTTCAGGTACTCATGTGTCAGCACTTCTACACCACACATTTTAAATGTTCTGTTCTGTTCGACAACTTGTCCTTTGACGTAGTCCACACTAGCTCTGTAGGGTTTATATGTGCATGAAATGCAGGTAGTCGCAGATAAGTGTGACCGTACTCTTCAATGAATATGTCCTTATTGTACACCTCTGTCTAATTTGTCTTCCTCCCAAACTGCAATAACTCGGGCTTCAAATATGTGTCCTCGAAATTCACTTTTTCCTTATCTAACCACGCCCTAATTTGAACTTTTGTATTTGATGCAGTTGGTACTTTGTCTTTCTCTGATACTACATTGTGATAGGATGCATTTTCCAATATTAGGCATGCCGGTCTATCAAGAATTGGAAGCAGTTCAATCTTCCTCCAGTGCCTGATAACTTGTCCATTCTTCCTCCAGTGCCTGACAACTTGTCCATTCTTCCTCCAGTGCCTGACAACTTGTCCATTCTTCTTCCAGTGCCTGACAACTTGTCCATTCTTCTTCCAGTGCCTGATAACTTGTCCATTCTTCCTCCAGTGCCTGACAACTTGTCCATTCTTCTTCCAGTGCCTGACAACTTGTCCATTCTTCTCCCAGTGCCTGACAATTTGTCCATTCTTCTTCCAGTGCCTGACAACTTGTCCATTCTTCTCCCAGTGCCTGACAATTTGTCCATTCATTTCAGTGTTGTAGTCTCTGACGTCATTACTTTCTGTTTGGAAAATAAGTTCAGCGTCATGGACAAGTCCGTTTTCACTGCTTCTGGTATTCGTTAGTATAATGCGCTGCCTTTTGTTGCTTGGATATTGTCTTTTCTGTTCACCGTCAACTGATTGCCATTCCTTATCATAGGTGTGGTATGCATTGGCCCCACATTCATCCACGAATACAATATCATAGCCTTGCCTACGCCGTTCACTAATCTGTCGAAGGTATTTGTTTCGAGCAGCAATCAAATAGGGCTTTTTACATATAGTATTCCTGCCACTTTAAGTTTTCCAAAATGTAAAACCCGCGGCTATTACAATTTTCCAAAGACTACTTTTGAAAACTTCAAAACTGCAGCCGGATTGCAAAGTTATTTGTAGTTTCAGCAAAGTAACAAGTTGATTATTCGTCAACAGTTTAAATATCTCCCGTTTTATGATGTCTCTGTCGAAATAATCGTCAAATGTCCTTTTCCTTCATTGCTTGATATGAGTCCTGTCCAATCCAACGCTTAAAGGATGATCTATCCAGACCAAGCGCCAATTTCGTTCGTTTCTCTGCGCACGAATATTGCAATTTAAATGACCAATCTTAGATTCCCTGCGGAAAAATTTGTATAGTAAAACGGTAACCTTCTGCATTGTTATAAATGTACATTTTAAACTTTATTTGTAATTGTTTCAATGTAAATTTTGAAAAAAGCAACTATATGTCACAATAACAACCCCACAAACTGTGCTGAAGTCAGATGCACTGGGTCGACAGGCGCAAAATATAAAACCCACAGTGCTTAGCACACTGCTTTAGGGATTAGAGAAATAAGGTTAACTAAAAAAACAAAAACAAATTATAATATCGGGATACACCTATAACTGAAAGACAGTTTCGCATGAATGACCTTAGTTGTTTTCCGCATTCAACAAAATGTCTAATTGCGGCACGGAATAATGAGGAATTTGCTTTTAACTCAATGTATTTGAATGTCAAAACATCTATTTTAAAATTAGCACGACTGAGTACTGTTTACATGTTAAAATTATGTCCAATTCAGTGAGGTTGTTTTTAATATAGCCTAATGAATACATTTTTGAAAATACATCAAATTTCTTAGAGAGAAAAAACATTTACTTACCGTCATGGATATTTTAAGGTTGCATTCGAAAAATCATTTGGATCTGACATGCAGTTTAGTAGAAAATTGTTTCGGATCTAGTTTATGAATTAAAAGACGGACTAAAACAAAATTCCAGATATATTACTTGAATTAACGCAATATTTTACATATTTTTCATGAATAAAATACTGAACGACTAATTTTTCTGGAAATCGGAAGTAAAAACGAAATAGTGCGTGAGTAGAATTACATTCATTGGAAAAACTAAAGAATTAAGCGACTGCAAAGAAATTTATATTCGATGGACTAAAAACCCATAACTTTAATATGGAAAGGCTCTTTAGATCTTTACTTTCTGGTGGTCGCTCCAAGCATGACTTAATCCGTCTCACCCCTCCCACCCTCTTCTGGAACACCGGGCTACAACGAATACTCTCCACCAGTTCATGTTTAACGGCCGTATACATTTGCTCGTTGTATTTATTTCCACAGCAGTAAGCTATGTAAGGTACACGTTTACAGCTGAGTCGACTGGGGAGTGCTGGTAAAAGGAGTTGAGCTCTGTTCATTTGTCGTGAAAACGAGTGCTACATCACTGTGCTAATAAGACACTGTGCTAATAAGACACTGTGCTGAAAGCAAATTAAACACATTTCAGAATATAAGCCTGGCTCCCACGCGTGCTTTGAAGATCTCACAGGTAATCAAAACTAAAAATGAAAAATACTTGAACATGTCAGATTTGAGATTTACAAGAGAGGGAGAGAGAGAGAGAGAGGGATGGATAGAGGGAGAGAGGGGAGAGAGAGAGCAGGAGGAAGCATGAAGAAAAAAGACATGTTTAGAGGTGGAAGGAGATGAAGGATGAGAAAGAGAGTAAAATGCAGAGAAACGGGATGACAGAGTGATATAATTGCAGGATGAGAAAGGAAGAGACATGAGAAAAAGAAAATGTAAGAGATGGACAGACATACATGATGAGAGATTAAGAGTGTGTGTGAGAGAGAGAGAGAGAGAGAGAGAGGGAGAGAGAGAAGCAGGATGAGGGGGATCAAAAGACAGGGGTGGGAAATGAAGAAACATGGGATGAGAAGCAAAGGAAAAGGAAATGTAAGAGATGGAGAGAAAGACAGGATGAGAGGAATAAAAAGACAGGGTGAGAGGTGAAGAGACACGGAATGAGAAAGGAAGGAACAGGAAATGTAAGAGATGGAGAGAGATGATGAGAGAGAATGCAAATTTAGGATAAGAGATGTACATAGAGACAGAACGAGAGAGGGGAAAATGACATGATGTGAGATGAGATAGAGAGAGAGAGAGAGAGAGAGAGACAGGGTGAGAGAAGGAGAACAAGGTAGGATGAGAGTTTGAGAGAGAGAAATGGTGAGAGAAAAAGGCAGGATCAGAGATGAAGAGGATGAGGGAGGCAGAGAAAGGATGAGAGAGAGAGAGATACATGCAGGATGCGAAATGGATAGGAATATGGCGAGATAGGAATCGCAAGACAGGGTGAGAGATTGAGTGAGAGAGAGAGAGAGAGAGATAGAGAGAAGGAAAGAGATACAGAATTAGAGTGGAAGGAAACGTAAATATAAGAGAGAAAGAGAGGCAAGATGAGGTATGGAGCGAAAGGCAACATGAGAAATAGAGATATATAGGGTGAGAGATGGTTTCAAATGTAGAATGAGAAATGAAGATAATAAAGACAGACAAAACAAGAGCGGCATACACGTTCAGGATGAGAGATGGAGAATAGAAGAGATGGCGAGTTGGAGGATAGCCAGAACATTGCGATGGTGATGTAGGGGAGGGCTGTGAGAAGGGGGAGAACGTTTAATTGTTCAATTAACCTGCTGTTGTTTCAATCATATTGTATAGTTCAGCTGGCTGGCAGATCATTTACATGCGTCTGGTAGCTGTTTTGTTCTATTCATTTGAGAAACATGGTCACTTACACCACTTGATTAATGTAGTGATAGTTGTCTCGTTTGGTCAAAATTCCTTATTTCATGGATAAGGGTCTTCTTTTACAGGAACGTGATTATTTATTTCTTTTGTTTTCGCGTTGCTCCTTCTATTGTTAAGAGGATCTGAGAATAGACCTTTCACGCAGGTACTTGCTGTGAAAGTTTCATAAGTACAAAAATAGTGGCACAAAATAGCAGTTATTGTTGCCCAAGTGGCTCATAACGAAGCATTGGGTCCCAACTGTAGACGACTCCATACAGGAAGACTGCACTAAGACACAATGCATGCTCTTACAGTGGCTTTTTCTTTTGCAATCTGTTTTACACGAAGAGGTTGCTAACCCTATACACTACTCTCTGCAGTCAATTTGTTACATGCATGAAAGCTCAGTTGGCCTTTTATAAATTTAGATAAGGTCATCCCGTCACTAGTGAGATTGTTGCGGCACACACGAAGACAACCCAAAGCTACCCTTCTCTGCCTTTGTATCTTCTGGTCGGAGATTTGTCCATTCTTTTATGTTGTTCTCCCACGTCTTTTTGGGACGGCCTCTTCGTCGTCTGCCTTGCACCTTTCCGTGGAGGATCGTTTTTGTAAGACCATTTGATCTCGATATGTGACCGTACCAAGCGAGTTTTCTTCTTTTGACAGTTGCTAAGAGGTTTTCAAAAGGCCATATTGCTGTTGTAATTTTATCTCGCATTTCCCCATTTGTAACTCGATCTTTGTACGTGACGTTTAAAAGTTTTCGGAAACATCTCATCTCCAAGGCCTGTATCCTTCGCTGAAGGTCGGCTGTAACTGCCCATGTCTCACATGCATATAGGAATATTGATAGGACCAATGTACGCATTAATCTGATTTTCGTGCATAGTGCTAACCGTTTATCTTGCCAGATTTTGTTAAGCCGAGCAAGCGTCGCAATTGTCTGTGCTATTCTGGCCAACACCTCACATTCTGATCCTTCATCACTGACAATCGAACGCAGATATTTAAAACGGTCAACCCCTTCGAGTTCCTGGCCATTAGCTTTTATCCTGCTGTTGAAGCCCTCGGCGGTGTTGGTCATTAATTTGGTCTTTCCAGCGTTTATCTCCATACCATAGTTAACAACTGTTTCATCGAGCCTTCTGACCCATTCCTGGAGTTCTGCTTTAAAACCCGCTAACCCGTCGATGTCATCTGCAAAACGGAGGTTGGTAATCGTTCGACACCCTTTCTTCACAGTACCAACGTAACCTCCATGTGCCTCACTCATAATTCCATCAAAGAATATATTGAAAAGAGTTGGAGAGAGTGTACATCCCTGTCTCACACCAACTGATGTGCGAAACCAGTTCCCTCACCTCACATTCACAAGAACTGCCCTGGACGCCATGTCATTTTTCATTACAAGCTGTTATTTAACTTGACAAGCCCGTTGTCCGTTCACGTGCACTTCTATTTCTCTTATTTTAACTAACTTCTTTATTAAAGAGAGCTGAAATTGTGTACACACTCTACTAGTGTGACCTGTTAATCTATCAAAATTACACTCAAGTAGTTCCCCCCCAAAACAACAAAAACATATCTAAGTATAAAAGAAACTTGCACCGAAAAATATTACAAAAATATTTACTGTTTTTGTTTCTCTCATCATTTACCTGTTTCTATAACCAAGCAATTCTTTTTGCCCTGTTCTGAAGTCTCCGAATCCAGAAGATCAAATTACGCAACCCAGGATCCACTAAAACAAAACGCTTAATAACTGACATTCATTCCTGCTAAATCTATCACCCCATTTCCTGGAGCATAGGTCCTACACTACATTAAGCTTACATTGACAAGTTTTTATGAAAGCCACATTGTCATATTATAACTCTCTTCTATGTCACAATGCGGAGAAGCCTATCATGTATTTTCGTTTTCTCTCATTACATGCTCAATAAATGTCTCACTCTAGGATTTATTACCTCTGAATAATGCACCTTCGTTTAAATGCTCAGTAACAAAAATGTGTTTTTACGATATTTCTTTCACTTACTGGTATACTATGTAATACATATATGAACTCACTCACTCACTCACTCACTCACTCGCTCACTCACAACACTCACTCACTCACAACACTCACTCACTCGCTCGCTCACTCGCTCGATCACTCACTCGCTCGCTCATTCGCTCACTCACTCACTCACTCGCTCACTCACTCACTCACTCACAACACTCACTCACTCACTCACAACACTCACTCACCAACCAAATTAACCACTCACACATGCAACTATTCACTGTATAACAGACGCATGCACTGAACATTCACTAATATAATTCCTCACGCATTTAAACAATCACTCACACACTTAATCACTAACTCAGACAATTAATCACCCCCTCACTCATTCGATAATTTATGCACTCACTAACTCACCCAGTCACTCAATGACTCACTGTATCATTAACTCAAATAATTAGCCACACATGTCTAACTCACAAACTCACATTCTGGCTAACTCACATCACCGTTGACTACTTCCCGTTTTAGTCCAAGATGATGAACAAATAAAAGAGCATTGTTCAAGATCCAACCATTGTCACCTAATGGGACGTTTTCTATTTGCCTCTCTGTTTCTGAGGTGGTAGGCACATACCTGGGTTTTACTGGGATTTGGTTTAAAGTAATTCTTGTGGTAGTATTCTGTAACCGCTTTCAGAGAGCTTGACAGTTTGTTTTGGACCACCTCAAACCCTTTTCCTTGAGCAGCAACTGATGTGTTGTCAGCCTAGATGATTTCCTTGTGTCCGTGGGTTGGTCATTAGTATATGTGTTATATAGCATATGTTGCTAGGGTACTTTCTTGTGCCAGGTCGTTGTTTTGGTTTCGCCATCTGCTGTCTTTTCTCCTCTGAGTGACATAGAATCGTCTGTTCTGCAGATGTCATTTGATTATATTGGTAGGGGTCAGTATTTTGTCATGATTTTTTTGTGTGCGTTCGCCTTATTTCTCTAATCCCCAAGGCGGTGTGCGTTGCACTGTGGTTTTTGTGTTGCGCCTGTCGGCCCAGTGCACCCGACTTCAGCATCCATTTTATGTAAGGGTCTGCTTCCTCCTGCATTTTCTAAGGGTTTGCTTCCCCGGGATAACGGCCGGTGCTGTGATGGGGATCGAACCCAGCACCTTCGGATTGTGATCCGTGCCACTTAACCACTAGGCCACGCCGTCCCCTTTTCTCATGATTGATAGCTTTGATAGTAGTCTCTGATTGTTTATAATGTCCTTTACTGCACTTAGATAAATATAGACTACTCCTTTGATCTGTTTCTGCTGTACCAATCCTCGATTAATTGTGTTGGGTTAGACTGCTGCAAGATCTTCCAGGTCTGAAACCACCTTGTTCCTTGATCAGCTATTATGGGGGATATGCGATTCAGGATACGCCTTTCAAAGAGCTCATACGTCTGACATAGTAGCGTGACTGGGCGGAAATTCTTAGGTTCTGTTGGTGTTTTTCCTGGTTTTTAACTAAACTTAACTTAACTTAACGTTGTTATACTGGTTTAGAAAACTCTGCAGTCTGTAAACAACCAGTTTCATTTACATTTCCTTGCTCTCAAAACTATGTGCATACAATCTATTCTTAAATGTATTAATTGTCCCTGTCTCCACCAATTCTTGTGGCAATGCATTCCAATCATTCACCACTATCTGACTAAAATGTATTTCCTAATATCTAATCTAGACCTTCCTTTAGTTAATGTGTGGCCATCTTGTTCTTCTACGTGGTTGTATTTAAAAAAACAACTTGTTATAGTCTAATTTATCCGTTCCTTTAGTTATCTTATAAACCTGTAAAACCTGTAAGCGCAACCACATGAGATTTCCTCCAGATTTGTAGGAATTTGCATTTTGTCACTGCATGCTCATTAGCTTCAACAGCCATTTGGTTATTTCTTGTTCACATTTTAAAATGTGTTCTGTCCCCAGTTCATATGGACCAGCTGTTTCTGGTTTTTTATGTGACTTATTGCATCATTTAATTCCTCTATGAAAAAGGATGTGCTCGCTGTGTCGTTCTCATTCTCACATTGACGTTGGATCTTTGCTTGCTCCGTTTTGTGATTGATTTTCCCATTCATCAGTCATTGGTGGGCTATTTAGTTGGAGGTAACTGTGTTATCCCCATAGAAGCGCTTGTTTGGTCACTACTGAAGTTTTTGATGAATTTCCTTGTTTGTCGGCTGCTTTTTTCAAATTCAAGTCGTCTATAAGGCGGCACCATTTTTCTATTTTGGAGTCGGAAATGGCATGATGGAGCTATTCCCCAGACGATTACTTTCAAATAGTCGTTTGTATTTCTCATATAGTTCCTTCGAGTCTTCATAAAGACAAAGGCCGTAGTGGGTTCTACAGTCACTTGGTATATGGCGTCTGTAGATTAATTTTTACCAGCTCTATGAAGGTATCATATTTTACAGGCGTTGGTTATAATTACATTTGACAGGCGTTGGTTATAATTTAACCAGCTCATTGTCTAACTATTACGTAAATGGGCCACATTGTGCTCGTTGAAAATTGAACTGGCTTTTGAAAGCTACATTCTCGGGTTTGATTACTGTTGTGGCTGTCAATGATATGGGCCTGTGGTGTGTTCGTCGAATAGGTTACCCTTTATCTTTCGTCACTTGATGCATTATTTTGTCACCACCACTATGTAGTCGTGGTTATACCCTTTTCGCCATCTGTTGCTGTTAAAGGATGTTGGCAACTTTAGGTCGTACACGAGTTGTAGTCTGGCCTGCTCTGACCAGCAGATGGGCAATCAAACTCGGAGATCATGTTAACACGATATGCACGTAAAATAACAATTGACAGTTGAAAATAAAAAGAGAAGGCCGTAAGCCGCTTTTTGCGTAAAATTCGAAAATAAAAGTAAAAACTCCTGCTCTATACGCTAAGTACTAAGGAACTCCTGCAGTACTCCGAACTCCGAGAATAATCAATCTGCATCCCATTCTACTCCAGTCGTCTCTACTAACACGCCCTTCCACTGGACCAAGGTAGCTCAGGATGAGAGTGTTCAGTTAATGATTGCGCCAAAATTTCTCACTTAAATCAAACTGAAGCACAAATCACAGAGTCAAATCTTACAGTCATTATTTCTGGCAATGGGCAACTGATGTTAACAATTACAATACTACTTAGCAGTCTTCACCACTATAGGGATTCAATAATGGTCTCACCGCGTTGTCTAGGCTGATGTACCGCAGCATGTTTCCATGTGCACTTTGAGGACATGATGTTCGGGTTTTGAATACTATGTTGTACATGACGCGGCAGACTTAGCACATTAACTTCAGAAGAATTTTAACTGCCGTTTTATTCGTCTCATGCGACATACTCTCAGCCTAGCAGTGGTCCTATTGTCGTCTGTTTCACACACGTAACCCACACAGAAAATGCGATTTACATTACCACACACATACGAATACAACCAGACACTTAAAACTGCCACCTGACACCACTCTATGCTTACTTGTTGACACACAGGCCGTCCGAACCAATCAACCTCCAGACCGCGGAACATTAACTAGAATAAACAAAGGTTCCTCGTGAGTCGATGGGTCCGGTCTAGTTCTGGCCCTTGGACATACATCTCTTACCTGGTTGGGAGTAAATGGGATGCCAGGATAATATTAAGGGATAGTATGTAGCTGAGAATTGGCAGGTTGAGTGGGGTGAAATAAATATAGAAGAGGCGTGAGAGGGAAAGAAAGAAAGACATTTTATTACATGAAATGAATAAGAGACAAGGCACTTAGCAGGCTCGCAAATACAAGTAACCAGTCAGCACTACAAGTTGGAAGAAAAACACATGCAGTAAAACTGACATAGGAAAACATAGTTAGGCAGAAATACTTCCAGAACAGGCAGACAGAGAGATGCGAAGAGAGAGATGTGGAGAGAATGAGAGAGATGTAGATAGAGGCATAGAGAACGGTAAAAAGTTAGCCATGACAGCCAGGCTGTCAATAGGCTAGTAAATCAGTGATTAAAACGTGGATTTAGCAAATCACACATACATATAGATAGCCAGGTCGGTTAAAAGATAGACATATATGATAACATGACTACATGCAGACAGACAGAATTACTGCATACGTAAAGATAGCAGACAAACAAACAGACACAACTTCAACAAAAAGGCAGACAGACAGACAGTCAAAGAGACAAATAGACATACAAACGGATATGCTCACAGACATATAGATATGCATGCACACAGACAGCCTGGTAGACAGTTAGGCATACTTATAAGAAATTGTGTAGGAAGTTGAGCGTGGTGCGCATCACAATTTGCATGAATATCTAAACAAAGAAATGTGTACGAACTTGTGTCTCTCAAACACGCGCGTGACTTCGGATCGCGGTGATTATTATCGTTACGCAAGAGTTCAAGTGTAAATGCACCTGTTTGTATCGCTGCACAGGAATTCAGGGATGGATGCCTACTTCTTCTTCTTCTTCTTCTGCGTTCGTTCTCCATCTCCACCTACCAAGCCCTGAACTTTGCAGGTTGCAGGATGTAGTCCGGAGAACGGAATGCGTTGTGTCGTTAGTTTAAAATTGGCTGCAATATTTGCACCTTTCGGTCCGACACTTCAGTCTTTGTCAGGGGATGCCTACTATTGTTGATGGCCCACTCGCTCTCATGTAACCACACGTTTGTTTTAGAATAACCAACGAAAAAAAAATAACAAAAAAAATAAACAAAAAAACACAAAACCGTACGCTTTTTGGTGATGGTTAAGTTGATGTAGTAGTTAGACTACCATACTGGTGAGTTAGTTTAAAACAAATTAAATAAATTGATTTCTATTCGCTTAGCTCAGATTTAAAACAAAAATAAAGAATTCGTTTAAATAAGTATACCATCGCCAAAGGAGGCACACATCCTATCGAATTGCAACAAGTTTTTTTTACGGATCTTTTTGTGTTTGCACTGAAATTTAATTAAGAATGCACTAGATTGAATAGGTAAAAATTTTGGGTAGTTCTCTCGCCGCCGCGATTGACTATAACCCAATATTCGTACAGCGATCTCAGTCCCACCAGACGGAGCGATAGCGCGGGCTTGCCGAAAACGCTCGCCCACCTTTCCCCGTATAGGTATCGGGATGCAGTGTGTTTTGTCGTGCCCTCCACGGAGGTGCGCTACTCTGGTCCGTATCGAGAAACTTTGACAGTTGATGGTGATTTTTCTAAGGCTTATAGCAGAGCTCGACAGTTCGTCTCGCTGGTGGTCAGACTCTCGCAAAGAGCTTGTGACCGGCAAATGGAAAGCAGGAATACAGCCTGAAGGCCCTGTCCTAGCCCGACCAACCCTCGGGAGAAGGGCAGGCGAAAATTGTCTCCAGTCCTTGTGAAATTCATCGCCGGGGCCATTGGGATCCGTTCTGCACAGAGCGCTGCCATCCCTACCCGAGCGAGCCCGGTCGGTCGGTCGTCTGGTATATGTAGAGGCCCCTGTAAGGCGGTCCTAGGTCAACGGACTGAGGCACGGGGGAACAACCGTCCATCCGTCCGTCAGTCGGTCTCTGCGGCCGTCCCAGTGAGGCTTTTTACACAACCGTCCTCCGCAAACCGGTGTGTGTGGTTCGTACGTCTCCGACAGATATCTGGTTGATCCTACCAGTAGTCATATGCTTGTCTCAAAGATTAAGCCATGCATGTCTAAGTTCACACTGTCTCACGGGGAAACCGCGAATGGCTCATCAAAGCAGTCGAGGTTCCTTAGATGACACGATCCTACTTGGATACCTGTGGCAATTCTAGAGCTAATACATGCTTACCAAGCTCCGACCCTCACGGAAAGAGAGCTTTTATTAGTTCAAAACCAATCGTCGTTTCCCCTCGCGGGGTTGCGGCGTCCCCACTGGTGACTCTGGATAACTTTGCGCTGATCGCATGGCCTCACGTGCCTGCGACGCATCTTTCAAAGTCTGCCCCATCAAATGTCGATGGTACGTGACATGCCTACCATGTTTGTAACGGGTAACGGGGAATCAGGATTCGATTCCGGAGAGGGAGCATGAGAAACGGCTACCACATCCAAGGAAGGCAGCAGGCGCGCAACGTACCCACTCCTGGCACGGGGAGGTAGTGACGAAAAATAACAACACGGGACTCTTTCGAGGCCCCGAAATTGGAATGAGTACACTTTAAACCCTTTAACGAGGATCTATTGGAGGGAAAGTCTGGTGCCAGCAGCCGCGGTAATTCCAGCTCCAATAGCGTATATTAAAGTTGTTGCAGTTAAAAAGCTCGTAGTTGGATCTCAGGCGCAGGCGGGCGGTCCGGTTCGCGCCGGTTCAATTCTCGTTGTCTCCTGCCCTACCGTCTGCCGGCTCTCTCCCACGGGTACTCTTCGCTGAGCGTCCTGGGTGGCCGGCGCGTTTACTTTGAAAAAATTAGAGTGTTTAAAGCAGGCCTCGGCTGCCTGAGTAATGGTGCATGGAATAATGGAATAGGACCTCGGTTGTATTTTGTTGGTTTTCGGAACTGGAGGTAATGATTAACAGGGACAAACGGGGGCATTCGTATTGCGGCGTTAGTGGTGAAATTCTTGGATCGCCGCAAGACGAGCTACTGCGAAAGCATTTCTCAAGAATGCTTTCCTTAATCAAGAACGAAAGTCAGAGGCGTGAAGACGATCAGATACCGTCGTAGTTCTGACCATAAACGATGCCGACTAGCGATCCGCAGGAGTTGATTCGATGACTCTGCGGCAGCTTCCGGGAAACCAAAGTGTTTGGGTTTTGGGGAAAGTATGGTTGCAAAGCTGAAACTTAAAGGAATTGACGGAAGGGCACCACCAGGAATGGAGCATGCGGCTTAATTTGACTCAACACGGCCAAACACTGAAATGATTGACAGGCCGAGAGCTTTTTCGTTGGGTCTAATATGGAACGGGTGCTGGAATTAGATCCTCGAAAATCTGGGGCTATTCTCTCGGTAGGTTGACTGTCTCGCATCCAGTGTTCGTTAAAGGAATTGACGGAAGGGCACCATCAGGAGTGGAGTCTGCGACTTAATTTGACTGAAAACGCCAATACTGTAGAACGACTGACAAATCTAGAGCACTTTCGTTGGGTCTAATAGTGAACGTGTACTGGTATTAGACCCATGGAAGGCAGGTCAGCTCTTTAACCTTCTAATGAAAGAACGCTACGGAAATCGTGTTTAACCCCGCAGAGACCGCAGGCTTCAGATACCTGATCATTAACAAACAAAAAGCCCTCTATTAATTCGTCCGGTCTAATAGTGAACGGGTGCTGGTAATAGACCATCAGAAGACAGGTCAGTTTTACCCTATTAATGACAGGACGTTGCTACGGTAATCCTGCTCAATTCGAGAGGAGCCGCAGACATTTTGGTTCACGTACCAGGCTGATAAGCCAATGGCGCGAGGCTACCATGTGAGGGATTACGGCCGAACGCCTGTAAGCCGGAATCCTGCCCAAAATCTCAGCACCACTGCAATGGGAGGCTTCGATATGGTCGGGACCTGGGGCTCGCGCCTTAGCCCTACACGGTCGAGCCGCACAAATAGGTCCCTGCCGTCCGCCGATCAACGCGGGCGGATAGCTGCTCGATATTCACCCTATACGGCGATGGGGTGCGAAACCACCAACATAAGACTTAGTTCTTGGTCGGTGTCGAAAACAGTAGAGCAGCCACCTCACTGTGAACTGTCGAGACACAACCCATGACCATGAGATATGTCAGATCACCAGGCGAACAACATCTCCGTGACATTACCAAGCTTGTCGCCTGGTTAAATGCACTTCTGCCTCGATCTCTACCTCTGTATGCTATCAACCATACCAATGGACGCAGAAGAAATGCAGACTAGCGGACATTGCACATCTGCCCTATTGTGTCAACCTCCCAGGTGGCGGGGAATGCTAGGCGTACCATCACTGCAGAGAAGCCGAGAAAATAAAGGGAGCAAAGAGATACCCCACTCACATGCAAATGCTACGTTTCTGGCAGGACGTGACGATCCTGGGATACAGACACACTGGACTGCCTCTCTTCCGGGTTAGTACAAACCAGTACATAGTCCATATCATATATCATATCGCATATATCATCACCGCACCCTATAGATACGAGTTGGGAAGACTCGCTAGTCCTGTAAGACAACTTCCATATGAGACACAACTATGACCAAAAACAACTGCTGCCTTGCAGATAGGCTGGAGACAGCCAAAGGCTAAGGAGGGCATCCCTACAGAAACGCCTGTTGAAATCCGATGCACTGGGCCACAGGCTTAACGAAACAGTGCAACGTAAATCGCAGAATGATGACAGTACAACTTATCATAAAAACGTATGGCGCTCATCCTGCGGAGTCCCGTCAGGCAGCGGTAGTACCGGGCCTCACGCCTCGAAGTGGCCCACCCTTGACTACTGGTGGTCACCCACCCATGTGTCGTGGAGTCAAGTCACATGGCTATGGGGCAATTTTTATTGACCAAAAACTCAAGACCCTCAAAATACTACAGTGGAATGCGGAGGGAGTCGTTAACAAAAAGCTTTCCCTAACACATCACTTGCATGAAAGTAAGATTGACGTGGCATGTATCCAAAAAACGCACCTCAACAGCAACCATAAATTCTCAATCAGAGGATACCAGGCCTTCCGCCTGGATAGAGAAGGTCACAAAGGAGGGGTTCTGATACTGACCCGTAACTGCATACCGAGTAGCGCGGTATCTGTCAATCACACCGGACAAGCAGAAATTGTAGGAGTTGACATAATGGCTCAAGAGACGAAGATCCGCATCTTCAACCTGTACGGACAACCAAATAAGGACCTATATCTCTCGAGTATGGAAGTCATAGACTCCAACTGCATAGTAGTTGGAGACTTCAACAGCCACTCGGAGAGATGGGGATACTCGGACATAGACAGCAGAGGTGACGAAGTGGAATATTGGGAGATAGACACAAATCTCCATCTAATCAATAGGTCGGAGGATAGCCCTAGCTTCTACTCTAGAACATGGCATACCACCTCGACTCCAGATTTTGCCGTCTCCACAATGGACACACACCATAAAATAGACCGCCAGGTGCTAAACGAATTGGCAGGTAGCGACCACAAGCCAATTAGGCTGGAAATTGATATGGAAGTAGGCCCACAGGAAACAAAACCGCTCCCACGTTGGAATTACAAGCGAGCCGACTGGGACAGATTTGCAATCCTGTCAGATGGGCTGTGTGAAACCATCAACACACTTCCAAATAAAGCCGATGGTGGAAAGCCTAAGCAAAGCAATAATGCAAGCTGCCAAGAGGGGCAAGGACAAATTATAAGCCCTATTGGAATGATGAGTTGCAGAAAGCGGAAGACGCAGTCACAAATGCTAGGAACATGGCAGAGCGAGAACAATCTATGGAGGCAAATATCGCCCTCAAAGCCACCACGGCGAAATAGAATGACACCCTAAACCAAACAGCAAGAGAAAGCTGGAAAAACAAAACAAAAAGTCTCAACTTAGACAAAGAAGGGAACAAACTATGGAAGCTAATCAGAGCCATGAATGACGAAACTCCGTCAAACAAACAAATTACCATCAAGCAGGGCGAAAATTTGCTCACTGGAAACAAAGCCGCAAACGACTTTGTTGAACACTATGCCAGAGCGAACCACATATATGCCCCTGCAGATAGGCATACAGACATTAATGAAGAGCAAAAGGGGCACGACAACGTCAATATGGAACCAGAAGAGTGCATGATGGCAAAATTAACAATGAACGATATGGAAGAAGCCATGAGAACATTACAGAAAAGGAAATCTCCCGGAAAAGACTGGATAACAAACGAAATGCTGATGGGGCTGGGCCAAACAGCAAAGAGGAAACTACTATCAGTCCTAAACCAAAGCTGGAAAAGGGGTATTGTACCCCAGGCATGAAAAAACGCAGTACTTGTACCAGTACCAAAGAAAGGAAAAGACAAAACCGCTATCACCCTACTGAGCTGTGTCTGCAAACTGATGGAACGTATGATAAACACCAGACTGATATGGCATCTGGAAGAAAAACGCATACTAATTCCACAGCAAGCAGGCTTTAGACAGCACAGATCCACTGAGGACCAGGTCATCTTCATAGTCCAGGAAATAGAAGATGCCTACCAGGAACAGAAACACACAGTAGCGGTTTGGGTGGACCTGGAAAAGGCATTTGACAAAGTCTGGAAAGAGGGACTTAGAGTCAAGCTAAGAAGAAGTGAAGTTTGTGGGAAAATGTACAAGTGGATCAACCACTACCTCAAAAACAGAACGGCCAGAGTTCAAGTACAAGGGCAGATGAGCAAAAAGGTGACACTAGAGCAGGGAGTACCCCAAGGGGGAGTACTGTCACCCACACTCTTCCTGGTGTATTAAAATGACATTACAGAGAATATACCAAGAAGAGTTCATAGCTCAATGTTTGCACACGATCTGGCTATGTGGACCTCTGAAAAGAATCTCATCATAGCAAGAAATCGGATGCAGCAGGCCCTAACATCGCTGGAAGAGTGGGCGAACTCATGGCTGGTCAAAATAAACGAGGAAAAAACCACATGTACAATATTGGCGCTATCAATCAAACCCCAAAACACCAAATTAAGTCTAAATGGCAAATACCTGCAGCCAAACGACAACTCAAACTACCTGGGAGTCACATTTGATCCGCGCATGACATGGAAAAGTCAGATCGAGAGAAACCGAATGAGAGCCAGAGAGAGAATGGCAATCATGAGGAAACTTGCTGGCACAAGCTGGAGAGCAGACGAAAGTATACTAAAGAAACTGTACACTGGAAGAGTGAGATCAGTTCTCGAGTATGGCATTGCGGCATGGACAACAGCAGCAAAGGCGAACTTCGATAAAGTTAGCAAACTCCAAAACCAAGCCATGAGAGTTATAACAGGAGGCATGAAGGCAACTCCAATTGTAAAACTTGAAAAGATTACAAAACTGCAATCCATGACCGACAGAAGAGACTGCAGAGCCCAGCTGCAATCAGAGAAACTCAGAAGACTGACTGACCATCCAATGCACCAGAGACTAAACAATTTCGGAAATGGGAAACTAAAGCGAAGAAACTTTGCAGAAATAGCCAAAGCAAAGATGCACGAAAACCCCATGAACGCACTAACACCAAAGCCCATCCCTACTGTTCGAAAACCTATCTGGAGGCAGCATATATTTCCAGAGGTAGTAGAAAATATACCAGGTATTGGAAACAAAAACTGCCAGTCTGAAAAAGAGGGAAGAGATACTACCCTGAGTTACATAACGGAAAACTACCCAAGCATGGACTGGACCCATGCATACACTGACGGTTCCGTAACAAATACAACACAGAACGGAGGGGCAGGAGCATTACTCAGCCTACCAAATGGCAGAAAAATAACACTTTCATTCGCTACTGGAAAATACACAAGCAATTTCAGAGCGGAGGCAGAGGCACTGAGGGCGGCAGTGGAAGAAATGGTGACAGGTAAAAGAAATGAAAGCCACATAGTCCTGCTTACAGATGCCCTGGCCGTAGTCACAGCACTAAAAAGCCAGAAAAATACTGAACTTAATGATTTAAGAGCAGTACTCTGTCAACTATGCCAGCAGGCCGTACCAAAAAGGGTAGTGGTGCAGTGGGTTCCATCTCACTGCAACATCCAAGGCAACGAGGAGGCAGACAGACTGGCAAAAGAAGGTGCAAAACTACCACAATCAGATACTAAGAGTCAAAACGGCTTATTAGAGCTAGATACATGACCAAATGGGAAAACAAACATACTGGCTACACCAAAAACGATGCCTATTACCAGTTGAACAGAAGAGAGCAGGTCGTGGTCCTCAGACTTCGTACTGGCCACAATAGACTGAGGTACCACCTATTCAACAAATTGAAGATAGGTGGCACCGACGAATGCCCGTGTGACCGCTGATCATTTGCTGCAAAACTGCCCGACATACGAGGATCAGAGAGAGCAGATGTGGCCATCACCAGTGGAACCACAAGACAAGCTCTATGGCAGTGTCGACAGCCTCAGGATGACGGCTGCTTTTTTCGAAAAAATAATGGTTACTGTCTGACTGCGTACGATGAAGAAGAAGAAGAAGAATAGGCAACAAAATATGTATTCCCGATTGGAAGGGCAGACGAACAGTAAGGCGGAGCAGGCAGACAGTAAAGTATACAGGCAGACGGATAGACAGATGGATAAAAAGGCAGACAAACAATACAGTAACCAGAAACACAAGCAGGACAGACAAGAAGGACAGGAAGAAAGAAGAAAGGACAGGAGGACCAGACACCAAAGGTACATGAAGAAAAACCAAGCTTTTTAAACGCAACACCTGAGACCTAAGTTAACTTACCACGCCAATACTGCAGAATGACTGTCAAAAAGTACACCTTAGTGGGGTCTAATAGAGAACATGTGCTGGAATTAGACCCTCGAAAATCTTTGGGGCTACCCTTTAAGAAACTTGATTGTCTCGCTAAGGGAATTGACGGAAGGGCACCACCAGGTGTGGAACCTGCGGCTTAATTTGACTGAACACGCCAATACTGTAGAACAACTGACAAATTGAGAGCACTGCCGTTTGGGTCTAATATTGAACGTACGCTGGTATTAGACTCACGGACGACAAGTCAGCTCAAATGAAAGAACGCTACGGAAATCGTGTTTAACTCCGCAGATTTCAAATACCTGGTCATTGACAAACAAAAGCCCTCAATAAATTCGTCTGACCAAATAGTGAACGGGTGCTGGAAATAGATCTGAAGACAGGTCAGTTTTACCCTACAAATGACAGGGCGTTGCTACGGAAAACCAGCTCAAATCGAGAGGAGCCGCAGACACTTTGGTTCACGTACCAGGCTGATAAGCCAAGGGCGCGAGGCTACCATGTGGGGGATTACGGCCGAACCCTTGAAAGCCGCAATCCCGCCCAAAATCTCAGCACCACTGCAATGGGAGGCTCCTACATGCTCGGGACCTGGGGCTTGCGCCCCAGCCCTATCAGGTAGAGCCACAGTAAGAGGTCCTTGCCGCCCGCAAATCAAAGCGGGCGGAAAACTGCTTGATACTCACCCTATACGGCGATGGGGTGCGAAAAACACCAACCAAAGACTTAGAACCTGGTCGGGGTGTCGAAAACAGTAGAGCAGCCACCACACTGTGAACTGTCAAGACTCAACCACTGACCATGAGAGTTGTCCGCACACCAGGCGATCAACATCTCTGTGACATTACCAGGCTTGTCCTCTGGCTAAATGCACTCCGGTTACGATATCTACCTCTGTACGTTATCAGCCATAACTATCATGCTGGACGCAGAAGAGATGCAGACCAGCGGGCATTGCACACCTGCCCCACTGTGTCAACACCCCAGGTGGCGGGGAATGCTAGGCGTACCATCCCTGCATAGAAGCCAAGAAAATAAAGGGAAAAAGAGATACTCCACTCACATGCAAATGCTACGTTTCTGGCAGGACGTGACGATCCTGGGATACAGACACACTGGACTGCCTCTCTTCCGGGTAAACCAGTCCATCTCATATATCACATACCATCATTGCACCCTATAGACACGAGTAGTGAAGACTCGATAGTCTGGTAAGACAACTTCCATAGGAGAGAAAACTCTGATCGTAAACAACTGCTGCCTTGCAGATAGGCTGGGGACAGCCAAAGGCTAAGGAGGGCATCCCTACAGAAACGCCTGTTGAAATCGGATGCACGGGGCCGCAAGCCTAACAAAACAGTGCAACGTAAATCACAGTATGATGGCAGCACAACCTATTCGAAAAACGTATGGCGCTCATCCTGAGGAGACCCGCCAGGCAGCGATAGCGCCGGGCCCCACGCCTCGAAGGGGCCCACCCTTGACTACTGGGGGTCACCCACCCATGTGTCGTGGAGTCAAGGCACATGGCTATGGGGAAACGACTATTGGCCAAAACTTCAAGACCCTCAGAATATTACAGTGGAATGCGGAGGGAGTCATTAACAAAAAACTTTCCCTAACACATCACCTGCATGAAGGTAAGATTGACGTGGCATGTATCCAGGAAACGCACCTCAACAATAACCATAAATTCTCAATCAGAGGATACCAGACTTTCCGTCTAGATAGAGAAGGCCACAAAGGAGGGGTCCTGATACTGACCAGAAACAGCATACCGAGTAGCGCGGTACCTGTCAATCACACCGGACAAGCAGAAATTGTAGGAGTTGACATAATGGCTCAAGAGACGAAGCTCCGCATTTTCAATCTGTACGGACCACCAAACAGAGACCTATCGCTCTCGAGTATGGAGGTCAGAGACTCCAACTGCATAGTGGTTGGAGATTTCAACAGCCACTCGGAGAGATGGGGATACTCTGACACAGACAGCAGAGGTGACGAAGTGGAAGATTGGGAGATAGATGCAAATCTCTCCCTAATCAATAGGCCGGAGGATAGCCCTAGCTTCTATTCAAGAACATGGCATACCACCTCGACTCCAGATTTGGCCTTCTCCACACAGGACATACACTATAAAATAGACCGCCAGGTGCTAAACCAACTGGCAGGTAGCGACCACAGGCCGATCAGGCTAACCATTGACATGGAAGTAGGCCCACAGGAAACAAAACCGCTCCCACGTTGGAATTACAAACGAGCCGACTGGGACAGATTTGCAATCCTGACAGATGGGCTGTGTGAAACCATCAACACACGAAACACCAAAATGAAGCCCATGGTAGAGAGCCTAAGCAAGGCAATAATGCAAGCCGCCACTGAAACCATCCCAAGAGGAGCTAGGAAAAACTATAAGCCCTACTGGAATGATGAGTTACAGAAAGTGGAAGATGCAGTAACAATTGCTAGGAACATGGCAGAACGAGAAAAATCCGTGGAGGCAAACATCGCCCTCAAAGCCGCCGCGGCGAAGTACAAACACACTCTCAAGCAAACAGCAAGAGAAAGTTGGAAAAATAAAACGGAAAGTTTAAACCTGGACAAAGAAGGGAACAAGCTATGGAAGCTAGTCAGAGCCATGAACGACGAAACCCCGTCAAATAAACAAATTACTATCAAGCAAGGCGAGAACTTGATCACAGGTAAGAAAGCCGCAAACGCCTTTGTCGATCACTATGCCAGAGCAAACCACATCGAGGTCCCTGCAGATAAGCATACAGACATTAGCGAAGAGCTAAAGGGGCACGAAAACATAAATACGGCTCCTGAAGAGCACATGATGGCCAAACTAACAATGCGCGAAATGGAAGAGGCTATGAGAACACTAAAGAGAAGGAAATCTCCCGGAAAAGACGGGATAACATACGAAATGCTGATGGGGCTGGGCCAAACAGCGAAGAAAAAACTACTATCAGTCCTGAACCAAAGCTGGAAAAGGGGTATTGTACCCCAGGCATGGAAAGATGCAATACTGGTACCAGTACCAAAAACAGGAAAGGACAAAACAGATCCGAATGGATACAGGCCCATAAGCCTACTGAGCTGTGTCGGCAAGCTGATGGAACGGATGATAAACACCAGACTGATGTGGCATCTGGAAGAAAAACGAATACTAATTCCACAGCAAGCCGGCTTTAGACAGCACAGATCCACTGAGGACCAGGTCATCCTCATAGCCCAAGAGATAGAAGATGCCTACCAGGCACAGAAACACACAGTAGCTGTTTGGGTGGATCTGGAAAAGGCATTTGACAAAGTCTGGAAGGATGGACTTAGAGTCAAGCTAAGAAGAAGTGATGTTTGTGGGAAGATGTACAAGTGGATCAACCACTACCTCAAACAAAGAACGGCCAGAGTCCAAGTACAAGGGCAGATGAGCAAAAAGGTGACACTCGAGCAGGGAGTACCCCAAGGGGGAGTACTGTCACCCACACTCTTCCTGGTATATATAAACGATATTACAGAGAATATACCAAGAAGAGTCCATAGCTCAATGTTTGCAGACGATCTGGCTATGTGGACCTCTGAAAAGAATCTCACCATAGCAAGAAATCGGATGCAAACGGCCCTAACATCGCTGGAAGAGTGGGCGAACTCATGGCTGGTCAAAATAAACGAGGAGAAAACCACGTGCACAATATTCTCGCTCTCATTAAAACCCCAAAGTACCAAACTAAGCCTAAATGGCAAAATCCTGCAGCCAAACGACAACCCAACCTATCTGGGAGTCACATTTGATCGGCGCATGACATGGAAAAGTCAGATTGAGAGAAACCGAATGAAAGCCAGAGAAAGAATGGCGATCATGAGGAAACTTGCTGGCACAAGCTGGGGAGCAGACGAAGGCATACTAAAGAAACTGTACACTGGAAGAGTGAGACCAGTTCCCGAGTATGGCATCGCGGCATGGACAACAGCAGCGAAGGCGAACTTCGATAAAGTTAACAAACTTCAAAACCAAGCCATGAGAATCATAACAGGTGGCATGAAGTCAACGCCAATTGTAGAACTTGAAAAGATTACAAAACTGCAGTCCATGACCGACAGAAGAGACTGCAGAGCCCAGCTGCAGTCAGAGAAACTCCGAAGACTGACGGACCATCCAATGTACCAGAGGCTAAGCAATCTGGGAACTGGGAAACTAAAGCGGAGAAACTTTGCAGAAATAGCCAAAGCAAAGATGCACGAAGATCCCATAAACGCACTAACAACACCAAAACCCATCAATACTGTACGAAAACCTACTTGGAGGCAGGATATATTTCCAGAGGTGGTAGAAAATATACCAGGTATTGCAAACAAAAACTGCCAGACCGAAAAAGAAAGGAGAGACACTACCCTAAGCTTCATAACGAAAAGCTACCCAAGCATGGACTGGACCCATGCATACACCGACGGTTCTGTAACAAACACTACACAGAACGGAGGGGCAGGAGCATTCCTGAACCTACCAAATGGCAGAAAAATAACACTGTCATTCGCTACTGGTAAGTACACGAGCAATTTCAGAGCAGAGGCAGAGGCACTGAGGGCGGCAGTGGAAGAAATGGCAACACACAGTGAAAATGAGAGCCATATAGTCCTGCTGACAGATGCTCTCGAAGTAGTCACAGCGCTAAAAAGCCAGAAAAACACTGAGCTTAATGACTTAAGAGCAGCACTCTGCAAACTGTGCCAACAGTCCGCACCAAAAAGGGTAGTGGTACAGTGGGTTCCGTCACACTGCAACATCCAAGGCAACGAGGAGGCAGACAGACTGGCAAAAGAAGGTGCAAGGCTACCACAAATAGATACCAGTATGACGTACGAAGAGTCAAAACGGCTTATCAAAGCCAGGTACATGTCCAAATGGGAAACCGAACATACTGGTTACACCAAAAACGATGCCTATTACCAGTTGAACAGAAGAGAGCAGGTCGTTGTCTTCAGACTTCGCACTGGCCACAACAGACTGAGGTACCATCTCTTCAACAAATTGAAGATAGGGTGTACCGACGAATGCCCGTGCGGTACTGGTAAAATGACCACTGAACATCTGCTGCAGAACTGCCCGACATACGAGGATCAGAGAGAGCAGATGTGGCCATTGCCAGTGGAACTGCAAGACAAGCTCTATGGTAGTGGCGAGAGTCTCAGGATGACCGCCGCTTTTTTCGAAAAAATAATGGTTACTGTCTGACTGTGTACGCAGAAGAAGAAGAAGAAACGCAACACTATCAGCAAAGAACCAATCACGATGGAGAGAGAGCAGTTGGAAGAGTGGATACCTTCACCTACTTGGGTAGCAGAATTGACACATCAGTAGGTACATATGCAGTTGGAGAGAGCAAAATTGGAAAGGCAAAAGGGGCATCCTTGATGATAAACATTGTATGAAGATTAAGAGATATCAAGATTCACACCAAAATTAGAATATTCAACGGTAGTGTCAAGTCGGTGTTGCTGTATGGAGAAGAGACATGGAGAACGACCAAGGACATACAACAAAGACTTCAGTTCCTCGTTAACATATATTTCCAAAGGATAATGACCATAAAGTGACAGAACTTGGTGAGTAATGAAGACCCATGGGAAAGCAACTAACACCAGCCATAGAAACAACAAATTAAGCTAAGGAATGGGGATAGATAAGAAACACTCCGCGGAAGGCACTGTCCAACCTAGCCAGATACACTCATACGTGCAATCCTCAAGGGAAGATGAAGAGAGAGGTAGATCCAAAATTATACGAAAAAAGAATGTGAGAAGATACTAAGATTACATTATTACACATGGAGAGAGGCAGAAAGAGCAGCCATAACCGTATGTTCTGGCGGGGTGTTGTCAATGGCCTATGCATCGAGAGAAGTGACGGGTTTTTATTCATTGATTAATTGTACTGGCAGATAGACTGAAGCGGTGGGCTGTTTATGTAGACGACAGGCTTATAGGCAGACAAGATAGACAGACTAACACGTAGACTAACATGTAGACTGGACATGCAGACTAAAGTGACATAAACAACCGAGCAGATGGATAGACAGGACATATATACGGGGCAGACATATATAACAGGCAGACATATATAACAGGCAGACGGGACAGGCAGACAGAACAGGCAGACAGGACAGGCAGACAGGACAGGCAGACAGAACAGGCAGACAGAATAGGAATTCAGGAAGGGAGACATAACAGGCAGACATGACAGGCAGACAGGACAGTACATGCAGACAGGACAGGCAGACAGATATAACAGGCAGACAGGACAGGCAGACAGTACATGCAGATAGGGCAGGCAGACAAGACATGCAGACAGTATAGGCAGACAGAACAGGTAGCCAGGACAGGCAGACAGAAGAGGGAGTCAGGACAGGGAGATGTTAACAGGGAGTCAGGACAGGAAGTCAAGGCGTAAAGTCAGGACAGGCAGACAGGACAGGGATTCAGGACAGGCAGACAAGACAGGCATACAGGACAGGGAGTCAGGACAGGAAAACGGAAAAGGGAGTCAGGACAGGCAGACACATACACGTAAAGGGAGATAGGGCAGATAGACAGAACAATATATAAATAAATAAGTCAATCATAGCCCGTCGCTCCTCTCGGCGTCACGACGTGCTCCAAACCCCCTCTTCCCCAAACATGCCCCCAAAAGGATAAATGCCTTGCTCTGATCCTTACAAAAAGTTGTCTTTGTGTTTGTGCCTTCTCGACTACTGTATCATTAATCTTCTTTGCAGTCCATAGGATCCGCAGCATTCTTCTGTAAAACCACATTTTCGTTGCTTCCAAAGATCTAAACGCTTACTTGCTAGTTGTCCATATACATATATACGAGTCTAGCCGATACGAGTAAAAGCTTCCAGGCATGCTTATAGCGAAACATTGAAGCAGGCAAGTTAGCAGGTATAGAGACAGGGATACAGTCGTATAGACATGCATACAGAAAAGCGTACATATATGTAGACGGACGTGCGTGAATGTATACAGGTATTCAACGCAGGCGTATACACGAACAATTATTTTCTGTACATGTTCTATCTAGACGTATTCACTTAAAAAACACACACTATCTTGCTGTATTATCTAAATAGTCACAAGCAGCAGCTGAATCCCACTCAACATTTCACTGACATGCTAACACATAGACCGTCTGAAGCAGTCAGCTGTCTGATTCTACAGATCTTAATTGGAATATACAATGGCCTCTCGAGAGTTGATCCCTTCTGGTCTGTTTTTGTCCCATTTTCGTCTCTTACCTGCATATAAGTAAATTGGATGTCTGGATAATAATGACAGGCATCAAACACTTTGGAGTTGGACAGTTGGGAAGGATGAGGAAGAGGGGGAGAGAGAGAGAGAGAGAGAGAGAGAGAGAGAGAGAGAGAAAAGAGAAAGAAAGAGAGCAAGAGAGAAAAGACATAAAGAGAAAAGAGGTCAAACGAAGATATATACAGCCAGAGAAAGAGAAAACGTAAAGAAGAAAGAGGTCAAGAGAAGACATACAGGGAGAGATAGAGAGAGAATGAGAGAAAGAAAGAGAGAGAGTGAGAGAGAATGAGTGAGAGAGAGAATGAGAGAGAGAGTGAAAGAGCAAATGAGAGAGAGAGAGACAGGGAGAGAGAATGAGTGAAAGAAAGTGAGAATGACAGAGAGAGTGAGAGAGCAAATGAGAGAGAGAGGGAGAGAGAGACAACGAAGACACAACAAAAAAAGAGGTTAAGCGAATGTATACACAGCGAGAGAAAGAGAGAGAAAATCTAAAAAGGACGAGAGAAGACATACAGAGAGAGAAAGAGAGATAGTAGGTGGGAGAGTGAGAGAGAGAGAGAAAGAGCGAGAGAGAACGAAGACACAAAGAAAAGCAAGGTCAAGCGAAGATATACACAGCGAGAGAAACAGAGAGAAAACGTAAAGAGAAAAGAGGTCGAGAGAAAACATACAGGGAGATAGATAGATATATAGATAGATAGATATATAGATATATAGATAGGTAGGTAGGTAGGTAGATAGATAGATAGATAGATAGATAGATAGATAGGTAGATAGATAGATAGATAGATAGATAGATAGATAGATAGATAGATAGATAGATAGATAGATAGATAGATAGATAGATAGAAAGTGAAAGAGGGTGAAATGAATGACGGAAATATACATACATTAGAGACACATTACTTAGTATCCATGTATATAAGACAGAGAGACACACAAACACGCACACACAGAATCGAACACATATACTGAGCGAAAGGCATTCACATAAAAACAGACACAGGAATACTGCTTTTTCTTCTTCGTTCGCTGTCAGACGTCAACCTTTATTTTTTAGAAAAAAGCAGCGGTCATCCTGAGGCTGTCGACACTGCATAGAGCTTGTCTAGTGTTGCCACTGGTGATGGCCACATCATATTTCTCTGGTCCTCGTATGTCGGGCAGTTTTGCAGCAGATGTTCAGCGGTCATTTTCCTAGTACCGCACGTGCATTCGTCAGTGCCACCTATCTTCAATTTGTTGAATAGGTGGTACCTCAGTCTATTGTGGCTAGTGCGAAGTCTGAAGACCACAACCTACTCTCTTCTATTCAACTGGTAATAGGCATCATTTTTTGTGTAGCCAGTATGTTCTGTTTCCCATTTGGTCATGTATCTAGCTCTAATAAGCCTTTTTGACTCTTCGTAGGTCACACTAGTATCTGGTTGTGGTAGTCTTGCACCTTTTTTTGCCAGTCTGTCTGCCTCCTCGTTGCCTTGGATGTTACAGTGGATGGAACCCACTGTACCACTACTCTTTTTGGTGCAGACTGCTGGCATAGTTGACAGAGTACTGCTCTTAAATCATTAAGTTCAGTATTTTTCTGGCTTTTTAGTGATGTGACTACGTCCAGGGCATCTGTAAACAGTACTATATGGCTTTCATTTCTTTTGCATGTCACCATTTCTTCTACTGCAGCCCTCAGTGCCTCTGCCTCCGCTCTGAAATTGCTAGAGTATTTTCCAGTTGCCACTGATAGAGACACAGGAATACATTTAAAAACAAAAAAAAGACACACACAAACAAGCACATGACAAGTTAGACAGATAGTCATACACAAACAGCCGACACAGAAAGCCAAAACAGTATTATAGACACGGAAGGACAGACAGACAAACAGTCGTAGACAGACTTGAGGGGAAATTATAACACTGACAGTCAGTCAGGTAGTAAAGTAGATACTACAGAAAGATTAGCAAACAGTTAGACAGGAAGGTATAAGTGCAACTAGACGGACAGGCAGACAGAAATACTGACGGGCAGGCAAACAGAAACACTGACCGGCAGGCAAACAGAAATACTGACGGACAGGCAAACAGAAATACTGACGGGCAGGCAAACAGAAATACTCACGGGCAGGCAATTAGAAATACTGACGGGCAGGCAAACAGAAATACTGACGGGCAGGCAAACAGAAAGACTGACGGGCAGGCAAACAGAAATACTGACGGGCAGGCAAACAGAAATACTGACGGGCAGGCAAACAGAAATACTGACGGGCAGGCAAACAGAAATACTGACGGACATGCAGAAGTGCAGACATATTGGTAGAAATTCAGATAGGTAGAGACAAAGGGGCAGAAATAAACAGAGAAAGACAAGCATAAAGATAAACAGAGATACATACAGCAAGATAGAGTGAGACGGACATACAGCAAGATAGAGAGACGGACATACAGCAAGATAGAGAGACAGACATAGAAATTAACATGAAATGAGAGATCAACAAACGGAAAGAAACAGAAAGACACGCATACCGAACAGAGACACATTTTGAGACATACTTACTGGCAGGCAGACAGATCATCAATGAATATATCATCAGAATGCATACAGGACATAGACATATACACAGAGGCATAAATAGACAAACACGTAATCCTACAGTAAGACAACAACCAAACCTACAGTCAGATAGACAGGCAAACCTAGTAAGGCAGACAGGAAAACCTGCAGTCAAACAGACATGTAACCTTCAGTCAGACAGACAGACTAACCTATAGTCGAATAAACAATCAAACCTACATCCAGACAGACAGGCAAGCCTACAGATAGTCAGGCAAACCTAAAGACAGACAGGCAAACCTACAGAAAGTCAGACAGGTAAACCTACAGCCAGTCAAACTTACAGTCAGACAGACAGGCAAACCTATAGCCAGGCACAGGCAAACCTACAGCAGACAGGCAAACCCACAGACAGACAGGCAAAGCTACAGCCAATCAGACAGGCAAACTTACAGACAGACAGGCAGACCTACAGACAGATAGGCAATCTACAGTCAGACAGACAGGCAAGCCTACAGTCAGTCAGACAGACAGGCAAACCTACAGTCAGACATATTGACACTTCACTCACTCGGCAACACATGGGACACCTGAACCAATCAGCTGTTTGACTACGGAACACAAACTACGAGAATAAACAATGGCCCCTCGTGAGTTGATCGGTTCAGCCGGTCTGGGGTTTCTTTCACCTGGATGTGAGTAAATGGATGTTTAGATAAGATGGACGAAGAGTATACAGTTGATAGGAAGTTATGAAGGGCGGCATGAGAAAACAACGAGAAAGAGAGAGAGAGAAAGAGAGAGAGAGAAAGAGAGAGAGAGAGAGAGAGAGAGTCAGTCCCATCGCATCAACTGCTGTCGGGGATGAAGATAACTCTGCAGGTACTAAGCTACAGGTATAGCCGTGCCGCGCTATGATACAGAGAGGCGGCCGCATCAGGCGGCACCGTAGAGGGACGGCATAAGCAGCGAAATCCAAATACAATTTCAACCATTCAATAATTACACATTTTTTCGCAACGCTTTTCTATATTGGTTTAAATTATTCCGATATTGATGTAAACGATTTATTATTTATCGCACGCCTCTGCATAGGCGCTTTCAGTACGCTTTGGTTTCGGTTTCTGGTACAGGTGTAGCGTTGGGGAGAGCACGTCGAAAGACTTTTGATCTGACAGAAATTAGATGCCCATAGATTTTAGAGCAAGGTGATGTAAATGAAACTGGTTGTATACAGACTCTGCAGGGTCTTCTAAACCAGTTGAAAGACGTTAAGTTAAGTTAAAAAGGAAGCTATTATTTTTGTTTGGCATATACCGCATGGCCGTTTCTAAAAGCTGAGACGGCAATTATCACGAAAGACAATTGCATGTGTTACGTGTTGATAGTTCATATTTGAGCTTACAATTATTGACAATATTTGGTTTTAATGTTAGTTTGTCTCGAGAAGTGCCAAGTGGCTGTGCTGTGTTTAGAGCAGTTAATCAGATATATAATACATCTGCATGAGTATAATATTTTTTCATTAATAGTAATTTAGTTTTTGTGTTTAAAAAGTAGATCAGATTAGAGAATTGTTGTTTTTTACAGCAATTGTAGTTACTTATTATCATTGAGAATGATTATGTTATGACAATAGGGACTCGAATTAAAAAGTAGGATTTGCATAGAGTGAGTCTCATGTGTGAAACGTGCGCCTGTGTGTGATTGGTTGAGAGTTATTTAGATAATACTGGGCTAATTTACGTTCTGTGTTATATATATATATATACATAGAGAGAGAGAGAGAGAGAGAGAGAGAGAGAGAGAGAGAGAGATAGAGTGAGATTGTTTAGGAAATATTTGCATTTGCCTACTTTTTGCGTTCGTTATTTATTGCTCTATGTTTACCAAATTCATATACATCGAGTGCTACTAGGTAGCAGAGTAGATGCGTTACAACCTTTACGATTTCAACTTTGCGAAATCTATGATGCATTTTTCCAAATAATAGAAAACGGAGATGCAGAAACTAAAGTTAAAGCAAGAGGGTTAGCATAAAATATTTAAAATGACAAGTTTATATGCGGTATCATTATTTGGCATGATATTTTATTTGAAATAAATTCAGTCTCGAAGCTATTGCAATCTGTAACTATACATTTGTCAGATTGTAAGGATTTTATCAGAAACAATACAACAAGTGAAAAGTTATAGATAATCTGGATATGATCAGATGAAAATTGCTGCTAATGAACTTGCAGAGAATCTTGAATGCAGTACATAATTTCCAGCCGAAACTGAAGTTAGAGCCAGAAGGAAGTAAAACTAGTATTCGTACATTTTGTGCAGTTTATAAAACAAATCACAATCGAAGGTTATTTTAAAGAAAAAACATGTAAGGGGCGGCATTACGAAGACTTGCATCATATGGAAAAAAATCTACCGCACTGCCCTGGCTACAGCCTATGTGAAACGGGCGGTCAGTTCCCTTCTTTGCTGTTTTTACCTTCCCCAACTCAAATGTCAGGTACCCATTTACAGCTGGGTTGACTGGAGGAGCGACATTCACGAACCACAGCTCGGATTTTATTCTGTCCGACCGTGATCTCGAACCTTAACACGCTGTAATGCCAGTCTAGTGAACCAGTTGACTGTCGACTAGGCTACACGCTCCACCTAGTGTTCAAATGTAAGATGTTAAACACTGGCAGGCAACATATAGACGGAACAATAAAACAGATAAAGACAGACACAGAAATGCAGCCGCAGAAAGACAGACGCAGAAAGACAGACGCAGAAAGACAGACATAGAAAAACAGACACAGAAAGACAAGACACAGAAAGACAGACACAGAAAACAGACATATAAATAAAGACGCGCAGAAAGACAGACACAGAAAAAACATACATAGAAAGACAAGACACAGAAAGACAGACACAGAAAAACAAACGCAGAAAGACAGACTCGGAAAGACAAACACAGAAAGACAGTCACAGAAAGACAGACACAGAAAGACAAACGCAGAAAGACAAGCACAGAAAGACAGGCAGAAAAACATAGACAATTAGACGTACGGAAAAATTAACATGCAGACCAGCAGATTGACGAGTAGTCTGCAGAGAGACATGCACATACAAGAGGCAGCCGCGGATTTGCAAATTTTATCGCAAACATGTGGCAAAGGTTTCACTTAATCAGCTTGATTATATTCAAGTTTTAAATCTCACGTTGGTTTCAACACTGTTAAGTTTTGCGGTGCCTGTTAGTTTTGGACAAAGGTTTTGAAGCTAGTTAATTGTTTCTTTCAATAAAATATTTGAAAAAAGATTAGCAGATCTGTTAAAGCTATTGCCTTTAATAATGAAACTGTCCTGGAATGTCACCTAATTTAGTAACTCTTCACCAGTCTACACAGCTGCAAATTGGTACCCGCTTTTGTTAGTGTAGATGGATGGCTAGCAAGAACTACGTCAATCTCACAACAGCCGCATCCTCGTACAAAATCCTGGATCGCAGTATTTGCAAACGGAATACGTACCGAATCATCGATAACAGCTTATGTAACGAAAAGGCCGTTGAAGTAACGCCATAATGGCCGTCTCCTAGCTACCAATTGGCCTGATTCATACGCTGTGTTAGACTAGACGCAATCAGTATTTCCCCTTCGCACGTTTGCTAACATATCACTACGCTTAAACAAAAATTACCATTACAATTTTAATTCCTAATTTATTTAACGGCTGTTTTATGCAAGGAAATGTTTTCTCTAATTCTTCAAAAGTTGTCGGGATAGCTCAGCCTATCATGCCTATTCTAACGCTTCTCTAATGGACATCAGTCTGACTGGTTTTGGTTACATAAAAACACATGACACCCTGATCCAATCAACACTAGAAGGAAATGTGGAGGGCACATGTGTCAAAGGTCAACAATGCTGTAAGAAGGATGGTATCATCATGAGATGGATAGGGCACATCATTGCAGACTGTACCATCAAGGCAGGAGACAAATGATAACGTTGGAGATCATTTGCAGTTGACCATCACTGTGAAGGTGGCACTTGAACTGACCTGAAATTGTCGCTCCAAATGAGGCATACAGCTATGAAAGGAAACTGTATGGGATCGAATCTCACAAGTCCCATGCATACACCGACGGCTCTGTAACAAACACTACACAGAACGGAGGGGCAGGAGCATTCCTGAACCTACCAAATGGCAGAAAAATAACACTGTCATTCGCTACTGGTAAGTACACGAGCAATTTCAGAGCAGAGGCAGAGGCACTGAGGGCGGCAGTGGAAGAAATGGTAACACACAGTGAAAATGAGAGCCATATAGTCCTGCTGACAGATGCTCTCGAAGTAGTCACAGCGCTAAAAAGCCAGAAAAACACTGAGCTTAATGACTTAAGAGCAGCACTCTGCAAACTGTGCCAACAGTCCGCACCAAAAAGGGTAGTGGTACAGTGGGTTCCGTCACACTGCAACATCCAAGGCAACGAGGAGGCAGACAGACTGGCAAAAGAAGGTGCAAGGCTACCACAAATAGATACCAGTATGACGTACGAAGAGTCAAAACGGCTTATCAAAGCCAGGTACATGTCCAAATGGGAAACCGAACATACTGGTTACACCAAAAACGATGCCTATTACCAGTTGAACCGAAGAGAGCAGGTCGTTGTCTTCAGACTTCGCACTGGCCACAACAGACTGAGGTACCACCTCTTCAACAAATTGAAAATAGGGTGTACCGACGAATGCCCGTGCGGTACTGGTAAAATGACCACTGAACATCTGCTGCAGAACTGCCCGACATACGAGGATCAGAGAGAGCAGATGTGGCCATTGCCAGTGGAACTGCAAGACAAGCTCTATGGTAGTGGCGAGAGTCTCAGGATGACCGCCGCTTTTTTCGAGAAAATAATGGTTACTGTCTGACTGTGTACGCAGAAGAAGAAGAAGAAGAAGAATCTCACAAGTTTCAAGCGACCCCTGGTGTCAAGAAAGCTAAGACCAGACTTCCTACATCCTGAGTTACGTAAAATCGTCTCGACTGAAAGTCTTGCCACTTGTCCAATGTTTCTCGAGACAATAGAGAGAGGAGCTCAGTGGTCTCGAGGTAAGTGTCCGCCTCGTGTGCTGGAGGTCGCGGGTTTGAATCACTGTGGAGACGGATTTTTTCACGTGGATCTTCTGGTAAAATTTCCCCTGATCTCTGGTTAGTGAGATCGGACTCCCGCCTCCAGTTTAGAGCATGTTAAAAATCGAAAAGAGTAGCCTTAACGGCCGCTACCGAACAAAATTAAAACATTCAAGTTAGTTGAACATCTACCCAAATTAGTGTACGTTCTCTCAGGCCTAGTAAACCGCAGGAAGTTCTAAAATACCTACTACGCATAGCCGAAGCTTTTGTTAACCTGGCAACATACATTAAAAGCATGCCTGTTTAAATACCAGAATTCTAAGTATAAAGGGATGTTGGCTAGACTTGGTTTCGTTCGTTCTCAATCTCCCGATACCAAACCCTAACACAGGCTTAAGTAGCAGAATGGAGTCCAGAGAACAAAATGCGTTGTATTGTAGTTTACAGATTTGCTGTGATATTGCACCATTCGGTCCAACACATCAGACTACAGCAAACATTTTTTGAGTTCCGGGTTGGCTTCCTTTTTCGATCCCTTCTCTTTAGCCAATCTGCTCTGTTGCATCCTGTTATCCAGGATCACCGCGTGGATGTGCAGAAGGTCCTCGGCAACTCTGGTTCGCTGACCTTGACACTAGCAGTCAGCTATGTGTCGCTGGCCTTGACACTAGCAGTCAGCTATGGGTCGCTGGCCTTGACACTAGCAGTCAGCTATGGGTCGCTGGCCTTGACACTAGCAGTCAGCTATGTGTCACTGGCCTTGACACTAGCAGTCAGCTATGGGTCGCTGGCCTTGACACTAGCAGTCAGCTATGGGTCGCTGGCCTTGACAATAGCAGTCAGCCATGGGTCGCTGGCCTTGACACTAGCAGTCAGCTATGTGTCGCTGGCCTTGACACTGGCAGTCAGCTATGGGTCGCTGGCCTTGACACTAGCAGTCAGCTATGTGTCGCTGGCCTTGACACTAGCAGTCAGCTATGGGTCGCTGGCCTTGACACTAGCAGTCAGCTATGGGTCGCTGGCCTTGACACTAGCAGTCAGCTATGTGTCGCTGGCCTTGACACTAGCAGTCAGCTATGGGTCGCTGGCCTTGCCACTAGCAGTCAGCTATGGGTCGCTGGCCTTGACACTAGCAGTCAGCTATGGGTCGCTGGCCTTGACACTAGCAGTCAGGTATTGGTCGCTGACTTCTGCAGCTCATGCGCTGCGTAAAGGGATGTTGGTTGCCAGAACATTCTTTTCTCACTATAATCCAAATACAGCGCAAGTTACATCATCAAGACAAAAAGAGAAACCTTCAGTCGATGTCGTAATCTTCGCTTGCGATGGTCAACTAGCATATAGCCATCCACACATAAGCTTGCACTAGATACTTACAGTCATAGTTTCAACATCAATGATTTGACATTATCAGTTTTCTAACTCTTTATACAAACCTCTTTCCTCACCTTTTACGACATGCTAGGATGCTTATATTAACCTTACTCTTTTACATACTAGTCCCACTTAGGTAATACATGAAAATATTTGTCTAATAGTCTTTTCTTAATAAGCGTAGGTTATTTTGGGTCGTGGGATCTCGTACAAACCACTTGATAGCTGACATGTGGTCTCGTTTAACCAGCGTAATAGTAAACATGTGATCTCGCCTAGCTAGTCTGACAGCTAACATGGGACCTTGTATAAGCGACCAGATATTTAACACGTGACCTTATATAAAGGGATTGATAGCTAACACGTGACCTTGTATTAAGAGAATCATAGCTAACACGTGATCTTGTGTAAAGGGAATGATAGCCAACACGTGATCTTGTGTAAAGGGAATGATACCCAAGACGTGACCTTGTATAAAGGGAATGATAGCCAACACGTGACCTTGTGTAAAGGGAATGATAGCCAACACGTGACCTTGTGTAAAGGGAATGATAGCCAAAACGTGATCTAGTATAAAGGGAATGATAGCCAAAACGTTACCTTGTATTTAAGGAATGATAGCCAAAACGTGATCTTGTATAAAGGGAATGATAGCCAACACGTGACCTTGAGTAAAGAGAATGATAGCTAACACGTGACCTTATTTAACGACCTGATAGGAAGTTGTGTTAATATCGACATTTGGTTGTGAGTTTTACTGTAGGTTCTCTGCTATTTATCGCCTACCTGCGACATTTCGAGTTTATTTGTTTTGTCTAAACGTTTGGCATTATCTGATTCTGTTTAGTCTGTGGTCGTGTCAGGTCGGTCTCAGAGAGATGACGTGGATAAGTGGTTAGTGGCATGGTGTGCAAACCAAATGTGCATTTGTTCAGATTCATGAACCAGCAATGTAGTCTTAGTCGACCTGTACTTCTACGGGGGTAAATATGATCCTGTGTAGACCCAGCTCTGGAGTGAGCTGGATGAAGTCGGGAGAAGGCTTTCATGCTTAGCGGGCTAGGCTCGAGAAACTTAATACTCCGCTGCTTTAGGACAAGTGCTTACGGCAAGGTATTATCCCTATAAAATGTGAACCCGTAAACATTTGCGCTGAAGTCAGATGCGCTGTGTCGTAAGGCGCAAAAGACATTTAGTGCAATCATCTTAGAAAAGAAGATGATCGAAAATGAAATTCGGTCAACGTAATTGTCAATCGCAATGAAGGAGTCAAGTTCAGAGCAACACACCCTAGTCTACTCAGCTGAAGCTGGATACGTTACCTACAGCTAGCACCCGTGATTTATTACCCCATGCCTTGCGGGATACATGTTTATGGGAATGGCTTCGGGAGTAAACCCTGAGGAAAAATATGCATTATGTCCTATCTCTAGTCAACTCGATAAAGTCTTGCTACTAGCAAAAGGTAGCCCAGGACGAGAGAATGAGTTTGACAAATTGCGCAAACATACTCACTTTAACTCAAATCACTGCGCAAGCCAACCGTGTCAGCAGACAGAGCAACAGACAAAGATTGTCCATACGACTGAACAGAGAGAGTGGTCATCATCACACGTGATGGACGAACATCATTTCATCACTCGTGTGTTACCAGGGCATGAAAGGGAATCAAATATAATCTCTGTCAGGCAAGTCATACGAGGCGAGTAAAACGCTTTAGGAACGAGATTGGCTATTCTATCCTGCAGAAACAATTCGCCGCAAGAATGGGGAATGTTGACTACTCCACTCCCAGTGTTAGAAGAGAAACTACTAAGCCAGATTTAACTGTTATGAAAGGCAAGCCAGCGAGGAAGGGAACTGGTGAAACCAGTTCAGAAAATGATGAGACCAAGTTCCATGAAACCTAGTTCTCTAATCCTCGACGGGAGTGTGTGCAATGAGATCACTTTAACCCACATTAACATTATCTTGTAGTGGATGACGGAGACTTCAAGATATACGCCACGTTATCTTGTATTGGATGACGGAGACATCAAGACATACGCCACGTTATCTTGTAGTGGATGACGGAGACTTCAAGACATACGCCACATTATCTTGTAGTGGATGACGGAGACTTCAAGATATAAGCCACGTTATCTTGTAGTGGATGACGGAGACTTCAAGACATACGCCACGTTATCTTATAGTGGATGACGGAGACTTCAAGATATACGCCACGTTATCTTGTAGTGGATGACGGAGACTTCAAGATATACGCCACGTTATCTTGTAGTGGATGACGGGAACATCAAGATATACGCCACGTTATCTTGTAGTGGATGACAGAGACATCAAGACATACGCCACGTTATCTTGTAGTTGATGACGGAGACTTCAAGATATACGCCACGTTAATTTGTAATGGATGAAAGAGACATCAAGATATACGCCACGTTATCTTGTAGTTGATGACGGAGACTTCAAGATATACGCCACGTTAATTTGTAATGGATGAAAGAGACATCAAGATACATGCCACGTTATCTAGAAGGGGATGACGGAGACATCATGATACATGCCACATTATCTAGAAGTGGATGACGGAGACATCATGATACATGCCACGTTATCTAGTAGTGGATGACGGAGACATCAAGATACACGGCACGTTATCAATTTGGACCAGCTAAAGCTCAGTATGACTGAATTTGTTTTCTATCGGTGGTAAAATAAACACAACCTTGCCTGCACACTCCGTAACGATTGAGTGACAAGTGGCCTATATATTACAGTCTTATAAAATATCTCTGCTAAGTGTGTCCATGCTGTCATTTTTTTGACTTGTCATTTTTGTGCTGATTTCTCCATTCAGTTGTCATGGATCGTTTGATGGGTGTCTTTGCGTCTTTACTGCTCTGTGGATGATAAGTCTGCGTACTGCCAATTCTGGCTTTGTTTTCGGCTTCAGCAATGTCTGCATGTTTTCTGTGGATTTCTTTGGCCAAATCGTTGGAGCTCTTCTTTAGTAATCTGTTTTTAGTTTTATCTTGGAAACTTCTGGTGTAGAGGATGACCAAGAAGCTTCGTAAGTTTTTCGAACTGAGTAAGGGACTTATATGTTCTCCTTAACACGAGGGCCTCAATATTTGCTGTTTTTCCAAGCTCTGTTATAGGAGTGCTTTTCAATGCCCCAAGGGTAATTCTGAGATTCATGTTTTAGACTCGATCTAGTTTCCATGTGTTTATTTTGGCCGCCTGTAACCCAAGTGCTGTAGGCATATTCCATGATTGGTCTGATTGCACCAGTTTAGACTTGCTTGAGGATTTTTGTGTCCCCCCCCCCCCGCTCTTCCCCACTCTCCTCTCTTCCCCGATGTAACAGCCAGTTTTTTTTGTTCACCTCAGAGAGCCTTTTTATGGTCCTTGTCTGGATTTTCTATATACTTGGCTTCTAGGTGAGTCTTGAGACAAATATGACACCATGGAATGTGGGTGTGTCGAACAGGGGTATTTATTAGTTTCCTGTCTTTGTTATTTTTTCTTTTTTAAATGAGAGTGAAAAGAGAGTGGTGGAGGTCTTAGATTGATTTATTCTCAGTCCCCACTCTATTGTCCAGTTAGCCCCTTCTTTACTGTCTTTTGGAGCATGTTCTGTTGCTGTCCATACAGCTAGGTCATCTGCGTGTAAGCTGTTTGAGACAATGCTGATGGTAGCATTTAGTAATGTCGTTTATATACACATCAAAAATAGAGTAGGCTAATTCTCTTTCTGTGGCAATCCCTCTCTTCACCTGCCTGACCTGCTGGTATAGTTGTCAATTTTAACCTTGGCAAAGCTTTAGAAAAGACAACTTTTTATTCAAGGGAACATGTTGTTAGTAACCCACGCTTAGAGGATGTTCAGCTTTAGACCATCTCTCCAGATAGTATCGAAGGCACGGAAGAGGTAAAAGAAGATGGCTAGAATTTTGTTTTTCACTTGGAATGCGTTTTGTATATCCTGTCTTAGATATTTTCACCCCTTTTCAAATTCTACTAATTGGTCCCAAGATGCAGCAGTGAATGAGCTGGAAGCAGCCAGTGCTTCAAAGCTGGCTGCATGCAACGGGATCCTCGACTTTCAGCTGATCACAACCATATTCCGCCTCCAAGTAGTGGCCCTACAAACCATGCGGTATGGCTAAGAGAATAGTGATCATGAGGGAATGCAAACCTGGTCCCAAAAATGCCGTGTTGAAACCGGATGTATTTGACCGAAGGATACAGATATGGCAACCGTGCTGTTTAAACTACGACACAACGTTACAACGTTCTTTTCAGACTAACTCAGAAAAAGCAATTCTGCTCATTCTACCTTTATCTTCTGTTCATTCTACCTTTATCTTCTGCTCATTATAGCTTTATCTTCTGTTCATTCTACCTTTATCTTCTGCTCATTATAGCTTTATCTTCTGCTCATTCTACCTTTATCTTCTGTTCATTCTACCTTTATCTTCTGTTCATTCTACCTTTATCTTCTGTTCATTCTACCTTTATCTTCTGTTCATTCTACTTTTATCTTCTGTTCATTCTACCTTTATCTTCTGTTCATTCTACCGTTATCTTCTGTTCATTCTACCTTTATCTTCTGTTCATTCTACCTTTATCTTCTGCTCATTATAGCTTTATCTTCTGCTCATTATAGCTTTATCGTCTGCCCATTATACCGTTATCTTTTGCTTATTATACCTTTATCTTCTGCCAATTATACTATTATCTTCTGCTCGTTATACCTTTATCTTCAGCTCATCGGGACGAGGACTAACGTCTGGTCAGGCACCCCATACTGATCAGAAATGTTAGTTAGGGTGAGGCAAAATATACTGACCAAGACCCTCACCTTGGCTTCCGCGTAACCCTCCCCGGAAACGGGCTGTCTTCATGGCAGCCTGGCTAACGAGGTGAGATATCGACGTGCCCCGAGTAGTAGTGAGCGCCATGCAGATGAAGTCAAGCATATCGCAATAGCCCGGATGACTTCGGTCCACCTTCATCTGCACGCTCGGGATGTGAGGAAAGCGACGAAACCCACCACTTAACGTGCTTTTCCGTGCGCACAAAAGATTAACCGAACTCATTGTGGGCATTCAACAACAACAATCTTCTGCTCATTCTACCTTTATCTTCTGCTAATTATACTTTTATCTTTTGCTCATCTTACCTTTATCTTCTGCTCATTCTACTCTATCTTTTGCTCATCTTACCTTTATCTTCTGCTAATTATACTTTTATCTTTTGCTCATCTTACCTTTATCTTCTGCTCATTCTACCTTTATCTTCTGCTCATTCTACCTTTATCTTCTGCTCATTCTACCTTTATCTTCTGCTCATTCTACCTTTATCTTCTGCTAATTATACTTTTATCTTCTGCTCATTCTACCTTTATCTTCTGCTAATTATACTTTTATCTTCTGCTCATTCTACCTTTATCTTCTGCTAATTATACTTTTATCTTCTGCTCATTCTACCTTTATCTTCTGCTAATTATACTTTTATCTTCTGCTCATCTTACCTTTATCTTCTGCTCATTCTACTTCCTTTTTGCTCATCTTACCTTTATCTTCTTCTCATTCTACTTTATCTTCTGCTCATTCTACCTTTATCTTCTGCTAATTATACTTTTATCTTCTGCTCATCTTACCTTAATCTTCTGCTCATTCTACTTTATCTTTTGCTCATTCTACCTTTATCTTCTGCTAATTATACTTTTATCTTCTGCTCATCTTACCTTTATCTTCTGCTCATTCTACTTTATCTTTTGCTCATTCTACCTTTATCTTCTGTTTATTCTACTTTTATCTTCTGCTCTTCTGTTCATTTTACCTTTATCTTTTGCTCATTCTATTTTTTTAATCTTCTGCTCTTTTTACTCTTATCTTCTGTTCATCTTACTTTAATATTCTACTCATTCTACTTTATCTCCTGATCATTCTACCTTTATCTTCTGCTCATTCTACTTTTATCTTATGCTCATTCTACCTTTATCTTCTGCTCATTTTACCTTTATCTTCTGCTCATTCTACCTTTATTTTTTTCTCATTAAACTTTTTTCTTCTACGCCATCTACCCTTTTCTTTTACTTAATATATATTTACCTTCTGCTCATTCTTCCTTAACTTCTGCTCATTCTACCTTTACCTTTTGCTAATTATTCCTTTATTTTCTACTCCATCTACCCTTATCTTTTGCTCATTCCATATTTTTCTTCTGGTCATTCTACCCTTATCATCTGCTGATTATCCCCCCCCCCCATCTTCCCCTCCCCCACTCCCCTATTCCCTCTGGCCATAGATCCACATCATTGAATTTTTAAAACTATTGAGTATGTTGTTCACGAAATTAGCAATTTCAGAGCGGAGGCAGAGGCACTGAGGGCGGCAGTGGAAGAAATGGTGACACACAGTGAAAATGAGAGCCATATAGTCCTGCTGACAGATGCTCTCGCCGTAGTCACAGCGCTAAAAAGCCAGAAAAACACTGAGCTTAATGACTTAAGAGCAGCACTCTGCAAACTGTGCCAGCAGTCCGCACCAAAAAGGGTAGTGGTACAGTGGGTTCCGTCACACTGCAACATCCAAGGCAACGAGGAGGCAGACAGACTGGCAAAAAAAGGTGCAAGACTACCACAAACAGATACTAGTATGACGTACGAAGAGTCAAAACGGCTTATCAAAGCCAGATACATGACCAAATGGGAAACCGAACATACTGGTTACACCAAAAACGATGCCTATTACCAGTTGAACCGAAGAGAGCAGGTCGTTGTCTTCAGACTTCGCACTGGCCACAACAGACTGAGGTACCACCTATTCAACAAATTGAAGATAGGGTGTACCGACGAATGCCCGTGCGGTACTGGTAAAATAACCGCTGAACATCTGCTGCAGAACTGCCCGACATACGAGGATCAGAGAGAGCAGATGTGGCCATTACCAGTGGAACTGCAAGACAAGCTCTATGGCAGTGGCGAGAGCCTCAGGATGACTGCCGCTTTTTCGAAAAAAATAATGGTTACTGTCTGACTGCGTACGCAGAAGAAGAAGAAGAAGAAGTTCACGAAATTGCTCGTAATAAGTTCCTCACTCGTGACATACTGTCGTTGGTGGCAGTTTTGTAGTGGCTTTTTCAATACCCACAGTTGTGCTTTTTTCCATACTCCCAATGTGTGCCTTTTTCAATATTCCAAAGTCTTGCCTTTTGTCATACCCTCAATGTGTGCTTTTTTCCATACCCTCAATGTGTGCCTTTTCAATATCCCAAAATTGTGCCTTTTTCCATACCCCAAAGTTGTGCCTTTTTCAATACCCAAAAGGTGTGCCTTTTTCAATACACCAAAGTTGGGCTTTTTCGATACCCCAAAGATGTTCCTTTTTTGGTACCCTAAAGTTGTGCCTTTTTCAATACCCCAAAGGTGTGGCTTTTTTAATACCCCAAAATTGTGCCTTTCTCAATAACCTAAAGTTGTGCCTTTTTCAATATCCCAAAGTTTGCCTTTTTCAATACCCTCAATCTGTGCCTTTTTCAATATCCCAAAGTTGTGCCTTTTTCCATACCCTCAATCTGTGCCTTTTTCAATATCCCAAAGTTGTGCCTTTTTCAATACCCCAAAGCTGTGCCTTTTTCAATACCCCAAAGTTGTGCCTTTTTCCATACCCCCAATGTATGCCTTTTTCAATACCCCAAAGTTGTGCCTTTTTCCATACCCTCAATCTGTGCCTTTTTCAATACCCCAAAGTTGTGCCTTTTTCAATACCCCAAAGTTGTGCCTTTTTCCATTCCCCAAAGTGGTACCTTTTTCAATACCCCAAAGTTGTGCCCTTGTCAATACCCCAAATTTGTGCCTTTTTCAATACCCCAAAATTGTGCCTTTCTCAATACCCCCAAAGGTGGACTGAAGAGTGTCGACCTTGGTCTCTCTTCGCTATCATGCAATGCAAAACAGCAAAGTCTCCAATGAGCCTCATCATTACGTGCCCACAGTGCGGATTTCCACATCGATGTTCAGCCTGCTGCATCCCATCCCATTTCCTGGTGCACAGCAAGGATGTGAATTGGGGTCGTGGTCATGATGTTGCACCTACCACTGACGGTAGCGACTTGATACCGTTTGATCCACTGTACTACATGTTTCTACTAATGTTTGTTCAGCATTCCTATCCAATTAACGGCCATTGTCTTCTTGTTGTATTCTTCTTATCCGTCTGTGTTCTTGTCTCTTTCTTATCTTCATGTCTTTCTGTCCCTCTTTCAGTCCGACCGAAATTTAGAGCCACCGCATCATTTTACCTTTGTTAAGACGTACGTGTCAAATCATTGCGAATGATATTGCAGGGGTAGTTTCTATAACAATTTGCCTCATGCACATCACTCTTTAGTTTCTTGGATGTGTCATCATGTAGCATGTCCTGTGTAGAACGTCGCTCCCATCACAGTCTGTCTGAAAGAAACTCGTTCCCTTGCCAAAACACCAGCTTCCGTCACTGTCATACTCAGGCATTCCTGGATATCTTGGTGCTATCGTCTTCTTGCTCTACCCCTTCCTCTTTTGCCTGGCACCATACCTTCCATCACCGTTCTCTCAAGACCGTTGTGTCTCTTGATGTGACCAAAGTATTTGCATTTTCTAGCCAAAATGGAATTGATAAACCAGTTCTCCTCTATGCTCAGCTCTTGCCAAATGTCTACATTTGTTCTTTTCTCTGTCCAGGGTATTCTGAGAATCTTTCTGTAACATTTTGACTCGAAGGATTCGATTCTTTGTCTAGAAGTTTTGGTAATCGTCCTTGCTTCACAGCCATAAGCTGCCACAGGAAAAACACAGGCTCTCAAGACTTTTACTTTTATCGTTTTGTTGGTGCCCTGCCATAATTTCTTCAGGCTGTTCAGTCTCTGCATTGCCATAGCTAGTCTTCTTCTGATTTCTTTCGAGCAGTCACCATTTTTGTCGATTCTGGAGCCCAGATATTCAAAATGTGTAACCTGATCTATTTCCTCACCACTCACTGTAAATTTATGCTGACATTGTGTTTGGATGTGTAAGGGCACCTATTCTTTTCTCACCAATGATAGGCCTCGGGATCCACTCGGGGAAACGGTCGTTGCACCTTCTTTCTCAGTCTCTCATCATGTCTCTCTCACCCTCTGCTTCCCTAGCCCTCTTTCCTTTATCTTATATCTATAACTTTCTCTCTTTCCGGCAACCCTTAACTCCAGTAAGATTATTGACGTCTGATTTTTTCCACTGAAGATACATGACCTCAGTAGCTGTTCTCAGTTGCGTAATATTTTTACCCTTAACTCCAGTTAGATTATTGACGTCTGATTTTTGCCACTGAAGATACATGACCCCAGTAGCTCTTCTCAGTTGCGTAATATTTTTACCCTTAACTCCAGTAAGATTATTGACGTCTGATTTTTTCCACTGAAGATTCATGACCCCAGTAGCTGTTCTCAGTTGTGTAATATTTTTACCCTTAACTCCAGTAAGATTATTGACGTCTGATTTTTTCCACTGAAGATTCATGACCCCAGTAGCTGTTCTCAGTTGCGTAATATTTTTACCCTTCTCCAGTTAGATTTTTGACGTCTGATTTTTTTCCACTGAAGATACATGACCTCAGTAGCTGTTCTCAGTTGCGTAATATCTTTCTCGTTTCTGTTTGAGTGAGTAAATATCTTTTATATTATCATTACTTTGTTTTAGTTTGTTCCTGCTGTAGACATTGATGTAAATTGCAATTTGGTGGCATTTCTGATTAATGTTGGTTTAGGACACTGTTTCGGATTGTTGGTTGAGAAACATTGCTGTTTATTGTTGTTTTAGGACGTTGATATTGGTTGTAGTTTTAGGACGTTGATGTTGGTTGTTGTTTTAGGACGTTGATGTTGGTTATTGTTTTAGGACGTTGATGTTGATTGTTGTTTTAGGACGTTGATGTTGGTTGTTGTTTTAGGACGTTGATGTTGGTTGTTGTTTTAGGACGTTGATGTTGGTTGTTGTTTTAGGACGTTGATGTTGGTTGTTGTTTTAGGACGTTGATGTTAGTTGTAGTTTTAGGACGTTGATTTTGGCTGTAGTTTTAGGACGTTGATATTGGTTGTTGTATTATGACGTTGATGTTGGTTGTTGTTTTAAGACGTTGATGTTGGTTGTTGTTTTAGGACGTTGATGTTGGTTGTTGTTTTAGGACGTTGATGTTGGTTGTTGTTTTAGGACGTTGATGTTGGTTGTTGTTTTAGGACGTTGATGTTGGTTGTTGTTTTAAGACGTTGATGTTGGTTGTTGTTTTAGGACGTTGGTTGTTGTTTTAGGACGTTGATGTGGTTGTTGTTTTCGGACGTTGATGTTGGTTGTTGTTTTAGGACGTTGATGTTGGCTGTTGTTTTAGGACGTTGATGCTGGTTGTAGTTTTAGGACGTTGATGTTGGTTGTTGTTTTAGGATATTGATGTTAGTTATTATTTAAGAACATTGCAGTTGTAATTCTAGAACATTGATGTTTGCCATAGTTATAGGATAATGATGTTGGATGAAAATTTACGACATTGATGTGGTTGTAGTTTTAGGACATTGTTGTCAGTTCTATTAAGACATTAGAGTGTATTTCTGTTGTAAGACATTGGTGTTTACTTTTCAATGAGGTTAAGTTTGTATCTTTGTTTTTTGTTTAATGCCCACAGTAAGTAAGTTTATTCTTTTGTGCGCTCTGAAAAGGACGTTAACTGGCACGTCGTAGTAGCTTTCATCACATCCCGAGCGTGTTCATGAAGGTGGACACCTTGGTCCTCCAGGCGGTTGTGCTGTGCTTGGCTTCATCTGGTTACTCTGACTACTACGGGGATCACATCGATCCACATTTCTTAGCCAGACTACCTTCAAAACAGCTGATTCCAGGGAGCGCTACATACATGATGATAGTTGTTTTAGTACATCAATGTTCGCCGATGAAAATAAGAACATTGCTGTTGATTGTTAATTTAAGAATTTGGTTGTTTCCTTGATTGTCCGGAGATTGATTATCAGGAGATTGATTATCAGGAGATTGATTGTCAGGATATTGATTGTCAGGAGATTGATTGTCAGGATATTGATTGTCAGGATATTGATTGTCAGGAGATTGATTGTCAGGAGATTTCAGTTAAATTTTAAGAGCACAGCTGTTATTTCTTGGTTCATGATATTGCAGATTATTGTTGATTTGGAGAGGGAAGGGAAGGGATGGGGAGGGCAGTATTGCTAGAGCCGAGAGGTAAGGCGCTTGTCTTTCAAGGAACGAACTAATGAACGTGCAAAACTTTGGGTAGTTCGAATATCCCAAGTTTCAGGCCTCTCCTAGGATCAAAGAAGGTGAGTTCGGCACCTATACAGATCGGAGCCAAACAATAAACTCAAAGTCCTTGTTTACACGATGTTCGCGAAAAACCCTTTGGCAGTTGACAATCGAAAGAACAGAGTGTTAGCCGTTATACGGGCAACAATTCTAAATATAATGAAATTGCTACCCAGTAATGTGGCCTGCATGAACGCCAAACGTTGGCAGACCCTCTATCATGCAGATACACAATAGGCCAGTTACCTGTTTGTCTGCACACTTGATTGCAAATATAAAAATGTACGTACACTTCAACAGTGCTAGAAGAGAAATGATTAAATGATGTGTTGATTTATGACATCGATAAATACATAAATATATATATATATTTATATATATATATATATATATATATATATATAATATATATTTTATGACTTTGCTGTTTAATGTTGATTTAGCGCATACAAGTTTGTTCCTGATTTAGTACATTGCTGTTTAATGTTGAACAACGACATTTCTTTGCATGCCAGTGTTAAGCCATTGTTCCTGGTTGCTGTTTTTACGAGGCTGGTGAATGCTGGTTTGTGGGTACAGCTCTTTACTGCTGTTTTAGCGAGTGTGTAGTTTCTATAACACTTTTGTGTTACTTCTTCTTTTGCGTTCGTCGTGAACAGGGCGTTGTGTCGTAGTTTACAGCGAAGCTGCGATATCTGTGCCTCTCGTCACGACACATCTGATTTCAGCTGGTTATTTTGTGTACGGGTTTGCCTTCCCACTGTGATCCCTTTTCTTTTAACCAGACTAGACTACATTAGTGTATCTGTTTCCAGTCCGCCGTTTGGAGGCGAGATATGACTCTAGCTCTAGCTCGCTGACCTAGATCCAAGCAGCCAGCTATGAGTCGTTGGCGTATTGGCTGTTATCAGCTCATTAATTGTGCTGTATCTTCGGCCCTACTTTTGTTTTGTAAATTCGCTAGTTTTATGCATTTCTTGTCATCGCCTGTCAACTTTAGTAAGAGATAAAGAGATCCACGCGAGGGACTATTTTATGAGATTTATATTTTAATGCGATATACACATCTCTGTTGTGCCAACCAATCTCCGGCAATGTATGCCATACACCCAAAGGCGCTCACATGCTTTATTTTATTTAGACAATCGAATCCACCTGGTCCGTACCAGTTCGAAGTTGGTTGTTGAATGGCAGTCAGTGCAGAATACGCCAGAGAAAGCTCCGCCATAGCTCGGTGGTCCACGGGATGGTTGAAGCTTCGTTTCTAGACCAACCACACCGGACCTATCTCAACCCAGTTTTAACTCGCCTTAGCTGATCCAATCTTCAGATCCAATCTTTTCCCGATGTTACAAATCCAATTTCCCAGTCTTGTATACATGCAACAGTGACAGATGACCATGTGGTCCTCTTCGGAAACGATGGACAAACAACAACAACAATATATACATAATATGCACTTCAGCAGTCAGTTCGATAACTTCCTGGAGTTGGGATATTTATTAAACACGAACTTTTTTTAAGCGCTGCATATTTTAGATCTGGATGTTGACTGTTTTTTTTATATGTCTCGCAATTCTTTATCTAACTAAAATGATTATGTCTGTGGTTGAAAGTAACGTACACCCGTCAATTGGCAATTTAAACCTTACCGAATACCAATGTGAAATGTTATACTTTGTTCTCCAATGTAGCGTACTCATTCATTTTATATACTTTTTTCCCCATCGTATCTCTCTCTACGTTGTTATAATCTATATTTACTCGTAAATCTAATACCCTGTTATTAATAAATGCTAACAACCGCAACAACAACAGCAAATTTAAAAAAAAAACTGCTGTATTACGTGGATTGATAATTAGCAATTGCGATTCATTGTAGGAAATATAATATCACATTAAATAGCACGGGGGCCATTAACAATTACTTTGTTAGGTGAGGAAAAACGCTTAAAAACACATCAATTTAAAAAAATCGAAAATACAGATTAACTAACCTTAACATTTATTTTCTCAAAATCAATACTTGAAATGTTCTGCCTGGATCTTCTAAAGGTCCTGTCTATATCTTAACTTAACGTCTTTATACTGGTTTAGAAGACCCTGCAGAGTCTGTATACAACCAGTTACATTTACATCACCTTGCTCTAAAATCTATGCGCATCCAGTTTATTCTTAAACGCATTAACTGCCTCCACCCTGCCTCCACCACCTCCCCTGGCAATGCATTCCAAGCAGACACCACTCTCTGACTAAAAAAATATTTCCTAATATCTAACCTGGACCTCTCTTTAATCAGCTTGTAGCTATGCCCTCGTGTTATTGTAGGTGGCTGTATTTTAAAAAACTTGTTATAGTCTAATTTATCGATTCCTCTGATCATCTTATAAACCTGTATTAAGTCACCACGAATTCTTCTCTCTTCGAGACACTGTAGGCCCGTTTTTCTGAGTCGTTCCTCATAACTGTAATTCTGGAATCCAACTATCATCTTTGTCGCTCTTTTTTGTATTCTTTCTAGCATGTTTATGTCCCCTCTATGATAAGGACTCCACACCTGTACACAGTACTCCAATCTAGGTCTAACTAAAGCTTTATACAGTTTGACGATCACTTCCTTGCTCCTATGTTTAATATTTCTTTTTATCATACCTAACATTGCATTTGCCTTTTTCACTGCTACCTTAACTTGCTCACTCACCTTTCCTGTATGATCTATTATAACCCCTAGGTCCCTTTCCTTATCTATCTTTCTAATATTGTTTTCTCCCATTCTGTATTTATGTTCCATATTGGATCTACCCATGTGGATGACTGTACATTTATCTACATTAAACTCCATTTGCCAGCTTACAGACCATTCTCGAATTTTATCTTAATCCGATATCAATATATCCACTTCCGCTTTAGATGAGACACTACTGCATAGTTTTGTGTCGTCAGCAAATTTTGCAATCATGGATCTCATATCAATGTCCAAATCATTTATATATATCAAGAACAAAATTGGTCCCAAAACCGAGCCCTGTGGCACACCACTTTTCACTTCACTCCACTCAGAGTACTCCTTATTTATGCCCACCCTCTGCCTTCTTCCTGTTAACCAATTTTCAATCCATTTGGCAACTTCCCCACCTATTCCATGTGATTTTAACTTTCGAAATAATCTTTGATGAGGTACTCTATCAAAGGCCTTTGCAAAGTCTAGATAAATAACATCCACTGGCTCCCCTTTATCTATGATTTTAGTAACCTCCTCCATGAATTCTAGTAGATTTGTTAAGCATGATCTCCCTCTAGTAAACCCATGCTGACTATTTCTAATTAGATTAAATTTTTCTAAATGCATTACAATGTTTTCTTTGATTATTGACTCTAACAATCTTAACACGGGGCTCAATATTATGAATTAGTAATGTTAATCTAATTATTTATTAGTCAGTCTGTCTATCGCTCGTTTCGAGGGAGGTTCACTCGCCCGATCTTCTAGTAGGTAAATCGTTGGTTTAGCTAGCATGTCTGCCTGTACAATTGATATATCTGTCTATTTTTTCTCCTACTCTATCTTTAATCGGTTGGTCTGTTTCTGTTGATCATGTAGTCTTTACATTTGTCTCACTGTATGTCAGTCGCTCTGTATGTATGCCCGTCCATTGAGCTGTCCGCCGGCATTACTATCATATATGTATCTTTCTATCGGACTGTCTAATCTTCAGTCTATGTGTTAGTCCGTTTAGCTATCCATCGTGGACTGTCAGATGTTTATATACTATTCTGATTAACTTTTTCTTCGTCCACCCATTTTCCCACCGAGGACAAATCCATTAATATATTACGTATAACTGTCCAATTTGTCAAGTTTGTCTGCCTTTCATCTGTCTCACTATCTTTAGATAATCTTTCACTCAAACTATAAATCATCTACGTGTCGCTATTTAGCTGCATCTGTCGGCATCTGTCTGACTTTTCTCTCTCTCTCTCTCTCGCTCTCTGTCTCTCTCTCTTGCTCTCTTCCTCCCTCTGTTTATCTCCTGTTTGCACTTCCCATCAACACAATTGCCTAATTATATATTTGTAATACTGACTATCTCAAACTGTGTTTCTATAACCCTCACAATTCGTTTGCCAGTCAATTCCCTACGTGCATCCCGCAATTTTGTGTCTGTGTTTTTAATTTAATTATCAGTACATGTTTCTACCTGCCAACTATCATCACGACCATCAGCATAATCATCATCATCCTTATTTCATCTGCCATGTATGTCGCTAGATCTCGTGAGATGGTACATTCTGTATTTTGTCTAATGTGTGACAAATGATATTTTGAATCCATTCCTCTTCATTGTTTCTTTAATAGCATCAAGGCATATCTAGTTTCCCTGTTTTCTCTTGTTCCGGAGATATGTTGTCTGTTGTTAGAGCTTCAGGCGATTATTACGTTTAAATACATTAATATTACAACACAACGGTGGTTCTAAACATTCAGTGCATGTGGATATTTCCAATTTCTGTAGGGTTTCTATATTTCTCACTCCGAATGTGAGGGGGAGACATCATGTGAGGGAGAGACAACATGTGAGAGACAACATGTGAGTGAGAGACAACACGTGAAAGACACCATGTGAGTGAGAGACAACATGTGAAAGACACCATGTGAGTGAGAGACAACATGTGAAAGACACCATGTGAGTGAGAGACAACATGTGAGTGAGAGACAACATGTGAGTGAGAGACAACATGTGAGTGAGAGACAACATGTGAGTGAGAGACAACATGTGAAAGACACCATGTGAGTGAGAGACAACATGTGAGTGAGAGACAACATGTGAGTGAGAGACAACATGTGAGTGAGAGACAACATGTGAGTGAGAGACAACATGTGAGTGAGAGACACCATGTGAGTGAGAGACAACACGTGAGTGAGAGACAACATGTGAAAGACACCATGTGAGTGAGAGACAACATGTGAGTGAGAGACAACATGTGAGTGAGAGACAACATGTGAGTGAGAGACAACATGTGAGTGAGAGACACCATGTGAGTGAGAGACAACATGTGAGTGAGAGACAACATGTGAGTGAGAGACAACATGTGAAAGACACCATGTGAGTGAGAGACAACATGTGAGTGGGAGACAACATGTGAGTGAGAGACAACATGTGAGTGAGAGACAACATGTGAGTGAGAGACAACATGTGAGTGAGAGACAACATGTGAGTGAGAGACAACATGTGAAAGACACCATGTGAGTGAGAGACAACATGTGAGTGAGAGACAACATGTGAGTGAGAGACAACATGTGAGTGAGAGACAACATGTGAGTGAGAGACAACATGTGAGTGAGAGACAACATGTGAGTGAGAGACAACATGTGAGTGAGAGACAACATGTGAGTGAGAGACAACATGTGAGTGAGAGACACCATGTGAGTGAGAGACAACATGTGAGTGAGAGACAACATGTGAAAGACACCATGTCAGTGAGAGACAACATGTGAGTGAGAGACAACATGTGAGTGAGAGACAACATGTGAGTGAGAGACAAGATGTGAGTGAGAGACACCATGTGAGTGAGAGACAACATGTGAGTGAGAGACAACATGTGAGTGAGAGACAAGATGTGAGTGAGAGACAACATGTGAGTGAGAGAAACCATGTGAGTGAGAGACAACATGTGAGTGAGAGACACCATGTGAGTGAGAGACAACATGTGAGTGAGAGACACCATGTGAGTGAGAGACACCATGTGAGTGAGAGACAACATATGAGTGAGAGACAACATGTGAGTGAGAGACAAGATGTGAGTGAGAGACAACATGTGAGTGAGAGACAACATGTGAGTGAGAGACAACATGTGAGTGAGAGACAACATGTGAGTGAGAGACACCATGTGAGTGAGAGACACCATGTGAGTGAGAGACAACATGTGAGTGAGAGACAACATGTGAGTGAGAGACAAGATGTGAGTGAGAGACACCATGTGAGTGAGAGACAACATGTGAGTGAGAGACAACATGTGAGTGAGAGACAACATGTGAGTGAGAGACAACACGTGAGTGAGAGACACCATGTGAGTGAGAGACAACATATGAGTGAGAGACAACATGTGAGTGAGAGACAAGATGTGAGAGACAACATGTGAGTGAGAGACAACATGTGAGTGAGAGACAAGATGTGCGAGACAACATATGAGTGAGAGACAACATGTGTGTGAGAGACAAAAGGTGAGTGAGAGACAACACGTGAGAGACAGCTGTGAGTGAGAGACAACATGTGAGTGAGAGACAACATGTGAGTGATAGACAACAGGTGAGTGAGAGACAACATGTGAGTGAGAGACAACATGTGTGTGAGAGACAACAGGTGAGTGAGAGACAACATGTGAGTGAGAGACAACATGTGTGTGAGAGACAACAGGTGTGTGAGAGACAACATGTGAGTGAGAGACAACACGTGAGAGACAGCTGTGAGTGAGAGACAACATGTGAGTGAGAGACAAGATGTGAGAGACAACATGTGAGTGAGAGACAACATGTGAGAGACAACATGTGAGTGAGAGACAACATGTGTGTGAGAGACAAAATGTGAGAGACAACATGTAAGTGAGAGACAACATGTGAGTGAGAGACAAAATGTGAGAGACAACATGTGAATGAGAGACAAGATGTGAGAGACAACATGTGAGTGAGAGACAAGATGTGAGAGACAACATGTGAGTGAGAGACAAGATGTGAGAGACAACATGTGAGTGAGAGACAACATGTGTGTGAGAGACAACATGTGAGAGACAACATGTGAGTGAGAGACAACATGTGAGAGACAACATGTGAGAGACAACACGTGAGAGACAGCTGTGAGTGAGATACCACATGTAAGTGAGAGACAACATGGGAGAAACAACATGTGATTAAGAGTCAACATAAGAGTGAGAGACAACATGTGAGTGACAGACAACATGTAAGTGAGAGACAACATGTGAGAAACAACATGTGATTAAGAGTCAACATAAGAGTGAGAGACAACATGTGAGTGACAGACAACATGTAAGTGAGAGACAACATGTGAGAAACAACATGTGATTAAGAGTCAACATAAGAGTGAGAGACAACATGTGAGTGACAGACAACATGTAAGTGAGAGACAACATGTGAGAAACAACATGTGATTAAGAGTCAACATAAGAGTGAGAGACAACATGTGAGTGACAGACAACATGTGAGTGAGAGACAGCATGTGAGAGACAACGTGTGAGTAAGAGACGACACATTACTTAGCGTATTACATACACTGTATTGACCAAACGCAAGCCACCGAAAACAGACACGCACATCGCTTTATATATTATGACTGCATCTGGCACGACAATCGATTAAAAACATATATTCTTTCAGTGTTTATTCCAATTGCTGAAGTCTAACGAGACGATTCACAGAGCCGAGAAATAAAGGTCGATTGGCAATGCAGTAATCACGCACTGCGTAGGGAAAGTTTTAATTCTACCTCCTAAAAAATATTAATTTGCGTTTCACCTCTAATGTATAAAATAACACGTATACTTTATCTTGGCTTCGAACACATGTCCCCCTGGTTAAAATATGGCATCCGACTCACTTGGCCAACCGATATACATCGATTTTTCCTGAATGCTAATATTATTACCCTGCCTTTCTCAGTGTTTTTATAAAGGAGGAACCCTTGAAATAGTTTTCATGTCTCAGGTAACCCTTTCATAAAAAATCATTATATGAACACCTGAATGTACTTGAGAGTATTCAGAAAGTTGTTTGTATACTAATCTTGAAGTAATTGCCGGTCATGTTTTGATAGATTGTTATGTAATTTTATATACAACATAAAAAACACCTGTTAGCAATATTGATTGTTATAATAATAAATAATATATACATTGTTTTCAGCTCCCTGTGAAGCATAATAGTTTATCAAATACATGCCTGGTTATGTCTGTTAAAATTGTTGTGGTTTGAAGTTTCTAGATATTTATTGATTTTTGATTCTACCCATGTCAACCCTTCCTATTCTCTCAAACGATATTGCTGGGCGGTTACAGTGTCATATTTCTTCCTCCCTTATTTGGCCCAGTTATCACACTGGCTAATTTTGAGTAGAAAGCTACTTAAAATATGAGAGGCAAAAACTATGAATAGCGAAGTTAGTCTATTAATTACACACTGGCGTACGGGTTTGTACGGCATTTAACCAGAGCTGTCAGCTAAATGGGTTTGAAACAAGAAAATATAAAGAAAAAAATTTAATATTTTTTGGGACATGCTTATTTTTTTGGAAAGATATTTGTTGTTGTTTTTGTAACAACAGAAGGGTAATATTTTTAACTGTTGGCGTTTGTCTTGTGAATTGATATCATTTATTGTTGTTTTTGTAACAAGAGACGGGTAATATTTTTAACTGTTGGCGTTTGTCTTGTGAATTGATATTTGTTTTTGTTGATATATTGTTGTTGGTCAACATTCACTGACGACTTTCATCTTTAAAAATGATTATCGTTCATGTTTATGTTTTCCATTGTGTCACTTCAATGTTTACTTCGCGTGGTTCCTGATTTCTCACTCAACAACACTACAGACAGTCAAACAACTAAAGACTGTGAACAAAGAGGTATGGCTGAATACCTGGGCAATGGGGAAAATCTATAAACATGGCAAAACCAAAAACAACATCTTTCACTGTCATAAGACATTTTCCCCATTGCTGGGGTAGTCGAGGGGTTTTGAATGCTGAGTACTACAAACCGCTTCGCCACTACTGTCGCCACGTCGTGTGCTGGGTTTGTTTGTTTATTTCACCCCCAACAGAAAAACAACATTTGCCATACCGGGGATTCGAACCGCTGCCCTCCTTGTCGGCAGGCAGACCTCGAAACCATTCGGCAACGCGCACCTCTAAACATCAACAGCCTCTTGAAAAGGAGAGACCAAACACCATTTTCGAATTTCGCACTCAACACATGCAACTTAACAGTCTCTTGAATAGAATCCAACCAGAAAATACCAGAGAGTTCCGGCTGTGCACACATCCCTATGAAAGTCCGGCGCTTGTTGATGTTGAGAAAGAGCGTCTTCCTTCGAGGTAAAACTAATGGAAAACTTTGTACGGAACTAAACAACAGCTTACAAACACTTACAGAGACCACTATATGGCATTGTGCCAAAGGGCAAGATCTCATATGTCGCTGGATCAATAACCAACCAACCAACCACCCAATGAATGTGTGCTCTTGTTGGAATGCGACCTCGACCTTGATGATCACGTTCTCGATGTAAGTAAATATTTTCTTTAACTACGTTTTTCTGCTAAAGCGTTTGAATAACATGTCTAAGATCCGTATAAAATTGATAGATTAACAGGTCACATTTGTACAAAATGTCAGTTCTCTAGGTTATAGGGAAGTTTGTTAAAATAGGAGAAATAGAAGTCACGCAAGCGGTCATGGCAAGTTAAATAATCATAGTGGCTCGTCGCAAGCAAAGATTTAAAAACTTCGAGTTATTATTTTGTCCGAGCACGATCGCACGTGGAACTCCTAGGGACCAATCGCGGAACTTTAGGACTCTGCAGAACAACGGCCGAGAGCCCCTGGTCTATCTGATGTAGACAACGTTGTTGCATATATGCATAATGAGTCAGTGTACGCTAGAATTATCCTTCCTTGCAATATGAGACTACATTTGACCTTGTTTACGCATAACCGACACAGGTTATTTGTTTATTTATTGCATGCATTATCGCCAACTGCAAAAACTACATACGTGGATGTTATACTGAATACATCGCCTATAGTTCTGTTAGCTGAAATGGGTGTTTTGCGCAGTGATTTGGATTAAAGTGAGAAAGTTTTGCAAAATTTGTCAACCTCACTCTCTCGTCCTGAGCTATCTTTGGCCATTGGTAAGACATTATCGGGGCGACTGGAGATGGCACAATGGTGCAGATTTCTTCTTAAGATTCACTTTCGAAGTGTTACCCATAAACAGGTATCCAGCAAGGGATATATACATGTACACATACACACACAATTATTGTATCATACATCTTCTGCAAATTGGCGCTCACTGAAGGCAAGCAAATGGCGTTCAAGTGAATTTTATTCCAGAAACACTACGGCACGAGAATAATGTTTACGATATGTCAAACAAATTATGACATTTAGACTGAGTAACACATCTTTGGTAAGATACATGTATAGACCAAACTGGCACAGTTGAACTGTTAAAGGAGGGGACGAGACTAACATCTGGTCAGGCTAAACAACTCTGATCGGACAGTGTTAGTCAGCGTAAGGCGAAATACACTGGTCAAGAACCACACCTCACTTCCACGCTGTAACATGGGAGTCTGGCTAACGAGGTGAGAATAGTCATGATCCTCGTCGTAGTGAGCGACAGTCAGAGGAAATCAACCACGGTACAACCCCGATTCACTTTCTCAGCACGCTCGGAATGTGAGAAAAGCTGCTGCAACCGGTCACCGAACACACTTTTCAGGGCGCACATTCAACAACTGTTCAAGGTCACGGAATTCCCGACCTGATTATGCGTTATGTTTGGGTGTGTCTGTATGTGTTTATATGTGTATGTGTGTGTATGTATGTGTGTGCGTATGTATGTGTGTGTGTGTGTGTGTATGTGTGTGTATATGTATGTGTGTGCGTGCCCACACGTTTTCGTATGCGTGTATGCCACTGCAATTGGCCCAATACTAATTTTGTCAACAGCACCAAGTGTGTTATTTTATGTGGTGGTTTCTGCAGCAAAAAGATTAATCTAATGACGTTTGCTAGTCCCATACATATTTCTCTTTAGTCCCCATTTACAATATAATTGAGTATGAACGCGTGATCAAGTGGCTATGAAACGGTTTTCTTGATCAAAGTTGTATGGTTCAAAACTCTAGTACGACGAAGGTATTCTTTAGAAACATAAACGCCTTTCCCATACACTGCATGACGACTGCAAGGGTGAGCGACCTTTAATCTGGTTAACTAATTCCCGTGGGAACTCATCAATGGGAATATATGTCATAGCTATAGCTATTTTTAATGACATACTTGCCATGTTAACAGTGGTTCGAATCTTTAATCCCAGAGTCGACTTTGATGGATTCCAATTCTACCTTATCTGAAATTCTGTCTATCACTCAACTCTGATCACGCCTGTCAAACTGTTCCTCCAAATCTGAACTCGTGTCAATATTTTTACTTATTCTTCTAATCCAAACGTGTTTTCCCATCCGCGTGCCGATTTGAGCGTGGATACAATATCGTTTTTACATCCTATCAGCCACGCGCGCCGGATATTCGTTCCTCATTTAAGTTTTGGTGAAAGTGTGGCCCAGGAATACCTCTCCACATCACAGATGAGATACCGAATTCGAAGGACTGTAGTTTTGTTTAGTTTTGACATTGTGTGACACAAATTTGCTTTACTTTCAGGTTCGATGATCCAGTTTTGTTTAGTTTTGATGCTGATGATCCAGTTTTATTTAGTTTTGCAGTTGCTTGACCCAGGTTTGTGTATCTTTGATGTCGGATGACCCAGTTTTAGTTTTAATGTTCCTTCCCATTTTCTGTTTAGTTTTGATGTCGAGTGAGTCGTTTCTGTCTGGTTTTATTGCTAAACAACCCAGTTTTATTTATTTCCCGGGTTGGATGGTCCAGTTTGGTATATCCACTTTTGTTTAGATTTGATCTGAAATATCCATTTGTGTTTAGTTATAGTGACGAGTGACCCAATTCTATTTAGTAGTATTGCTAGAAGACTTGATCAACAATATCAAATATGTCTCGTCATCTCACTTTGAAATCTGAGACGCGTTCATTGAAAAAGAAGAACCAGACTTGTACAGAAGATTATGTACACATGTACATACATACGCACCCACAGACACGCATGCCCAAACACACATACATATATATGTGTGTGTATATTGGTGTGTTTATATATATATACTTATATGTATATATATATACATATATGTATATATATATACATATATGTATATATATATATATATATATATATATATATATATACGTACACTTGTCTATGGTGATCAGATGTACGATGATGCGCTTTACTGGCTCTCTTTTTCTTAGCATAGTGAAACTCAGTTTACTTAAGTTACGAAGTTACGAATGTAAAACGAAGCTGACACTGTAAAACGAAGCTGACAATGTAAAACGAAGCTGACAATGTGCCACTTAGCTTTGAATGGAAAACTAAGCTACGAATGGACAACTTAGCTTCGAATGGAAAACTAAGCTGCGAATGTAAATACAATGCAAAACTATAGTTATTGTCCATCGCAAGCCAAGATGGCCACAACATCACACGGTTTTTGTCGTGATAATGTGATGTGCTCTGAATTTAGATTATTGAAAGGAAGAAGCTGCGCTGGTTATCAATCTCACTCGTACTCCGAGTAACTTGTATCAGTGGCAAGTCTATTGGTCGAGACGACTGGAAGCAGCTCGGTATGCAGGTACTCTGGTCTTACCTCCCGTCAGACTAGGGGTCGCTTGAAACTTGCGGGATTCGGTCGCCTACCATTTCCGTTCATCACTGTGAGATGCGACTGCCTAAAACTCTTGACTACCGCGAACCACAATGTTAAACGATTTGTAATTTAATACGTATAAACTAATGAAATGCACATGCCATATATGTTAGACTAATGCTTACTACTACAGTACCTTTCACAATAAATTATCACCATTTATAATTACATATACAATTTTCCCTTAGATTAGACAGTCTGGGATGAAGATGCTGAGCAGTGTATAAGTTGTGGCGGTCAGCAATCCAAAGCTGACTACTAGCGTCAGGGCCAGCGACCCAAAGCTGACTACTAGCGTCAGGTCCAGCGACCCAAAGCTGACTACTAGCGTCAGGGCCAGCGACCCAAAGCTGACTACTAGCGTCAGGGCCAGCGACCCAGAGCTGACTACTGCGTCAGGGCCAGGGAGCCTGAGCTGACTACTAGTGTCAGGGCCAGCGAGCCTGAGCTGACTACTAGTGTCAGGGCCAGCGAGCCAGAGCTGACTACTTGCGTCAGGGCCAGTGAGCCTGAGCTGACTACTTGCGTCAGGGCCAGTGAGCCTGAGCTGACTACTTGCGTCAGGGCCAGTGAGCCTGAGCTGACTAATTGCGTCAGGGCCAGTGAGCCTGAGCTACTAAGACCAATCTCCACTTCTACGCGGTGATCATGGAGAACAGGCTGCAACAGTGTAGACAGGCTAGGAAGAAAGGCTCGGATAGGCTAATCCTGCACCAAAATTTTGGAAATGTCTACAGGTGATTTGCTAGAATATCTTTCTTATGTTGAAAAGCAGCACAGATGGCGACATAACGGCTGCGGGTCTATATTGCTCTGCTGTTTTAGTTCATTATGCATGTAGCCAGACCAGGGATTTTCCTGGAGTTCACACTAGGAGGCGACTTACACTTGTGTTCACGGAATCGTGTCGTCGTTTCCCATTTGGAATGGTTAATTCGTTCGTATTTTATGATTTATTCCGTCAAATTATCCTAGTCTGGACATCAACTATTTTAATTACACTACGCTTAAACCTGTATCGTATTTCACGGTCTAGTTCACACGGCTGAATATCACGAGATTAACGCCCTTCGCCTTCACTGAGTGATGTCCCTACGACCTTTTGCGGTTATGGGAAAGGCACGTCACACAGTGTCATCCCCCCTGCACTGCTTTGCTGGATACCTGTTTACAAGAAAGGGTTCGTGAGTAAACCCTGAGGAAATATTCTGCATCCTGTGCTATCTTCAGTCGTCTCGATAAATATTTTGCTACTGGCCAAGAATAGCTCAGAACCAGAGAGTGAGGTTAACAACAAAGGGCGCAGTTTCTTCCTCACTTTAATTCAAATCACATCGCAAGTCATCCATTTCAGCGAACACAGCAAGAGAAAAGACTGTCTACATGACTGAACAAAAAGAGTGGTCTTCATCACTTGGAAGGAACGAGCAACATTTCTTATTTTAAAAGGGATGTGCAGACTCTTGAAAGGATTGACTAAATCTTCGACAGAAGTTCTGTAGTAAACATAAGTGTAACCAACATCGCATGCTGCACGGAAATTGTTCGTTGAAGAGCATGTCATTCAACGAAGATTGTGTCGCTATTGTGGAATTTTAATAAAATCCCACTGCTGCCGCAAACTTCGGCAGTATGTCGGTCTAGTGTTGAATAGCCTTCAACATTGGGATGAAACCCATTACTACCTTTTTAATTAAACCCTTCACCAACAAAATGAAAACAATTGGGTCTTCATTATGATTGTGGAACTCGTTCATTGCCATATTTCAATAGCAATAATAAAAACAATAATAATAATAATGTTCACTTAGGCATCCGTATCCCGTTGCATCGATCGACTTCTGTCATAGCCACGTAAAGCAGCAAAGAAAAAAGGCCACTCCAAATTGCAATTTTCATTGAACTTTCCATATACGGGAATGAAGTCTAGTGGCAAATAATTTCAAGGTAAGTGTATCGACCGTGGTCCCTGTGGACTCCTTGAGGGAAGTCGTGTACTCTGCTGCCTTGGAACTGGGGCCACATGGATTAAAGGCATCCCACTCAACGTGTGAGAGATGTGTCTTGGTCATGTTGCTAACCAGATAGAGTCGAAAATGTCTCGGACGATGTGTTAGTCTATTATTGACCCATGTGTTGTCAGCAAACAGGGCGAATGGCGCAAATCTATGGAAGTTCAACTGTGCGCACTGGACCGTGTATACATGATAAAGGTCAGCCTAAATACTATTTAAAATATTCGATGACTTTGCCAGGATAATCGGGGGAACAAAACACACAAAATTAACGAGCTAATTGGTCCGAATGAAACACCGATTCACGTTTTGTGGATATAAGTGATAGTCAAACTGTATAAAGCTTTAGTTAGACCTAGCACGAAGTACTGTGTACAGGTGTGGAGTTCTTATCATAGAGGGGACATAAACATGCTGGAAAGAATATAAAAAAGAGCGACAAAGCTGATAGTGGGATTCCAGAATTACAGTTATGAGGAAAGACTCAGAAAAACCGGCCTACATCGTCTAGAAGAGAGAAGAATTCGAGGTTTATAAGATGATTAGAGTAATGGATACATTAGACTATAACAAATTGTTTTTTAATACAGCCACCACGGGAACAAGAGAGCATAGCTACACATTAATTAAAGAGAGGTCCAGATTAGATATTAGGAAATATTTTTTTAGTCAGAGAGTGGTGAATGCTTGGAATGCATTGCCACGGGAGGTAGGGGAGGCAGGGACAGTTAATGCTTATAAGAATATATTGGATGCGCATAGCTTTTAGAGCAAAGTGATGTAAATGAAACTGGGTGTATTTAGACTCTGCAGAGTCTTCTAAACCAGTATAAAGACGTTAGGTTAAGTATAGGTCCTCAACTGGTATAAATCCCTGTTAAATCCGTGGCCTGGCGTCATCCATTATGGACTACAACTTGAGACCAAAGTTAAACCCGCATATTTCAATGCAATTGGAAAACAATCATTTATGCATTTAATTTTTGGCCATGTCTTCATTAAACGATTTCCAAAGAGAAAAAACCCTCACCAAGTCCACTGGTTAAGGGGACATTTAAAACAGAAAAACGTTTCCTGGAAAAATTAAAAAAATTCCACTACAGATACACATAAACAAATTTGGCCACATACGAAACAAGTCTGTAATCTGCAGTCTTCGGAAAACCCATTCATTAGAAAGCTTTTTTGTGTGTTTTTGAAGCTGTTTACTGGTGGAAAAGAACTTTCTTTAGACTAGAGCTATTTTGACAGCACACAACGAAAATTGTGTCCATTTAATTGTGGGTTTTTTTTGTGTGATGTTTTTGTTGAGAAACAAATCAGCCAGTGTGAAAAACCAATTACGACTTTCAAAGAAATCATTAGGAGTGAATATCCCTTAATTTGTTTTGGTATGCAGGTGTATGTCTTCATCAAGTGACGAGCCGGATGGCGCAGGTGATCATGGACCTCCACAACTCTCTGTATCTGGTGCTGGAAATGAGTTCTGTAGTTGACGCTTTTGCATGACACGTACTCAGACCGTCATATATTTTTGATCTGTCTTCCATTGTCTCTCTTTCAGTTTATTTAGCCCATAATATGTCCAAATCTATATTTTCAAGTTGGTTAGAAGAATATATGTATTTCTGAGAGCTTGGTGGCCTAATTTGTTCGATACTTTTCTCTGACCAAAGTGACAATGTTTGTTATGTTGTTGTTGTCGTTGCAACTGCCACTCGCACGTGAGTTTGACAGTCTTGCTGACTTTCTTTGAAGGCGAGTTGTAACTGTAGAGGTTTTTTTCATATCTAGAGGCGTACTTGGCAAGGTGAACTGAGATCTTTCTGGCTGTAGTGAAATACGAGGCTTCTCAGTAAGCTCACACTAAGGGGATGACAGTACCGATCCCCACCTCGTTAGCCAGACGGCCACGAAAAAGTCTGTTTTCAGAGAGAACATAATAAAATAGAAAAAGTATCTTGTAGCTTTCCCATCCATCCAGAGTATAGGATCACCACCACAGTTGGCCTCTTCTAGGAAGCCTGTGCCAAGACATTTTCTGTGCTTTTCTGTACAAAACATTACATGCGAAAAGGTTACTATCCCCATGCCCAACTCGCTTTGGGTCCCTTTATCAATAAACATGGAGATGCAGGGATTCTATTACACTCCTCTCCAGCAAGGTGTCCTTGAATCAACTCAGTGAAAAAGAAAACATGGGATAGGAAATAGTTCATTAAACGCGAAAAGTGAAAGCACGCAAACACGAGTCAGGTGTATTATAAGTAATGGATAATGAATACATGAAGCGTTCCAACAGCTGTTAAAATATAACCAAAAAGGAATTAGTTCAACCACAATTTGCTTCCTGCTCAATTTGTCAAATACGAAAACTCATCATCCTTGTAGAATTCTACACATCCTTGAGTGGCAGCGGAGCTATACACAAACACTATTAGCAATATCAACACCGCTTGAATCGCTCCTTCCGGCTTCACTGTCCTGCCATGGAATCAGTGGATGTTCAGATAAGTACATGCCTCTATCCCACCCGAGTCATACACGGGTTGAAAAGAATAAGGTGGATGGAAACTTCCAAGCATATCGCAGAGGCGACTAAAGAGGTTTGTGCATTGGACTAGGAACATCGTCGTGTAAAACCACTGTTGTTACTTACTTGCAATGTCAGACATTATCATTTCAACAGTTTGCCGCGTGGATTGAATTGTCATTCCCATACAACGTCGTCATTTTGTTGTCCGGACTGTCCTACGGCTGTTATCCGATTGCTGGAGTAGTCAAGGGGTTTTAAAGGCTGTGGACTACAGGCCGCCTCGCCACTGCTGTCGCCACGTCGTGTACTGGCTATATTTGTTCATTTCACCCCTAACAGAAAAGCAACATATGCCTTGCCGCGGATTCGATCCGTTGCCCTCACTGTCAGCAGGCAGCATCGAAACTATTCGGCCACGCACTCCGCCGTCATATTTTTTTATGTTTCCATAAAGTTTGGGTAGATCACCAGGTGGTATGGGTTTTCTATTGGCTCACAGTCGTATTTCTCCGCATCCCTGTAATCCCATCTCTTTATGTTCTTCCTGCATTGTGATACAACAGTTCGCATTACTTCCATTATGCGTAAGCGAAGTGGTGTCCAGAAACATGTTCCTCCTGTACATCGATATAGGGAATCTAATGTCAATTCATTCAATTTTTCGGTGCGGCGTTTTCCGGGACAAGTCTGTAGCGTTGTGTTAACTGCCAGAAACCTTCATTTAAATTTCAGTCTTGTGCGCTGTACCTGTTATCCAAACATTATGTGTCGTGGGTCGTTAATGTAGATCTGTAGGACAAAACAGAACAGACACAGGTGGAACAGGACACGGAAAGAGGGAGTTGGCTAGGTCATATATTAAAGAAAACAGTTGATAGCAGTGCAAAGCAGTCTATGTTCTGGAACCCCGGAGGCAAGAGAAGTAGTGGCTGGCCTAATCATTCATTGAGTAGAGATCTTGAGGCACATGTGTGATTAGTACCTTGCTCTATGCCCACAAAACAATGACGCTGTATGCCTCTCACGAAAAAAGGCTAAATGCTTTCCATATGTGCTGCTTGAGGCGCATACTTGGAATTTCATGGAGCGACAGAGGGACAAACGACGTGTTGGTCCGCGCAAAGATTTCCAGCTCAGTTATAATCCTCCACCAGCGCCGCTTGGGGTGGCTTAGTCACGTGTGCAGAATGGTGGATGAGCGAATACCAAAGGATATCCTATACGGAGAGCTGACCATGGGCAAGCGAAACATAAGCATACTCTTCCTCCGCTACAAAGCTGTTTGCAAGCGTGACCTGAAAGCGGCGGATATGAACATCTGCAAATGGCAGGAACTTGCCAAAGACAAACACGGCTTGGGGCATGCTTTGTGTGTTGGTATGCAGGCAGGAGAAGACAAGAAATGTAAAGATGCAGGCTTTGTGTTGGTATGCAGGCAGGAGAAGACAAGATATGTGAAGATGCAGACTTTGTGTTGGTATGCAGGCAGAAGAAGACAAGATATGTCAAGATGCAGAGTTTGTGTTGGTATGCAGGCAGCGGAAGACAAGATATGTGAAGATGCAGACTTTGTGTTGTAATGCAGGCAGGAGAAGACAAGATATGTCAAGATGCAGACTTTGTGTTGGTATGCAGGCAGGGGAAGACAAGATATGTAAAGATGCAGACTTTGTGTTGGTATGCAGGCAGCAGAAGACAAGATATGTGAAGATGCAGACTTTGTGTTGGTATGCAGGCAGGAGAAGACAAGATATGTGAAGATGCAGACTGTGTTGGTATGCAGACAGGGGAAGACAAGATATGTGAAGATGCAGACTTTGTGTTGGTATGCAGGCAGGAGAAGACAAGATGCGTGAAGATGCAGGCTTTGTGTTGGTATGCAGACAGGGGAAGACAAGATGCGTGAAGATGCAGACTCAAGACGTGTGCGGCGAAAGCAAGGGCAACAACTGACTACCCCCTCTCTAGTATGAAGTCCATTGTCTCTCAAGACTGAGAGGATGCCAATCAATATCAAAGAGATTGGGAAAATATAGATTCATATGGCGCAGATGACCCAAAACATGAAGGCGGCGTGTATTTATTAAAGACATATGCTCCATATACAGTGGTAGGCGCTTGAATGATTAATTGTTTAAATTTTTTCCTTTTTTTTTTTTTTTTTCCTTTTTTGATCTCATCCTTTAATTAATTCCTGAACCACACACATGTAACATATTCTCTCACCCGAGTCCCGTTTATGGGGAAATCTTCTTGAGCTTCTCTTATTGGCATTATCAGCTCTTACAATATCCTTCTTCGATATTCTGTTGTTCATAATTTCTTTTCCATTCTCTCACCTCGCCCTTTAGAACGTTTTCCACGGAACCTCATCACGCGCTTGACCCAATCCAAATCTAATCAAGTGTACGCAGTGTGTAGGACAGGTTTTAGCCCATGAAAAATTTACCCATGGTTTCACACCCATTACTACACCGCGTGAAGCAGATGATGCGTTCTGGAACTTTCTGTATTGTGGTTCATTCACAGGAAGAATTAGCTACCACATTATTGTTCCAGCCAAGCTCCCGTGGGCTAACACCTTTTTTATATGTCTGGGCGGCCGTGTACCGAGAAAGGTGAATAATTGTCGCCTTTATTTATATTACTGGCAAATTTATAACAGTCTAAAAACAGAATCTGTATGGCTAACATCAGCACATTTTCGTGCTCTTTGTTATGTTATATTAAACTCCATTGTGTAATATTATGTTATACTGTAACATTTTCTTTTAAAGCGACTATTTCATATTTGTTAATGTTTGTTGTTTGCGAATGTCCACAATGAGTAGGTTACTCTTTTGTGAATCCTGAGAAGGACGTTAAGTGACGAGTTGCAGTAACTCTCTTTACATCCCGAGCGTGCTGATGAAGGTGGATCCTCCAGGCGGTTCTACTATGCTTGGCTTCATGTGCGTGTCATTCACTACTACGGGGATCACGTCGATCCCTCACCTAGTTAGCTAGGCTGCTATTAAAACAGCCTGTTTCCAAGAAGGGCTACGAGAAATCCGAGGTGAGGGTCTTGGCCAGTGTATTTTGCCTGACCCTGACTAACACTCATGAGAATTTGAAGTTGACCTAAACATTAACGTAGAAGGCAACTAGCGCGAAATATAAAGGCTGCGAGGAAGACTGCCAGAAATGAACATAATTACATAGGATAGGGCGACTTGAAGATTTGTTGAAGACCTATATTCCAAAGGGAGCTAAAAGCCAATAACACAACCACTATAATATCATGAGATGACCTGCAGCTCCGAAATTACGAATAGAATTATACATGGTTGCACGTCATTCCCTAAAGTAACAAAGATCGGATGCCACAGATTATTTTTATTGGAAGTAAGTAAAGGAGCTCTTCAGTGTTGCAGTGAACCAATTAGCCCATATGAATGTCAATATGGGACAATCAATAACGGAAAAAAAATATTACTGAATGAGGCAGAACTTTAGTTTTGGCAGAAGAATCATGGCAACCTCGTGTGTAGATAAACAGACACGTATGGATCCCATACGCACATCAATTCCATCACTTGCATGGCAAGGATGAAGGCACTAAGTTATGTATGATATGAGAATATGAATGTCTGTATAACAGAGTAGCAGTGTGCTAATTTCTCACGGTTAAGGTTCAGGGTTGAATCCTCGTTGAGGGCCGATGATGCAGCACAACGAGTGAGCTGATAGGTAGTGACTCATAGCTGGCTGCTTGCATCAGAGTCAGTGACTCATAGCTTTCTGCTTGCATCAGAGTCAGTGAATCAGAGCTGCCCAAGACTCTATTCCGACCCAAGTGGCGACCCAGGAAACAGGCTGCACTAATGTAGTCTGGCTAAGTGAATAGGGATTGCAATTGGAAGGTAAACCAAGTTCCCCCCAAAAATCCAGCTGAAATCGGATGTGTGGGGCCGAAAGATATATATATATTGCAGAGTCCCTGCAAACTACGACACAACATTCTTTTCAGGACGATCGCCGAAGAAAAAAAAATGCACATTATCTTCCTCTTCGTCGCCCGTCCTAAAAATAACGTTTTGTTACTTTGTGTCGTAGTTCACATCGAGGCACTCGGTCCGCCACATCCGGTGTGTACACCGCACATATTGAAGAATTGGGTTCGCCCATTTCTTCGATCCCTATTCACTCAGCCAGGATCCACAGGTGATACCTATTTCCAAAGACGCCACTTTGAAGTGTTATAGTTTTGGGGAGCTCCGGATAGCTAACCTTGAGGTAAGCAGCCAGCTATTAGACTGGCTGCTGTCAACTTTTGCATTGCGTCTTTGGCTTCATAGCCCGTTATAAACCCGCTGCAGGGGAACAAGCTGTAAATTTATACCTGACTTTATGCTAGAAAAGTAAAAACATCGATGATGGAAACAGGTCACCCGAACTTATAGAAATCTGAGTAATAATTCAATGAAACAAATAAGAAAAAGGAGCGCGTGGCTGAATGGTTTAGAGGCCTGCCTGCCGATTAGGAGGGCAGCGGTTCAAATCCCCGATATGTCATTTGTTGTTTTTCTGTTGGGAGTATAATAAACAAACATAGCTAGCACACGATGTGGCGACAGCAGTGGCGAAGCGGCCTGTAGTCCTCATCCTTCATTACCCCTCTATTACCCCAGCAATGGGAAACATGATGTATGACAATAATACAATGAAGTCTCTAACACGTCATCTAAAACTGCAGACTACCTTTCTATGGGAGGAACGGGGTCCCGAGCAATTAGAGTACTGGTCTCTTTATTCAGAAGCTCGGGTTTGAGTCTAGGAAAACCGAAGCATTTGTCTATAACGGCCAAATAACGTCTCTTCGGTACACTGCCTTTGAACGCAATCAGGATTGTCATCGAAGGCAACCATATTAACTGCAATCAGGATTTTATTTACCAAAACAGTTTTAAAAAATCAGACGTACGAAGCAAACCGGACATCATTAGAAGAGTCGGTCTGTCTCCGGCCTCCATGAACGCCCGGCATCGAGTCTGAAACCAGCAGAGAAGTTCATTAAAAACCAAGCTACAAAATTTACATAACCTGTGTCGTCCGTATCCTTTTTTGCGGTTGAAAAACCTGGTCACTTCAGCAGGGCAATTTTGGCTTGGCTTCGTTCGTTCTCAATCTCCCGCTACCAAACCTTAAAAGAGCTTAAGTAGCAGAATGTACTCAAGAGAACGGAATGCGTTGTGTCGTAGTTTACAGCTTGACTGCGATATTTGCACATTTCGGTCCAACACATCCGACTTCAGCAAGCATTTTTTGAGTACCCTTTTCGATCCGTTCTCCTTAGCCAGTCTGCTCTGTTGCAGCCTGTTATCCAGGATCGCCGCATGGAGGTGTAGAAGGGTCTTGGCAGCTCTGGTTCGCTGGTCCTGACGCTAGCAGTCAGCTATGGGTCGCTGACCTCTGCATCTCATGCGCTGCTCATCGTCTTGATCCCGCAGGGCAATCTGAGCCGCATTGTAGCTTCCCAAGCGTTCGTCTTCGGGAGTAAACCCTGAGGACAAATTCGCACCCTGTGATATCTTAAGTCGTCTCGATAATGTCTTCACATTGGCCAACGGTAGTTTAGGGCGAGGGAATGAGATTGACATATTGCGCAAATCTTCTTCACTTTAATCCAAATCACTGCGCAGGTCACCCATTTAAGCGGACAGAGTAAAAGGAAACGGCTGAAAATAAACAGTGGTCTTTATCACGGGTGACTTCAGAACATCATACCAACAAGAGGCGTATTATTTCTATCCAAAGGTGTCACTGGGTCTCAAACTACGAAGACAGAACACCTTGAGAGCACACTGAACGTGCTATGCCGATGTAGCTTGGCCTTATACCCTATTTGGATACATAGCCAGTCTTGCTGAGGATGCCCCTGCCCACCAGCTCGTAATGTATCTATGGGCATCCAGGATGGAGAACGATTCTCTCACTCATGGGCCACACAGCCTTTCACGCATCACATGGCCAGGTTGAATGGGAACGATGTTATTTTCTCTTCATTCGGTCTGGGACTCAGATCGTGCTCATAGTTGGACCACTGCACTCAAAATGCCACCTATACATACCTACCTGCCTAACTATTTACCTAACTACCTAACTGCATGCATATCTTCCTACCTTCCTTCCTTCCTACTTACATTCCTTCCTATCTACCTAAAAAAGTAAAGTAAATTAAACCCATAGCATTACTGCCGTCGCTGCTTTAACTTTCTGGACAGGGAATTTCAGGCCGTTGCGGTCTGAAAAAAAGATTTCCACCTCAACTGGGGAATGAGCCCAGGACCACTCAGATACGACCAGATCGCTAACCACTGCGCTACGCACAACCTACCTACCTATCTACATACCCATCCACCTTCCTTCCTACCTACCTACATTGCCCTCCAACTGCCGAGAAAAGCAGACTTTTTTCAGCTCTTTAAACCTTCTTGGTGAACCTCAGCAGTTGGAAATTTAAATAATAACAGATTGTTTCCTGAATTTCAAGACGTGTTAATAACGCACTGGAACAACATGTACAATTGTTGGGGTAAGAGACAAGGAAACAGGCAGATAAGATGCTCAAGTTTGTTGTCGTGTCTTAGATCTAAATCAACAACACCCCTATTAAATACAACTGGTCACAGTTCTTTCGTTCTTCTTTTCCTTTGTTCACTCCATCAGGAATATAGGGCCACCACTTCAGACGGGCTCTTATAGGAAGTCTGTGCTAAAGTATTGTGTTTTCTTTTGAAGTGGTGGTAAGTGTAGCATTTTGTTTTGAACGACGATATCGCTAACTACATGCATAATTTTTTTTAACCGCCTTAACGACATGCATATATGTGCAGTGGGCTGATTCTTTATTCCCAAGTTACGAAACCCTGGAATGCACACCGGTACATGTCCCATATCTTAAATCCCCGGATGTATTGACCTATTTTTGCTACCCTAAGATTTTCAATTTGAAAAACTACCTTAGAGATAATTCTTGTTCTTAGTAAGTTTAGTTAATTTTCTTTCCACTTGTGCGGTTAAGCGTCGTGGGGAGCTTAAGTCGTCTATCCTGTGCCAAGTGCGTTGCGTCGGTCAATGGGAGTCCTTGTCGCTGCACAATCACTCTGTCATCTATCCACCTACCTCGCGGCCGCACCATGCACTGTAGCCAGATTTACCAGCGTTGTAAGCCATCAGTGGAAGATGATGAGGGTGCATTCTCATGAGATGACACAACCAAATTATTTTCTGCCTGGAAATGTATTCGACACAAGACGTAGTGTCGACTATACTTTGAATGTCGTCATTCCGAATTCTCTCTTCTGGTAACACTGATGACTTTCCTCCAACTTTATTTCACAAGTAAAAATGTTGCGCTCGCGCTCCATGGCCGGAGGACATGTTTGGCACTGGTAGCACAGAGTCGGTATTTTTTTTTTTTGGTTTTTTTTTTGCGTTCGCCTTATTTATCTATTCCCCAAAGCGTGTGTGCGTTACACTGTTGTTTTTATTTTGCGCCTGTCGGCCCAGTGCATCCGACTTCAGCATGCATTTTATGTAAGGGTCTGCTTCCTCCTGCATTTTCTAAGGGTTTGCTTCCCCGGGGTAACGGCCGGTGCTGTGATGGGGATCGAACCCAGCACCTTCTGGTTTTGAGCCGTGCCACTTAACCACTAGGACACGCCGTCCCCTACAGAGTCAGTATAAATATACTGATTTTCAGCTGCTGCTTTGTTGCCAAACTAATGCCCAGGTGTCTAAACAGCGGGAACAGCTGATAAGTCACCGAAGATGCTTTCTGACACCTAGTCTTAATTTCCCTGTCTGCCGAAAAAATACTGCCCAAATATTTGAACTCATGGACCTGTTGGAGAGCAATATCATTTAGACTTATCTTGAGTGGCCCAGGAGCTCTACTGATCCTCATAGTCTAACTAACTTTGGTTAATATATTATTCGTGTGTTTAGTACAACATAATGCTCTCCGGCACTTGTTAGCTTTTGTTGTGTTTTGCGTGTGAAACTGTCTGTCCCACATTACTTTTTTTTAATTGAAAGCTGGTTGTTAAAGTAATCACACCAATCTAGTTACTTGACATTTTTTTTAAACAGTTGGGAATCGCCTATCGGCTTGCTGGGCTTGTTGGGGGATCACTTTTACACTATTCGGAGTTCATATAGGTCTGACATTGTCACAGCTATCTGCAAATGCGAAATAACAGATACTACAAGAAAGCTGTGTATACTTCGCCATCTTGACCCGAACTCCCAGCTAGCTGCAAGAGCATATCATATGTAGATCTCCGGTCCTCGCCTAAGGGTAGACCTCGACGTCGATGGATCGAGGGTGTCGCTGACACGCTCAGAAAGTTACACCTATCAACAGCACAAGCCTCCCACTAGGCGATAACAAGAAAACAATTCATCCATCCTCTGCGACGCCACATGGCAATATCAGTGAGACAAAAGAATAAGAGAAAGCTAAAGCCATGGCCAACGAACCAAAGCAGTCCAACACTGTAGTCCACTCCCAAGTGGCCGCACTGGAAACATGCTGCATTCGTGCAACCCGAGGTTAGAGTTAGGGTTAAGGTTAGAGTTAGTGTTAGGGTTAGAGTTAGTGTTAGGGTTAGAGTTAGTGTTAAGGTTAGTGTTAAAGTTAGTGTTAGGGTAAGGGTTAAAGTCAGTGTTAGGGTAGATGTTGGAGTTAGGGTTAGACTTAGTGTTAGAGTTAGGGTTAGGATTAGAGCTAGTGTTAGGGTTAGATCTAGAGTTCGGGTAGGTGTTGGTGTTAGGGTTAGTTTAGAGTTAGAGTTAGGAATAGGGTTAATGTGAGGGTTTTGGTTAGGGGATTACAGCTAAGATTAGATTAAGGTTAATGTTTAGGTTAAGGTTAGGGTTACGTTTTGGGTTATGTTTATGGTAAAGTTTAGGGTTAGAGCTAGGGTTAAGGTTGGGTTAAAGTTTGGGCTAAGACTATGGTTAGGGTTAAGGTTGGGGTTAGAGTTAGGGTTATTTATTTGGTTATGATTATAGTTAGATTTATCTAAAAGATTTATATGAGAATGAAAGCAAACTCGGTTCCAAAAATGTGCAATGTTAAAACTGCGTGTATGGGACTTTAAAGCGCAGATATCGTAGCAACGCTACAGACTACGGCACATCGTAGTAAAGAGTCTTTTATGAACGAACGACAGCAAAGAAGAAGACTTGTATGGTATACTTTTACTATCTTACGCTTCTGCTGCAGAGCTGCGCGTCGATGAACAACTTCCTTGAATGATGAAAGTGTATAACGTTAGCTGTAGTAATCTTGTGCTCTCCTAGAACTGCAGTTAAAGCATTTGTTCATCTGCCACGCAGCTTTTCTTTTGTCAAAAGTTTAACTAGATCTTCTTTTGTTATAAGCGCACATTGGTAGTTATCCAGTTTCCTATTTCGTGATATGGTCAATTCCTATTATTTTCCGTCTTGCTTCTGTTTGTGTGTGCTTTTATAAGCTAAGTGTGCTGCATTATATTGTGTAAGCCTGTATTGTCACATAACTTCTGCTAAATTATACATTTATATTTCTTCTTTGTGTTATGTAATTATATCATTATTTGTTGGAGCGTACCGAGATAATTGGCTGGTTTTACTTTTGTGAAGTGAAGGAACTGTTTAATGTTTTGATTTTACTCGTAGAGAGCCTAAATTTTCTCTATTAAGCTCACAAGTTGGGTTTTGTAAACCTGTTTTATCGCATTCATAGGGGTCTCAGTCATTGTAGACGATGCTCATGGCACACTGTGAGTAGCCTCTCAGGGCGCAAGCCTGGGCGCTGAATATGGAGACCCTGGGCTGCCCAAACTGCAGGATCCCCCTCTCGGCCCCGCTGGTGTAATCCAAAGGAATGCAACGCATGACAATTTGGCACCAGCTCAGCTTCAGGAGCTGCCGGAATGAGTCAAGTGCTAACACTCCGGATTCTCTGTCTGGGTTTATTCCCATAGCACTACCCTCTCCCGAGGCTACTTCAAGGCAGGGGAGTCGTTGCCCGCAGATGATAGTTACTCGAGACATCCGATGATACTCTCATCGTCCCAAGACTAGCCAGCACTCTCTGGGACTTGTGTGTTTAAAATCAGAATTCCTTCTCTCCTAGGCGAACTGTCTGAACAGGCTAACGAGCTTCGTCTACCCGTGGTTATAGTCAGAGTTCACTTTCTCTTAAATTGGCTGCCAACCAAGGCTAATGAGCCAAATTTGCCCGCCCAGTTATACCGCCGAATACTCGGTCGCACCCCATAGTGTATGTTTTTCATCTATCCATTTGTCGTGTTGTCTTTACCATGCCATGTAACTAGTATTCTATTGTTGTCTGCCCATAATAGTATTATCCGGTTTAAAATCTCAACAGATAACTAAATCATTGCATGTTCTGTCTCATGTTTGCTTCTTTCTATTGTGGTTGTATCATATACATGCATTCTTGGCTTGGCTTCGTTCGTTCTCAATCTCCAACTACCAAAACCTGAAAGGGCTTAAGTAGCAGAATGTAGTCCAGAGAACGGAATTCGTTGTGTCGTAGTTTACAGCTCGACTGCGATATTTGCACCTTTCCGTCCAACACATCCGACTTCAGCAAAACATTTTTTGAGTACCGGGTTAGCATTCCCTCTTCTATCCCTTCTCCTTAGCCAGTCTGCACTGCTGCAGCCTGTTATCCAGGATCACCGCGTGGAAGTGTAGAAGGGTCTTTGCAGCTCTGGTTCGCTGACCTTGACGCTAGCAGTGAGCTATGGGTCGCTGCTCAGCATCTTAATCCCTAGCGTTTGCTTGTTCTATTGTTGTTGAATCTTATACACGCATTCTTCCTAGTCTTCTTAGTGCTTTGGGCAGGGGCTGACAAAGCCGCCAGTGACCGTTAGGCCTGATGGATTCTTTAAGCGTCAACACACTACTTCATCGACTTCATCCATCATGCAGTCGCCTAACGATCAGTGTCTGAACTTTGGTTCATGATTTTCATTTTGATCTCTTCGATTCTTTGCTGCTATCTTAAGGCGGCCTCTCTTTCACTTCATTCTGGAATCCATTTAAGCATTCAATCACTAAATAATTGTAAAGTTTGCTTACATCATGACATCCACATTTAGCGTCATATCTCTCCAATAATGTGCTAGATTAGAACTTATATGTTCATTAATACTCGCTCTCGCGTTTATACGCTCAGTTATTTACACTCAGAATTGCTCAATGACAGTCAAGTAGTTACATACTTACTCACTATGTGGCCTGACTTTCTTCATGGGCTTGCTAGCTTTTATACACTGTCACTCATTTACACATACGTGTTTTATATGTATCACTCTCTATGTACACTATACTTGCTTCTTGAGGCTGATTGAATAGCTCCTGTCACTTATTACATTCATTCATTCACTAACTCAGTCACATATTCACTCATTTCCTAAATCAACGCCTCATTGATTCACTCACTCACTCACATACTCACTTACCACTCACTCATTCATTAATTCACACACGCACTCCGCTAAGAAAGCCCAAATAAATTTAGCCAACCATAATTTCATTACCCTCTTTTCGATCTCTCCACAGCATAGACAACCTCGAAAATCAGTAGAAATACCTTCATCAAAGTACTGACCCACATTTCAACCCCATGTAACGACATCATCACCACAACAACTCACATCTGATATGCATAGCAACAGTGCCGACAACAACAACGATCGTCATCAGAAACAACAACAGAACGACAACAAATGCCTGCAATCTGTAAGCCTTAGATACCAATCTGACGCTAGGCAGCTAAAATATGTTTCTACATTCATTGAGATCTACAGATCTGGAGCACCATATTTGGAAAAGAACAATACTCAGTCCATCTTTTCATGTCATTGGGCGGCGACCTAATGGACCCTTATAGTTTCAGGTCAAAATAACATGTTAAAAAACGACATCGACAAATGTTTTTGAGTAGCACGTCATCAGTTTCCATTTCGTCCTAGTGATCTTCAGATTTGTCTACATTTCTGAGATTTAACGTGAAGCCCCTTCTGTATTCATACAATCACTTTCCTAAGGTCAATACCTGCAAGTATTTGGTCAAATGTGAAGTATAGGCTACACCTGGAGCTGCATCATTCTAATGTAAAGCTGTTTCCAAGCGTTTTCAGTCCTTCACATTTTTCACCAAATCGATATGTAAGTTTTGAATTCAGATGTAATATCTTTCAGTGAAATCTTTATCTAAGCTTTTGCAGGGTTTGATTATAGCGCCAGTGTTTTGTACATGATGTGGGTACTAGTCCTAAACACAACCCTCTGTATTCGTATGTAAAGAGAATAATCCTATTCATCCCTACTCGGTTGGACTGGCACAGTGGTACTGGTAAACATCAAGCCTGTTAGGCATCGAGGAAGGCATTCCCGGGGCTTCATTGCGTTATATTTTTCAAGGTGGTGTAACTAGTTGCCGTCGTCTCCAAGTTCCCCTTTCCTGTCAGCCATGTACTAATTTGCATCTGGGTAGACTACAGATTGTTGGGAATGTGTTGCTGAACCCCGTACCTTAGCTGGCTGAAAGACAAGCCCTCTGACCATTCTTTCACTGATCCAGTGATTGATCGAGTAACCGTTTGGTGAAAGTCTGCACGTTACTTGCGCATAAAACGAACGCTGAATTCACACAAAGTGATGCAGTTGCTGTCACGCGCTGGATCATCTGACAGAAGTAAAGCTACGTTTTGTAGCTATATAACAATGGTTCTAGGCCTGGAGTGCATGCACTTTAGAGCTACAGTTGCACATCTTAGTTTCAGAAAGTATAACTATCGTGTACACCACTGTACAATGTAACAACCCCGCGACAAAATAATAAAAAACGCAACAAACTAGGTGAGATGCCTTCCCTCTTTCTTTCATGCAACAAAGTTGCATTTAAACATTATTCAAGGCTGCCGAACCTCAACATAGATCAATGGCTATTAACTTGCGTCAACATTCATCATCCGTTAACTTTGAATAGAAAAGTCATATCATGTGACTGTGTGTGACGAGCGCGTAACAGTTGTTTAACATTCCTGGTTGCTCATTCGTCCACCCACAGGTATAAGCCGTGAGAGATCAATCAATCAGTCAGTCAATCAATCAAACCCGTCGCTCCTCACGGCACCTAGGCCACTGACAACATCCCTCCAGCATGTAAAGTCCGGGGCTGCTCTTTCTGTTTCTCTCCAGGTGTAACATTTAATCTGAGTTCCATCTAACAGTCTCTTCATGTATTTTTTGGGTCTGCCTCTATCCCCGGTGTAAGTACTATAATATATTTTGATTTGGAACGCATTGTTACGTATAGATCAAAGTGAATGAGTGCCTAGTTTCAATTGTTAACATAAATTGCATGACTGTTGTCCGACCATACTGACTGGTGACATTTGTATCTGACTGGTGACATTTATTTCTGACTGGTGAGCCACTCTACAGTTTGTCAAGCCCTGCTCACAAGACTTCATTCCTCGCCATGTCCTGCTACTTTATACTTGTCACCCTTCGTAGACATCTGTTAATAGCCACTAGAGTCTTTGTTGTATGGCCTTGGTTGTTTTCCTAGTCACCGTTCTATACAGAAGCACCGACTTGATACTGGTGTTAAATATTCTAATTTTGGTGTGAATCTTGATTATTCTGTATCTCGATATGTTGTTTAACATCGGAAATGCCTCTCTTGTCTTTCAAATGCTATCCTTACATCGACATCTATACCCCCTAATAAGGCAATTGTGCTGCCAAAATAGGTAAAAGTATCCACTTCTTTAAACTGATTTTCCTCCAGCATGATTGATTCTTTTCTGTTAGTTTTGTGTTTAAGGAGGATGGTTTTCTTCATGTTGATATTCAGTCTCAATTTGGCTGATTGTTCTTTCACCCTATCAAGTTTCTCTTGCATTTGACTATGACTGTGTGATCATCTAAAGTAGTCCAGGTCCAAAATTGGGACAATAGTGTCCACTGAATACCAGTTCGTTTTCCATCGAGTGAAAATAGCCAATCTACAGCCAAGTAGAACAGGAAAAATGATAGCAGACATCATTGTCTCACTCCTGTTTGCACCCCAAAGTTGTCACTCAGTACTCCTTAATGTATCGCTCTAATAACTGTTTCTTAGTACATATTCTATGGTATTCATGAGCAAAGTTAGGGGTTTAGAAAATGGAGCATAGATCGGACGTATTGTACCTGGGCGCCTCACGCGGGCTGAGTCACTTTTTGCTCAAATTTGTTGTTAATAGAGCACTGAATCCGGAGCTCCTAGTCAACATGAGAAATTTCCTCTTGATTTTTTCAGGTACCAATTTACAGCTTGATCGACTGTAAAAAGCGGTCGTGCCATGAAAAAACTAAAGACATGTCCGATCTGTCAAATTTAGCGGAAGACGATTTGAACCTAGTATGTCGGGGTTGCAAACTAAGCTCACAGTTTCTAGACCATGCGCTTCCGACTCCCCAAGTGTGCACGAGAACCTGTCAGAATGCCCAAAGGAAACGTGAACAAACAGGCTGGAAATTCCTGCTATGTAGTATTGTACCCGAGGTGGCACAGAAGTTTCGATACAGCCTCCTAACTGAGGGTCACAGGTTCAAAACCACGGTTTTGACTTAGATTTTCTAACTAAAGGTAAATGTAGTCCAATAGTATACACTGCAGTCGGAGATACAGTGCTAGAGACTTTACTGTACTAGGCCAAATCTTGTTTATGAGGTAGGGTGGTCGGTTCCCTTCCTCGCTGCCATTCCTTATCTAACTCTAAGTTAGGTATAACTGGGTAGACAGGATCATGCTGGCAACAACAGTTGAACTCTGTACCCTTGCCGTGAAAAATGTGTGCTCTACCAGAGCCCTAATCAGACGCCCACGTAATCTGATTTGTCATTGTTTTAATCCAGCGGTAATTTGACTTTCCCACTGTCGTTCTTTGTAAATAGAAAATGGCTTATACAAGGGACTTGGTTGGATCAGAATACCCTTATATGTACTCAGTTCATGAATGGCTATGCAACAGAGGTAAAAACAACTTATCGACTCTAACCAACTCGGTCGCAAATGGATCCTTAAGCAGAATTGATTGAATTGGTATAATAAATTGACTGATGTGCAGCTGTTTGAGGAGAATACACTAGAGCTGGATAAGATAGAAATAAACAAAACAGATTAGTGTTACAAAGCAGCGATTGTTCTGGCTTCCTCGCAGTAACTGATATAGAAAATACGACAAAAATAACACACTCACGCAAACGTGGAGAAAGAGCTCGATGGAGATATAAGAGACGCACTTTGTGTGGTAGCCATGTTTTCTTTCTCAAGTACGTCTCGGCATGCAAAAAGAGTCACTGTAGTCCGCTACCAAAGATGCATGGTCAAGAGTTGACTCAACTCAGCATGAGAAACTTCGAACAACAACAACAACCTCGCTGCCACAAAGATGCCCAGACCGTAACAAGAGAAAGACGACGTAAAGAGAGCAGGAGAGGATGGCACATAACGGGAAGATGATGTAAAGAGAGCAGGAGAGAGTGGCAGATGACGGAAAGATGACATAAAGAGAGTAGGAAAGGATGGCATATTACGGGAATATCACGTAATTAGAGCAGGACAGTGGCACATGACGGGATGATGACGTAAAGAGAACAGGAGAAGGTGGCACATTGCGGAAAGATGACGTAAAGAGAGCAGAAGGGGATGGCACATGACAGAAACTTGACGTTAAGAGAGCAGGAGACGGTGGCACATGATGGGAAGATACCGTAAAGAAAGCAGAAGAGAGTGGAACATGACGGGAAGATGACGTGATTAGAGCAGAAGAGGGTTGCATATGACGGGAAGATGATGTAAAGAAAGTAAGAGATGGTGGCACACGACAGGTAGACTTGAAGATTTGCTGACTCATTAGCTAACCAATTACGTATTTATCGGGGAGAAATCGAGTGACCAAAAATTATGCAGAAGGTGAAAATATATAATTGACTCCGTCTCCTTGATTCTTCTAACGCTGTATAGAACTACAACTGCAGCGGACCCCTTACAGGAAGTCTGTATAAAACCATTTATGTGCGCTCTTGTGATTGCTTCTGTATCAAATAGTTTTACCTAATGAATTTTCTAGCTAGATGCATACCCATTTTATTTTCCAGAGATCTCTACGGCATGCTTTCGTCTTCTTCTTCCAAAGGGACACAATTCAGGTCACACACAAATCGCAAACAACAAGAATTTCGCAATTGTTTGATTAATAATTAACAAGGTTAAAAACTGGGTGACAAGAATTTTCTAGCAACACGAAAACAGCAAGAACAAGCAACAAGCTTTATTGATCGTATTAGTTAATTTCAGCATTTACAACGGCCAAAATAACTGTTTGAAAGTGTCGTAGCGTGTGGCCAACTAAACCTTCAGCTAGGGGCTTTTGGATAATTTCCCTCCGTTTTCCCTGTGACAGACAAGTGGTTCCTTGTTAATATTTATTGGTTTTCATGTTTTGTATCGTTTCTCCTTCACCTTTTGTCTCGCTTGGTTCAACACAAAACAGATTGAATACACGGACGTGTGTCACTGTGGTAATGGAAAACGGTTCATAGAACGGACTTCATTGCACGCCGGTACGGACGTATGTACTCAGTCTCTTTGGTTGCTGAAAGTGCAGACGACATAGCACGAACTCCGCAGATCTTGTAACGGATCAGAAAATTTCACTTGACTTTGTCAGGTGCCCATTTACAGCTCGGTTTGCATAATACAATGAGAAACCCACGATATTCTCGTCCTGTCAAACTGAGCATGGCGGGATTTTTTCTATTTATTCTTCTTCTTCTTCTTCATCTTTCTTTCTTCGTGCATCCTGAAAAAACAAACGCGTGTGACCTTGTGTAGTAGCTTAGAGAAAGGCTGCTACATCTGCGCCTTTCGGCTCGACACTTCCGATTTCAAAATGTTATTTTTTGGGGACCGTCTTTGCCTTCCCTTTTGATTCCTAATCTCTTAACCAGGTTGCGTGTGTGTAGTTTTGTTTGTTTTTTTGCGCTCGCCTTATTTCTCTAATCCCAGTGTGCGTTGAACTGTGGTTTTTATTTTGCGCCTGTCAGGGTCTGCTTCGTCCTACATTTTCTAAGGGTTTGCTTTCTCGGATAACGACCGGTGCTGTGATGGTGATCTTCTTCTTCTTCTTCTTCTTCTTCTTCTGCTTCTTCTTCTTCTTCTTCTTCTTCTTCATCGTACGCTGTCAGACAGCAACCACTATTTTTTCGAAAAAAGCAGCGGCCATCCTGAGGCTGTCGACACTGCCATAGAGCTTGTCTAGTGTTGCCACTGGTGATGGCCACATCTGCTCTCTCTGATCCTCGTATGTCGGGCAGTTTTGCAGCAAATGCTCAGCGGTCATTTTCCCGGTACCACACGGGCATTCGTCAGTGCCACCTATCTTCAATTTGTTGAATAGGTGGTACCTCAGTCTATTGTGGCCAGTGCGGATTCTGAAGACCACGACCTGCTCTCTTCTGTTCAAGTGGTAATAGGCATCGTTTTTTGTGTAGCCAGTATGTTCGATTTCCCATTTGGTCATGTATCTAGCTTTAATAAGCCGTTTTGACTCTTCGTATGTCATACTAGTATCTGGTTGTGGTAGTTTTGCACCTTCTTTTGCCAGTCTGTCTGCCTCCTCGTTGGCTTGGATGTTGCAGTGGGATGGAACCCACTGCACCACTACTCTTTTTGGTGCGGACTGCTGGCATAGTTGACAGAGTACTGCTCTTAAATCATTAAGTTCAGTATTTTGCTGGCTTTTTAGTGCTGTGACTACGACCAGAGCATCTGTAAGCAGGACTATATGGCTTTCATTCCTTTTACCTGTCACCATTTCATCCACTGCCGCCCTCAGTGCCTCTGCCTCCGCTCTGAAATTGCTTGTGTATTTTCCAGTAGCGAATGACAGTGTTATTTTTCTGCCATTTGGTAGGTTCAGAAATGCTCCTGCCACTTCGTTCTGTGTTGTGTTTGTTACATAACCGTCGGTGTATGCTAGGGTCCAGTCCATGCTTGGGTAGTTTTTCGTTATGTAGCTCAGGGTAGTATCTCTTCTTTCTTTTTCAGTCTGGCAGTTTTTGTTTGCAATACCTGGTATATTTTCTACCACCTCAGGAAATATATGCTGCCTCCAGGTAGGTTTTCGTACAGTAGGGATGGGCTTTGGTGTTGTTAGTTCGTTCATGGGGTCTTCGTGCATCTTTGCGTTGGCTATTTCAGCAAAGCTTCTCCGTTTTAGTTTCCCACTTCCGAAATTATTTAGTCTCTGGTGCATTGGATGGTCAGTAGTCTTCTGAGTTTCTCTGATTGCAGCTGGGCTCTGCAGTCTCTTCTATCGGTCATGGATTGCAGTTTTGTAATCTTTTCAAGTTCTACAATTGGCGTTGTCTTCATGCCTCCTGTTATAATTCTCATGGCTTGGTTTTGGAGTTTGCTAATTTTATCGAAGTTCGCCTTTGCTGCTGTTGTCCATGCCGCAATGCCATACTCGAGAACTGGTCTCACTCTTCCAGTATACAGTTTCTTTAGTGTGATGGTGATCGAACCCAACACCTTTGGGTTGTAAGCCGTGCCACTTAACCACTAGCCCACGCCGTCCCCATGTGTAGTCTGTTTCCAGGGCTGCCACTTGGAGGCGGAATAGTATTTTGGTCAGTTATGGGTCAGTGACCCTGATTCAAGCACCCGGCTTGAAGTCGGTTGCTGCTATCAACTCATTCACGGCTGCATCTTTGGCCCACAACGCGATTTGAATTTCGTACGTTGGGATTGTAAACTAAGCTGACAATCCCCTAGGCCACCAAATTCTCACAAGAAATTGCTCACCATGATGCAAACTCCATGATTGGAGACAATTGATAACCCGACCATTTTGCTGAACTTTATGGCGACGAGAAAAACCCACGACACACCACTAAAGTTTATGGGGGAGAAAGAATGATTGCGTAATAGAGAGCAACTGAAAATGGGAAGGCTTGCGGAATATTAACAATACGGGAGGTTAGGATACACGTAACAACAAGTGAAATGTATAGAGAAAAATAGGTAAAAGACAGTTAACACTGTGTGTTGAGCGGAACAAACACAGGAACTGAATATAACAATAGTAAATGAAGTTCTGGGCAAACATGATCAACATCGTCAGTAATTCATTTTAGTGTCATCTATACAGCGAAGGTCGGTTGCAATGGATATACCATGTTCTCTATCCCTTTTAGGTTTTGTATCTTATATGACGTTATCGTTTCACATATAACCAGGTTTATTTTTGACACCTATACCTAACACCTTTCCTTTCAGTATTGTTTTCAGCACGATAATTTCAGTCTTGAAATTTGACCAAAATATCTTAACTGTCTTATTCTGATTTCTTAGCTTAATTCTCTTTGCAAAATTAGTTTTTTTTAGCCAGGAACACAATGTGGAAGCTACAGTACTACTTATTTAAGGAATCATGTTATCTACCTTTCTGTAATTTGTTACGTTTTTTTCTACAATGAATTTCTTTCCTTTTATAAAAAGTAAAAATGTATGATCATCATCATAGGCTTCTCAGTCTCTGTTGACCATGCGCGAGGCATCCTGTGAGTTTTGGCCAGCTCTGTCTTCTGTATTTCGACACTGCTGTGACTGTAAAGGCCGATTCGCGAGTGATAGTCCATGCCACAGATAGTACAACCATGCCTAGTAGGCTGACTCGACCGGCTGTTTCTTGATCTTTCCAGTCTTTCTCTTTTCTCTGCAGCCTGAAGACCTCTACAAGCTTCCCCAGTCACTATTCCCCCTCTTGCTGACTGTCTCCAAAACGGCTCAACCCTGAGCAATTGTTTCCCAGCCCTCGAATGGGATGTCGCAGGACTTTATGTCCATGCTGCATACGTCCTTGAATCGTAGTTTGGGACAACCTATTCTTCTAACTCAAGCTGTGCATAGGGGATATCTTTTGACAGCCTCTCATCTTTCATGCGGTAAATATGCCCCAACGAACATCGAGTAGATGCTGTCAGTGTTTTCTCTCTGTGACCACATTATGTGGCACTCTCTCTCTCGCCACCCAATCCTCAATATACACTTCACGTGAAAGGTGTTGAGCGACCGTTTCTGCTTAGTCAAAGTGCTCCAAGTCTCACTCCTATGCATGAGAGTGCAAAGAACGCAGGTCTGATAGCTTGGACCTTGGTGTAGTAAAACAGCGCGGTGTTCTCCCAGACTCTCATCGTAAGGTGGGCCATGATGGTATTCGCCCTGACACGCCTACTGACTATTTCCTTCTCGATCGAGAGAGTGCTGCTGATGGGAGTTAAGTGAAGCTTTTGACGACCTCCAGTTCTACATTTATAACTACAAATATATTGGTAAGAATATGCATTTTGGGTGCGATGTCGCACAAAACCAACAAGTAATACAGGTGAAAAATGCACGTAACAATGGATACAAAAAGAACGCTATACAACACTATTCGTACCAACTTCTGCTATCAGTGCCATAATTACACATTAAAAAACAAAAAGATAAAACAAAACGACTTAACAACAGAGAAGAAATACCTGTGCAGAATGCTTGGAGTAACAATAATGGATAGAATCAGAAACGAAGATATTAGGAGACAAGTAGTAACAACCACAGTGCTAGACCACACCAAGAGACGGCAAACCAAATGGTTCGGCCACGTAAGCCGTCAAACAGCAGATAGTATTCCTCAAAAAGCAATGCTACACAGTTACAATGGATACACAGCCAAGGTCCAACCACGCAAAAGATGAATATCAGATATAACAGAAGCATTAAAGCCTTCCCGTGCATGAAGCACATACAAGGGCCCGGTCAACAAACGATCTTCATAAACTATCACTGAAATACACAAGTAGGACAACAAGCTAAAAGAAGAAGATATATCGTTGATAGTGTATAGGATCCACATAATAGAACAAATGTTAGACGTGTGTCAGGGGAGGAGGACTAACGTCTGGTCAGGCAAAATATACTGATCAGTCATGTTAGACAGGGTCGGACAAAACATACTGGCCAAGACCCTCACCTCGGCTTCCTAGTATTCCTCCCTGGAAACGGGCTGTTATCATGGCAGCTTGGCTAACAAGGAGAGGGATCGACGTGATCCCTGTGGTTGTGAGTGACACGCAGATGAAGCCAGGCATAGCACAACCACCTGGAGGACCTCGGTCTACCTTCATCAGCACGCTCGAGATGTGAGGAAAGCTTCTGCAACCAGCCACTTAACGCCCTTTTCAGGGCGCACAAAAGATTAACCTACTCATTGTGGGCATTCGCAAACAACAACACGTGTCGAGTAGTTGTTTAATATAAGTCAATGCAGCACACTTGCTCAAGAACGCAAACCTCGGTTCCCTTAAAAAGCCAAAGTGGACTGATAACTATAGTAGTTACTTACTTCCCTTGTCCAAACATAACGTCATATATAGTTCATCCAGTGTTCAGCGACTTGAATTGTCCTGTTATTCACCTTCAGCATGTCGCTCTCGTCACATGTATTGACCTTCAGCATGTCGTTCTCGTCACATGTATCGACCTTCAGCATGTCGCTCTCGTCACATGTATTCACCTTCAGCATGTCCCTCTCGTCACATGTATTGACCTTCATCATGTCGCTCTCGTCACATGTATTCACCTTCAACATGTCGCTCTCGTCACATGTATTCACCTTCAGCATGTCGCTCTCGTCACATGTATCGACCTTCAGCATGTCGCTCTCGTCACATGTATTCACCATCAGCATGTCGCTCTCGTCACATGTATTCACCTTCAGCAGGTCGCTCTCGTCACATGTATTCACCTTCAGCATGTCGCTCTCTCGAGAGTGTAATCGGAAGGTTGGGACAAATCATCAGATGACCAGGGTTTTGTGCCGCATGTATTGCCGTCTGAGAGACCCCATTTCTTCATGTTCCTCCTACATCGTAATACGCCAGTTTGAAGCCTATTTACTGTCTTCCAAAGTGAGTAAGGTAAGTGATGTCCAGGGGCAGGTTCCTTTTAAAGCTCGATCCCTGGGTCCTGTTTCATTTCGTACCATGATTCAATGCGACGACTTTCAGGGCTTGAATATATGAGCGTTGTTGATTTAAGAAAACTATGATTGAATCCGAGTCTTGTGATCTGTTTCTGGTGTCCAAATTACTATAGTAGTTAATAAGCTGAAGTGAATCTAGCTAGAAAAAAGGTTGGATCTTGCATTTGGCTGTTAACTATTCTTCGTTTTTAACTTGATGATTTTCTTTCATTTATTAATTAAATTGGGATCCTCGTTTTCTAATTGTTCACGATATACCTCTTCATGATTATCTTTCTTTTCTACATGATCATAACATAGATACAAAATAATTAGCTTGTTTTATAACAGTTACTTATGTTGAGGACGACTTGTTAGAGGTTTTATTAAATTAGGTTTCAGCTGCTAGGATTTGGGATTATCAATTCCCTTCGTTGCTGTTTTTTCTTATCTTGATTGATTGGTCGTTCACTTCAAGTGCTGCACATGGACTCCACTACAGGTAAGCCATCTACATGAAGTCTGTGTTGTCCAGCATTAACAGGGGTGGTTTTAATGGCGATGGGTTTAGATAATGTCGTTTCAAGAACCATGCACAATCCATGCTTGGGTAGTTACAGTGGTCCTATTCATTTTAATCGAGACAACACTCGAGTCTGGTTATCTGACCTTACTTTAACATAATCAGTCATCAATTTGCAGCAGGGTGAACTAAAATACACAGCGATTGGGATTCATACTATTTATAGTTACTGCTATGAGATGCAGGCCACATAACAGCTCAATCAGACAGAAGGTAACCACAGTTGGTACTAGTTCAGTTATGGTTCTTGCTGCAGGCTACACTAGCATATTAAAACACTTTCCTCAACGCGTCGTTCCACTTATCTTTCGCACCCTCCCCCCCCCCCCAACCCCCAACCCCTAGCCTTTTCTAACCTTAGCATGTTTAGCGAGATTGTTCTTTTTTTTTTAAATACTTTCCACCTATTTTTAGTGACCTTTTTATCTTTGAGCATCTGTTGTATTTAGTGCTATCCTTTAATTGCTTTGACATTTTTCTGAGATTGGCTTTTTCTCTTTTTTTTTATGCGCAGGATTTTTGCACGCTGATTGGTGGAACACGTCTCGTTCAGGTCTTGATCATTTATATAGTAAGAAAAAAATAAAGTGCACAAAAATGTAATAAATTGATATGGTCAGATACCGCACACAGACGAAAACATAAGCGAAACCTACTTTGCGACCAATAGGTCTTTATCATGCACAACGGGAAACAACTGTAATGAACTAGCAAATCAAAGAAGAAGGGCAATAAGTAAATAGCATGTCCTTTGCATAACGTCGCTTCTTACAACCACCAACCTATGTAACTGTCATAAGTTTCTTGGCAAGTGTGCCGTATGGTAGGTTGCTATTACTTTCCGTTCGCGGAGGAACGAAAAAAGACCGTGTCTGCCATATTGGAAACGAGCATGATTCGAAAATGCTGCGTTGGATTTTTTGTTGTTGTTGTTTTGAGTACGCCTTATTTCTCTAATCCCCAAGGTGGTATGCGTTGCACCGTAGTGTTTATTTTGCGCCTGTCGGCCCAGTGGATCCGACTTCAGCGTGCATTTTATGTAATGGCCTGCTTCCGCCTGCATTTTCAAAGGGTTTGCATCCCCGGGGTAACGGCCGGTGCTGTGATGGGATCGAACCCAAAACCTTTTGGTTGTGAGCCGTGTCACTTAACTACTAGCCCACGGCGCCCCCCCCCCCCCCGCGTTGGGATTGATTGTGAAACGGACGCTTCACCCCAGGGCCACGCATCCTCCTTAGAAGAAGGGAAGAATACATAAATGTGGGATGTCAACATATAAGGAGAAAATAGTGAACTTAGCTGAGTGAACATCACATCACTCCTTCTCAGGTCGAGTGTTGATTCCAATTCAATAGTTATTTACATCAACTTGGCTATATTAGTGCGTGATTGAATTAACTTGATTTGTGACCAAGTTCCTTTATATGTAGTTGGCTATGTAGTCATATTTACTTAATGGTGTGCCGTGTTGTTGTTGTATCCCCAGTGAGTTGTCTGTACTTCTTGCGAGTTTCTAGACTTTTTTATGTCATGGCTAGGAGGGTCAGCAACTTTGTTTATAAGGTGGGGTAGCTAGTTATCTTCCTCTCTGTCTTTCCTTCCCTAGTTAGCCAGATACCTACGAGGCGTTTTCAAATGAAATCTGACTGCACCAAATGAACATACATACTATGCGCAACATGACGTCACTTCAGGTGTAAACAGCACATACCAACCGTCACGTTTGCAAAATTTCATTATCCTATCAAAGTTTCCTCAGCAGACCGTTGAAAACATGGCGGTTGTGATTTGGAATCCGACCAGAGTTGATCAGCAAGCGGTGATTCGGTTTCTAACAGCTGAAAGATAATCGATCAATTGACATTTATGCACGCAGTGTATGGTGACAAAAGTGTGTAGAAGACAACAGTGAAAAACGGAAAAACGATGTTTAAAGAAGGACACGAGTTAACGAAAGATCTTCGGAGACCAGGTCAGGCGCATATTGTTGCGTCAGAAGGTGCCATTGCCAAAATTGATGCAGCAATTCGGGTGGACCGTCGCCGTTCTCTAGCAGAGCAATTCGATGTGTTGCTAGGGACAGTTCAAATGGTGGTTAGCAAGAAACTGACGTATCGGTACCCATTGTGAACACCTTCCGATACTTGTTTTTTTCTAACCATAACAATCACATTCCTACAATCGTATTCAAATCCAGACTCAGGCAACAATATGCGCCTGACCTAATCTCAGAAGATCTTTCGTTAACTCACGTCCTTCTTTAAACATCGTTGTCCAGTTCTTCACTGTTGTCTTCGACACACTTTTGTCACCATACACTGCCTGCATTCTACGATGAATATCGACTGCTCGACATCTTTCAGCTGTTAGAAACAGAATCACCGCTTGCTGATCAACTCTGGACGGATTTCGTATCACACCTGCCATGTTTTCAACGATCTGCTGAGGAATCTATGAGTCGGAGGATAAGAACATTTTGCAAACTTGACGGTTGGTATGTGCTGTTTACTTCAGAAGTGACGTCATCATGCGCATTGTACGTATGTTCACTTGGTGCAGTTAGGTCCGGTTTCATTTGAACACTCCTCGTATATACAACTGTGTCGACTGGAACGTGCCATAAATTGGAGTTGAACAGCATATCTATGACGTGATATTCTTTTTCTGTATATGTTATTTTTACTAGATTACGCCTCATTTTCAACTTTTGTCATTGACAAACAGTTGTGTATATTAGGACTAAATAGATTTTCTTGATTTGAGACCATCTTCATTTACAAGCCAGTGACTATGAGGTTATATTGTTTTCTTATTAGTGTCCGTTGTTTTAACGCCGAGACGAACTGTTATGTTGTATGGACTTCATCCGACTTACTTGTCATTGTTTTGTGATCCCTAACTATGACGTGCTTAAGGCTTTTATTACTGGTTAGATCGCCCCTCTGTTTATAAATATCCTTTAACCACCAGTCCTATCAATTTAACATAACACGTGCCGCCCTATTCTGCTGTACAGTTATAAAACTTGGACGGTTTGTGCACGGCCATCACAAGTTAATTGAAGCCTTCCACATACCCAACCAGTATAACGATCTACTGCATGACAGGGTCTCAAGCGACGAAGTCACTCGATGGACAGGCCTCGATAGCTCGCAAACCATGCTAACCCGTCGCCGTTTGGTCCAATTTTTCACATATGACCCGCCGTGCCGAGGATGCCTTCTTCTACAAGTTCATAAAGCAGGCTACGGGCATCAATGATGTGAAGCAACTCTCTCCGTCACGGTCTCGCCTTCTTGGCCGTTTACGCTCCGCCTGATTAGGTCAATTTTGGAAAGACATCACACTCTGTGTATGCGGCCCGGGATTCTTCTTCTTCTTCTTCTTTTTCTTCTTCTTCTTCTTCTTCTTCTTCTTCTTCTTCGTTCTCAATCGCCCTGAAAGGGCTTAAGTAGCAGAATGTAGTCCAGAGAACGGAATGCGTTGTGTCATAGTTTACAGCTTGGCTGCGATATTTGCACCTTTCGGTCCAACACATCCGACTTCAGCAAGCATTTTTTGAGTACCGGGTTAGCATTCCCTCTTCGATCCCTTCTCCTTAGCCAGTCTGCCCTGCTGCAGCCTGTTATCCAGGATCACCGCGTCGAGGTGTAGAAGGGTCTTGACAGCTATGGTTCGCTCGCCCTGACGCTAGCAGTCAGCTATGGGTCGCTAACCACTGCAGCTCATGTGCTGCTCAGCATCTTGATCCCGGCCCATTATTCAATCATTGATAGTGTTTATGGAAAGCTATCACGACGTACACTTGCGAACTAATCGGATTACCTACCTACCTACCCACCTACCTATCTACCTACTTTCCTACCTATCTACCTGCCTATCTACGAACCTTATCAGTGCTACTTGTCATCTCCTAATGCTAAGTACAACTGTCATTACGGTGTTCATTGTTGAGGTCCTGTGGGAGGTTTAGGAATAAAGGCTGCTTGGCCATGCAGTCACGCGCACTGTGTAAATTATGTTTTCATTCCACTTCCCAAGAAACGAAAAGCAATCAGGGTCATGTGAAACGTACCCATAAAGAGCACACCTCACCTGACCGTACCTCACCTCCTCGTTCTGCTTCCGGACACATTCTTTCTCACAGCAGCCAGGCCAAGAAGGTGGTGATTGTCCCGGTACTCCCTATAGTGATGAGGAGCTACGCATTGCATTATAGCTAGGTTGACTTCGGCCAACCTTCACAGGTACGTCTCTGGATGTAGGAAGAGGCACTGTAAAATACTATCACAGAATAGTTGTCAAGAGCTAGCTCAACTAAGCAGCTTCGAACAACAACAACAACATCAGCAACATCATTCCACCTGTAATAGACAATTTTGTTATTGTTGTACCGAGTTTTGAACTCACGTCGTCGTGGTCAAAAGGCCGATATCCAAACCACTCGACCACCGGCTCGTATCTTACTTATAATATGCACCAACAGCGAAGATTGTTTGAAATGTACAATATTTCTCTTTAGTTGATTGGCTGCTCTCACCACACCATCTTTGGTCTCTTTAACTGTCCATTTCATGTACATCATTCAGCAGAAGGCATAGCTTAGGAAGATGAAAGAGCAGTGGAAGAAGGCGAAGACAAAGAAGAAGAAGTAGTAGAAGGAGTTGAAATATGTAACACGTAAGATGAAACAGGAGATGCAGTAGAAGAAGAGAAAAAAGTCAAAGAAGTAGAGGCAGATGTAAAAGAAGACCCAAAAATAAAAGAAAAAGAAGAAGAAAATGAATAAGAAGAAGACATACGAATGGAAGAATAGGAGCTTGAAGGGGAAGGGGAAGATGTTGCAGGACAGACGAAGAAAAGAGGAAAATTGAGAAATAAAGAGACTAACAAAAGAATGGAAAGAAGGATAAGTATTGATAAGATGGATTTGCAAAGAAAGATGAGTTGTAAAAAGAAAATTGGACCGGATTAAGAAAATAATTCTTCCCAGTTTCTGACACGAACCGGAAGTCGGAATGGGGGTGGGAAGGTAACAAGCAAAGGGACATCATTCCAGACATCACTGGACGCCATGGTCTACATATGTTGTTGGCAGATGAATAGAATTGAGAGCGAGAGAGAGTGAGAGAGAGGGAGAGAGAGAGAGAGAGAAAGAGGAAGATGGGAGGAAAATGAGGTAAAGATGGAGTACATTTTGTTCGGAATGGGAAAATATACTTTCTTATCGATTATTGTTGACATGGTGTAGGCCTCCATCTAGAATTCACTAGGAGATTAAGTGGTGAACGATGTATGTCTTGGATCTAATGGAGTCGCTATTCACCATTGGTTTTGTGTAATTGATGACTGTTAGTGAGGATACGACGAGGTATGGACTGGCAATAGGTGGACTGAGATATAGACAGACAGACAAACAGGCATATAGATATATATATATATATATGTATATATATATATATATATATATATATATATATATATATTTATAAAGATACATAAATTGATTGATTAATAGATTGATTCATTCATTGATTTTTCGATTGATTAGTTAGATAGGTAAATAGTTACATAGATGTATAGGCAAATATACAGATATATCATCTAAAATGTATGGATGTCAGCATGTAAGTATGTATGTCAGTATGTATGTATGTATGTCAGTATGTATGTATGTATGTGTGTATGTGTGTATGTGTGTATGTGTGTGTGTGCGTGCGTGCGTGATGCATGCATGCATGCCTGCCTGCCTGCCTGTCTGTCTGTCTGTCTCTCTGTCTGTCTGTCTGTCTCTCTGTCTGTGTGAGTGTGGTGTGTGCGGTCGGGCGGGCTTGTGCGTGTCAGTATATATATTTATGTATTTGCTCGTGTTTGCCCACCTCAGTGAGGGCATTGATTCTGTGTTCTGTCCAACCCAGTCTTTCCATTCCATGACCACATATCAAACGCTTCTAAGATATTATTAACCTTCCTTGCCACGATTCAATCCCAAGTTTCAATCCCATACATCGAAAATAGTCTTCTATGAGTGGTGATTATTATTTAACACATATCTATCTTTATATTCCTTGAGGTCAGCCATTTGTTTTTCTCTAAACGACTTTTTTTGCCAATTCGTCTTCTTCTTCTTCTTCGTACACTGGTTTAAAGCGATGTACGTTGCACTGTGTTACTTTGTTACTTTGCATCCGATTTCAACAGGCGTTTCTGTAGGGATGCCATCCCTAGCCTTTGGCTGTCCCCAGCCTATCTGCAAGGCAGCAGTTGTTTTTGGTCATAGTTGTCTCTCTTAGGGACATTGTTTTGCAGGACTATCGAGTCTTCCCCACTCGTGTCTATAGGGTGTGGCAATGATATGATGTGATATGGACTATGTACTAGTTTGTACTATTCCGGAGGAGAGGCAGTCCAGTGTGTATGTGTCCCAGGATCGTCACATCCTGCCAGAAACGTAGCATATGCATGCGAGTTAGGTATCTCTTTGCTCCCTTTATTTTCTCGGCTCATCTGCAATGATGGCATGTCTTGCATTCCCCGCGATCTGGGAGTTTCTCACAATAGGGTAGAGGTGCAATGTCCGCTGGCCTGCATCTCTTCTGCGTCCATTGGGATGACTGATAGCAGACAGAGGTAAAGAGCCTGGCAGGAGTGCATTTCACTAGGGAACAAGCCTGGCCATTGCACGGAGATGTTGTTCGCCTGGTGTGCGGATATATCTCATGATCAAGGGTTGAGTCTCAACAGTTCTCAGTGAGGTGGCTGCTCTACTGCGTACGACACCCCGACCGAGAACTAAGTCTTCTACTAGCAGCTCCCCGCCCGCTTTGATCGACGGACGGCAGAGATCTATTTATGCGGCTCGACCGGGTCAGGCTGAGACGCGAGTCGAAGATCCCAACCATATCGTAGCCTCCCATCGCAATGGTGCTGAGATTTAGGGCGGGATTCGGGCTTAGAGGCGTTCGGCCGTAATCCCTCAGATTGTAGCCTCGCACTATTTGCGCCATTTTGCCAATTCAATCCTTGTTTTAATTTCCGTCTCATTGCGGGCATGTTCCTGTATGGTGAGTCCCAAATATTTAATCTTCTGTTAAATTATTTCTCCATTGATAACTAAATTTTTTCACACATATTGCCATGGTCTTTGTTTTCAATATGTTTATTTTCTTGTCAAACTCTTTGGATGTGCGGCTAATTTTGTTAAGCAGCCTTTGCAAATTTGCTGCTGATCGTCCCACAGTGTCTGGATCATGACACATTTGATAGCATCAACTTTCATACCATTGATTTTGCCACCCCTAGATCATCTTCGAAAAATGTGTTCGTTTATCATCTAAGAACGTGCGTTATGGAGATTCCGTGAAAGCATGCAATCTTGTCGTACTTTCACGACAGTTTGCTGTTAGTCCTTCAATATTTGAAACAATAACCTCTATATTTTCAAACAGGTTTTGGAATAACCGATTGATTGGTCTCGCTATAGAAAGTTGTTGCAACATCTGAAAAAGTGTATTCCATTGGACTCAATCAAAGACTTTCTCGTAGTCAATAAAGCAGATACAAACTAGAAAATGGCACGGGAAAATGTTGATGACATGCGTAGGAAGGCAGAAAGTGAAGAAGATCTGTCTTTTCTCAAGTTCGAATCAATAGAGATCATTAAAGGAGCAAAAAACTACACTGACATCAAACTGACCCCTTTGTTCAGGACCACTGAAGTGGCTGGCAATTACATAACCAGAGTGGTTAAAAATATAAATGAGGTGTTGCAGACCCATTGACAAAAAAGTGATGAAGTCGGATGGACTAACCGGTATAACACCTGTATAGTATTTGGGAAACAAAGTGAAAACCCACCCTTTACGCATTCACAAGAACACTCATGTGCAGATACAATCGAGCTTACATAACCTTGTACACACATGACCACACCTAAACATACAATTACACACACAACTACATACACAATCGTGCATACCCATACATTCATATCATAACACACCCTTATACTCACAACTGTATCCACATCCACACCCACATAATTGAACCGACAACTGTATCCACACCCCACACACAACAAAATCTACAACTACACCCACATTCGCACAAAACAACACCAACAACTACATCCACATACCAACACACAATAAAATATATTCGTATATCCATATCCACACATACAACTGCATCTGCAACTATGTGCACATCCACACACACACAACTACATATAACTATATCCACATCCACACACACTACATATATAACTATATCCACATCCACATACACAACTACATATATAACTATATCCACACACACAACTACATATATAACTATATCCACATCCACACCCACAAACAACTGCATATATAACTATATCCACATCTACACAACTACATATATAGCTATATCCACATCCACAAAACTACATATATAACTATATCCACATCCACACACCCAACTATGTCCACTTTCACACACGCAACTAAGCTCACAGCTTAATACACATCTATATCCATACCAACACACACAAATACAACATCTACACACAACTACATCCACAGTCCCATATATCCACTTACTCATACATAACTACACGCACACCTACATCCAGATCCCCACATACTAGTACACCCAAAACTATATCTACATTTACACACATTAAAATACTCTACAATTATATCTACATCTACACACACAAAAACAATCTACAGTTTTGTCCAAATACACAACTACTCCGAAATCTACATTCACATCCACACACAAATACATCCATACGCAAATACATTCATACACATATACATGCACACACACACACATACACACATTCACATTCACGCACATACAATCTCAATCACTTTTCTATCCACACACACGCATTCATATATTCATATGCCACACATAATTACATTCCCATCCACACAGCCACTAAACAATCACATTCATACAATTGCATTCAAATCCAGATATAATATTCTCACACTCGCAAACAATCACATTCACATTCACACACACAATCACACTGACAAACAATGATATTCACATCCACACACAATACACTCACAAACAATCACATCCACACTCACAAAAAACAATCGTATTCCCACTCACACAGTTATATTCACATCGGCACACATTCACACCCGCTCACACTCTCATAATCACATTCACAACAACACACACTCACACTCACATCCACATACACATACCCACTCACACAATCACATTCACATCCACACACAATCACATTTACACACACTCACAAACAATCACATTCACATACACACAATCACATTCACATCCACACACACACTCACACACACATTCACACAAACTCACACCATCACATTCACATCGGCACACACTCAATGACATCCACACACTCACACATTCAAATTCATATTCACACACACTCACACAATCACATTCATATCCACAAACACTCAAACAATCACATCCACACACTCACACAATCAAATTCATATTCGCACACACTCATAAACAATCTCATTCATACTCACCAAATCATATTCACATCAACACATACACTCGCAAACAAACACATTCACACTCATAGAATCACATTCACCTCCACAAACGCATACACACCATCAGACACAAGCAATAAATAATCAATTTGGAGAACGCATGTCCAAGACACGGCGAGCCCAGACAACAGCTTCCGGATCCGGAGAGGTAGAAACTGGTATTTAAATGTCGGAAACAGCCAGTAATTACGAGGATATACCTTCCCACACAAAACGCCATTTTAGAATTGGTAGCTTCAAAAGTCTATTGAAATTGAATTGTGAAGGGAAAGTGTCTGTTAAATTAGTTGTATAGCAAAGAAATTGCTTGATGGTTGAGGAGAACAGAATTCTTGTTGTAGAAAACGTAATTAGTTGATGGCAGAGGTATACATAATTCTTGTTGTGGGAAGAGCAATTAGTTGATGGTTGAGGAGTACAGAATTCTTGTTGTGGGAAGAGCAATTAGTTGATGGCAGAGGTATACAGAATTCTTGTTGTAGAAAACGTAATTAGTTGATGGCAGAGGTATACATAATTCTTGTTGTGGGAAGAGCAATTAGTTGATGGTTGAGGAGTACAGAATTCTTGTTGTGGGAAGAGCAATTAGTTGATGGCAGAGGTATACAGAATTCTTGTTGTAGAAAACGTAATTAGTTGATGGCAGAGGTATACATAATTCTGGTTGTGGAAAGAGCAATTAGTTGATGACAGAGGTATACAGAATTCTTGTTGTGGGAAACGTAATTAGTTGATGACAGAGGTATACAGAATTCTTGTTGTGGGAAACGTAATTAGTTGATGACAGAGGTATACATAATTCTTGTTGTGGAAAAAGCAATTAGTTGATGACAGAGGTATACAGAATTCTTGTTGTGGGAAACGTAATTAGTTGATGACAGAAGTATACATAATTCTTGTTGTGGAAAGAGCAATTAGTTGATGACAGAGGTATACAGAATTCTTGTTGTGGGAAACGTAATTAGTTGATGACAGAGGTATACATAATTCTTGTTGTGGAAAGAGCAATTAGTTGATGACAGAGGTATACAGAATTCTTGTTGTGGGAAACGTAATTAGTTGATGACAGAGGTATACAGAATTCTTGTTGTGGGAAACGTAATTAGTTGATGACAGAGGTATACATAATTCTTGTTGTGGAAAGAGCAATTAGTTGATGACAGAGGTATACAGAATTCTTGTTGTGGGAAACATAATTAGTTGATGAGAGAGGTATACAGAATTCTTGTTGTGGGAAACGTAAATAGTTGATGACAGAGGTATACAGAATTCTTGTTGTGGAAAAAGCAATTAGTTGATGACAGAGGTATACAGAATTTTTGTTGTGGGAAACGTAATTAGTTGATGACAGAGGTATACAGAATTCTTGTTGTGGAAAGAGCAATTAGTTGATGACAGAGGTATACATAATTCTTGTTATTGAAACCGCATAAAGTTCATGGCAGAGGTATACAGAATACTTCTTATGGAAAACGCAATTAGTTGATGACAGGGATATTGATAGATAGATACATAGATCTTGATGCGAAAGGAACAACTAGTTGATGGCGGATGTATATTAGTTGATGGTGGGGTATACATCATTCTTGTTGTGGAAGGTGCGATTAGTTAATGGTGGAGGTATACAGAAGTATCGTTGTGGAAGACGAGATTAGTTCATGGATGAAGCAAGAATATTGTTCGGTGTGAGCTCACGAGAAGGGCGTGGTTGGAACACATTTTCAAGGAGAAGATGTTGGAAAATGTTAGACAATGGACATGAACCACAATGGAAATGGTTAACGACGTAATAGTTTGTTACAGAAGGCGATTCATTGCCGAGTTAGTCAGCAGTACATGAAGTTGTCATCCGAGCGGCAACCGAGATGAAAAGAATCGAGCCACAGTAACCTTTCACGCATGTCGTAAAAGGTGACTTAAAGAGGGTTGTGGTTAGCAATCTCTTCATGCAAAGCCATTGTTAGTGAGACTGCCAGTGCAAAAGATCGGATGCGTGTTTCCTGTTAGGGGACAGCTTAAATCTAGGCTCTATGCTTCTCAGGGAGAGAAAACGTAATCATCAAAGGAATTTGGAGGTTGCATGAACGCCAACAACCAAGTGGTTCCCGGGGCAAATATATGATGCCCATTGTTTTCTTCCGTGCATGTTGTCAGAGGTGACTAAAGAGGATTATGGACGAGGCTATCACCCTATTGTTAAACCAATTTCTTTGAAAGTGCACTGCGAATAACTGTAATTAGAATTTCCTGAAATTTACCTTTGTAGGCCAAATGCAGTGTCAGCCATATGTTCAACCAAGTGGAGGAACGTAAGAAGAACAAGATCAAGAATAATGTGGAGGAAGTAGAAAAATATGAAGGAAAAGACGAAAAAAGTATAAAAAAGAAAGAAGGAAGAAGAAAGCAGAGGGAAGGCAAAAAAAGAAAAAAAAGAGAAAGAAGGATGAAGAACGAAGAGAGAAGAAAGAAGAGAGAAGAAAGTAGTACAAAAAAAGAAGAAAGAAGAAAGAAGGAAAAAGAAAAACGAAGAAAGAGAAAGACAAACGAGAGAAGAAAGAAGAAAGAGGAAAGAATAAATAAGAAAAAAAATAAGGTGACAGAAGAGAGAAGAACGAGGAAAGAAAGAAGAAAAAAGAAGACAAAATAAGAAGCAAGAGGAAAGAAGAAAGTGAAAGGAAGTAGATGATCGTCCACTCCAGTCGGGATGCACATAATGATGTAGATAGGAAGGCAACCAAGGAGAACTCGACCACAAACAAAAAACAACACATTACAATTTCCGATTAAAAAGGGAAAATGTCTTGGAATGAGGTGAGGTGAGACTGTAAAGGCCTGGTTAATAGCAGCTGAAAATTAAACCATTGGATGTTCTTCGTTTTCTCCTTTTTTTCTTGTCACGCCATCTCATTTGGTGGAGCATGGGTCCAACACTGCATTTAGTTTACGGAATACTGGATCCATGTAATTGCAATGTCGTTTCGATAGCAGTGGATTTTGCATGATGAGGATGCTACAGTGGTCTAAATGGCAGAGCCCAAGAAAATCGCTCCAAATACGGTTCAGTGGAAATTGACAGCTCAGACTCTATGGAAACGGAGCGTTTGAGCAAGGTTATCGGTTGCTACCAGAAAAGACAGACTGCGAAACGAAAACCTTAGAAGTATGGTCGGTACTGCGTCTTGCGCAGAGTACATTTCCATGGAGAAAATACATTGGTTCGGTCATCATATAAGAAAGCACCCTCATCAACTTCTCATGAGAGCTTACATTGCTGGTAGAGTTGACTACCAAGAGGGCAGGCGCGAGCCAGATGGATAGATAACATTAGAGTGATTGTGCAACAATGAGGTAGATAGTGGGAACAACCAGTTAGTGCCTGCATTGCCTCTCAACAAATCAAGTGGTTTGGTCATTATGACCAGCCTGCATCAAGAGCATATCATTTGCAGGTCTACAGTCCATTAGCAAGAGGCAGGCTACGACGTCGATGGATCAAGTGTGTCTCTGACACTCTCAGAAGTTACACCCTCCACTTGGCGAAAACAAGAAATCTACCCATCCCACCTCCCTGCGACACCGTAGGACAAGAGCAGTAGGACAAAAGAAGAAGAAAGTGTAAGGATACGGGCTCGTAACGACATACGCAACTTACTTTAGGCACAGGACAGCCACTTATGCTTCCCACGTCGCTCAACGGCATAAATGTAAAGAAAACTAAACTAAACTCATTATGGAATTCTAGCTGTAGCAAGTACATTGTACCTATTGGCCCGTGTGTAATACGGGCCGACAGTTGGAGGAAAGTAAAGAAAGAATGTAACCTGCAGGGCATTTCACAAACGACATCTATGGGGGTTTTTCTGAGTGGGACCATCAATCATATTCTGTAGGGACTAAGTCTCATGAAAAAGTATAGAAGACATCTACACACGGCAGATTATAAGCGGCTATATCACATACTGTCCATACTACAAGTCACAGGTGGTCAGGGGTGGGTGGGATCGGACATCTGTTGAATATCAAGTTTGGCGTCTGTTGGAGGGGATTATTATGCTTTATCCTTCTAGTTTCCATCGGCTCATTATGTAGCAACGGATATTCCCCGTATGTTATTATTATGGGCCGTCTTCCTGAGCTTACGTACTGATACCTTATCTGGCTTGACCTCGTATTATATTGTTTACTGTTTGGTTGTCTTTGACCTTGAGGAAAGATCCCGGGACACTTGATGACGTGAAGTGGAGGCAAACCGGAAAGATGCTGGTCCATCGGGGAAGATATTGGAATGCTTGGCATATGATAGATATGCTTGATGGCTATTTGTCGAGAACCTATACTCCGCACGGCGTTAAAATGTTTTGATTAATCGATTCATTTATTCAATGTTCATTGACTGATCCACTCTTCTCTTCTCTTCTCTTTGCCAGTTCCATTCCAGTGTATGTCTGTCTAGACTGTTAGATACCTCGCGAGAACGGGTCTTATCTATGTTAAATGTGTTTCTAGAATCCTCGTCTGTATTGATTACTGTCTTGTTCTCTCTCAAAAGTCTATGTTTTTTATTGCATCTGTCTATCATTTAAGCATTTTCCTCCCATCGTTGTCAATGTTGCTTTCCAAATAGGTGCAATGTTATACTTCTTCAATTGAGTTCATTCATCTTTTTCGCTTCAGTCTGGAGCATGGTTGTAACTGGGCCCTCTACAACAATTCTGTGTCGTAGCTTTTGCAGGGCGTGATTGTATTGTCAATTGATTTTACATGATAATGATGTGAGCCTCAAGCATCATCCTCTTTTACGCCACATTTCCCAAAATTCTTTGGAGGTCCCAGTTGTCCTATTCTTTTCATTTCGGGTACCACTGAGAATACTTCTTCAATTATTTGACTATTAATCTTAGTGTGGCTGTTCCGTTTGTTACTTATTTGAAATGTTGCTGTGGGACATGCGTCATTCCAATTTTGGATGACGTTAAAGAAAAAAGTAAAGAAATGATCATATCCATCATTACCCTCCTTCCTCCTACGTGCGATATCAACTTGGCCCGACGAATGTATTTGACCTACTTACAGTGCACCAACAAATTGATTTGTCTCCGGAAGAGTGAGTGTGTCAGTAGCACTTTATTATACATGGAGAATTTGACATTTACCTAAACATCCCTTATATGTAGGGAAGTGCAGCGGGGCATCAACCAATAAAGGATGGAAAACTGATAGCAGGTCAAGATAATACTTCAGTAGGCATAACCCCTAGTTAAGAATAAAGTGTTACAGACTTCACTAAATCCACAGCTTGTGTGAGGTGGGATGGACAGTTTCGTTCCTCTCTGCTTTTCACTTCCTTCAACTCAAGACAGGTACTCATATACAGCTGGATGAACTGGAGCGTTCTGGTTGCAGAAGTTGAACCTTTGTCATGAAAAGTGAGTGCTTTACCACTACACTGGAGAAACTAGCAAAGGTGACATAAGGTTTGACGTGAACAGTTTATCAATCATCTTCCATCACAGCTGCCTTTACGTGGAGTAGAAGGCAAAGGTAAAAGGTGAAGGACAGTCCCATAGCAACAATTCCTGTCTGGAGGGAAGATAACTTTTTGCTAAGCCGCAGCCTTTGTGAGTTGGGTTGGCCAGTTCCATTCCTAGCCGTTTTTAACCTTCTACAACTCATACGTCAAGTACCCATTTACAGATGGGTCGTCTGGAGAAGTGGTCGTACCAGGTATGAACCCCGAATCGGATTTGATTGCGTCCGTCCGTGAACTCAAACCCCTGATAGGCTGTAATCCCATCCTAATAAGCTAACTCAATGTCGACTAGGCTCCACGCTCCACGTTACATACAATATCTCCTGATAACCCCCAAAAACTACACAGACCGACGTTTCAGAATCTGACAGGTTCTACCAAGCTGGACAGGTCTCCACGTGTAAGGGTTAGACGAATTAAAAACACTAGTCACCCACTTTCAAGGGCTATCGTATTGGGTGGATAGTTGTGTCTTTGAAAATAACATATGTGTTTGTATGTTTTGTGGCTATTTGTCGAAAACCTATGCTCGGCATGGAGTTAAAACCTTTTGATTGATCGATTAATTTATTGATTGTTCATTGACTGAACCACTCTTTTCTTCTTCTTGTCAGTTCCATTCCAGCGTTTGTCTGTCTAGACTGCTAGATATTGCAACGAGAACTTTGCTTATCTAAGTTGAATGTGATTCTAGAATCTTCGCATGTATTGATTGCAGTCCTGTTCTCTCTTAATTCTGTAATTATTATTGCATCTGTCTGTCTTTATTGTAAAAACAATTATTGTAGAAAAAGGGAAAGATAAACTAACTATTTGATATAACATTGAGAGATAAACTAACTACATTAAAGAAGCAGTGAGAGATAAACTTTATTATAGAAACAGTTTTAGGTAAATTGGATTATATAAATAGTGAGACATAAACTAAATTTGTTAAAGAAACAGTGAGAGATAAACTAACTATATTATAGAAACAGTGAGAGATGAACTAACTATATTATAAAAACATTGAGAGATAAACTAACTTTATTATAGAAAGAGTGAGAAATAACTATCCTATTATAAAAACCGTGAAAGATAAATTAACTTTGTTACAAACAGTGAGAGATAAACTAACTTCATTTTAGCAACAGTGAGAGGTAAACTTTATTATGTAAATAGAGAGACATAAACTAATTTTGTTATAGAAACAGTGAGAGATAAAACTAACTTTATTATAGAAACAGTAAGCGATAAAATAACTTAATTATAGGAAAAGTGATAGATAAACTAACTTTATTATAAAAATAGAAAGCGAAAAACTGTATTATAGAAATAGTGAGAGATAATTAGCTTTAATATAGAAACAGTGAGGGATAAATTAACTTTGTGGAGGGAGGGGCATCAGCAGTATACAGCTTGCATGACTCAGTGATAATAGCAAAGAGAGAGCTGCTAACTGTCAGTGGTGATAATCGAAAGTAAAGTGATGGCAACCATATTGAAGCCACTGACCTACCAGTGGTAATAACCGAGGGGAAGTCACTGATTACCTGTGGTAATAACCGAGGGGAAGTCACTGATTACCTGTGGTAATAACCGAGTGGAAGTCACTGATTACCTGTGGTAATAACAGAGGGGAAGTCACTGATTACCTTTGGTAATAACCGAGGGGAAGTCACTGATTACCAGTGGTAATTGCCGAGGGGAAGTCACTTATTACCATTTATAATAGCGGAGGATAAGGAGTCCTTTGACTGTTTTCGGCGATAGCTGAGAGGAAGACACTGTCTCACAGTGGTGAGAGCCGAGAGGTAGCAACTGGCTGTGGCTGGTAATAGCCGTTGGATGCCACAGACTGGCAGTGACTATAGTGGAAGACATCCAGCAGCATGGCATTGTCATTAGCGTAGAACTTAATCAGACCTGAGTTACAGAACAAGGTGACTGTAGACCCGATGAAGAGGAAGGAGCTACCTCGCCATTAGGCGCGATGATCACTGATACCTTTACACGTCAGTGAGTAGAGTCCAAAGAAGAACCTAAGAAACGCTTGTGCATTGTTTCGACCTTGATTCACTCACATCAAGGACACTGCAAACGGAAATGGCTCACGGGAAAACTGTGAAGTAATACGAATGAATACCATCTAAAGACAGTTCTGAACTCTTATAATTGTTAATTTTTCACCCACAACTACTCCATACACACTTCTAATGACATGCATAGTTGTATGCAGTGGTTCCATTTCTTTGTACTGCAATACATTGCACCATTCTCTACACCAGTGGCTCTTAACCTGTGATCCGCAGACCCTGGGGGTCTGCAATGGCCTCTCAATGGGTCCGCGAAGGCTTGCAGAAATGTTTTGAGCTTTAACATCTAAAATCAAAAGATACACAGAAAGACATAACAAACAAAAGGATAGAAACAAGGACAAATTTATAATGTAAGTTTAAGATATTAACCAGAATATAACAATGCTTGTAAGTGAAATGCAATGTCAGCCTTCTGATCAAAGAAAAGTCAACGGTTCAAAGAAATGTGCAACACATTTTGACACTTGAGTAGGACTGTCTTCTAAGCCACAGAGGTTTTAAATAAAAATTGTCAAGTACCGGTAAAATTGATTTAAAAAAAAAGATATCTGGATTCGATAAATATGATTTAATGTAAAGTGCAAGTTAGTTGGCATCGCCTCGGAATCACACTATCGATACTTTAAATTGTTATTACAATTATATTGTGCCTAACAACTGATAATACTGCCCTAGAATGTATAAATAAGGATATGTAATGAAACTAAATTAGTAGTGTAAGCTGCAGATGTGACGAATTCATTAAAATTACACAGTAAGAGATAATTTTATTGTTATTCTGTTGTGTTTTCTTGTTTATTAACAACACATGTCCATAAACATTTTCAATTGCAGAAATTGGTTACTATTGCAAACTCATACCTGATCAATTTCTTATATATAATATTTTGGGGGTCAGCGCCAACAAAAGATAATTAAAAGGGGTCCGCAGTAACGAAATGTTTGAGAACCACGGCTCTAGGTTAATGTACGTATCTTGTCTATTTTTCTTCTTATACAAAACACAGTACCACAAATGTTTGATCAGTTTATTTAGGTATATTCCTCTAGTATCGGTTTCTGTAGTAGTTCATTTTACATGATGAAGTTGTAAAACCTCTGCTTTATCTTTTCGTCGCCTTTTACAATAAGCTAAAGATGTTACCGTGGTCTCACCCATAATTTCCTCCCCTGTACAATTCGTGTGTTTCATATAGATCACTGTTTCTATGAATGGAAACAGTTGTGATCCTGTAATACTTAGATGAGTCAATGTCATTAACATATTCATAGGACATAACATGGCCTTATTTTACTGCCTGCTGTGTCTCATCTCGTAAGGGGAGCTAATTTTAATAGTCAGTGTGTCCTAATCCCTTTGAGTACACGCACACTAGACCCTCGATGTTCCGTCAGTAATTGGTTTATCGGAAGTCTAGTGGGCAAGGACAGGATGGATATATGAGTATACCTTCTGTCTGTGTCTTCCTTCCTCCATGGTAGAACTAACCCGGAAGATCAGCTCCATTTATGGATCCGTATTCTTCCTGCGGTACCCGGAAATTTACGGAAAGGAATCTTGGTCACCATCCAGGCATTTCGTAAAATGAAACATGAAGTTGTTCTTCAGATTGGCTACTTTAGCATGTAAAATACATTGCCGTTTTAATCAGCCGCTGTAAACACTCGACTACAAGCATCCGTTAAATCAGTGTTCTTCAACATGTGCGCAGGCGCCCATTAGTGGGAGATTGTGGCTTTCAGGTGGGCGGTATCAGAATAACATAATAATTACATTCTATATTAAAAATATGTAATTATGGCAATGTAGAGGCTACACAGTCTGAGGAAACTGGCAGAAAACCAGAAAACCAACAAAAGTGCACATTTTGTGAACCTGTATTTTTTCCATGACAGCATACGGCTGTGAAACATGAACAGTTACTCAAACCTCATGGAAAAGAATCGAGTCGTTCGTCGGGTCGAAATGTTACAGAAAGGTTCTCAGAATACCATGGACTGAAAAAAAGAAGAACGCCGATATTTAACAAGAGTTGGGCATAAAAGAAAACAGATTAAAAAAATTCCATCATGAACAAACATTTGAAATACTTTGGCCACATCATAAGACACAATGGTCTTCATAGAACGGTAATTTAAGGTATGGTGCAGGGTAAGAGAAGCAGAGGCAGATCAAGAAGGCGATAGCACCAAGATGTCAAGGAATGCTTAGACATGACTCTGGAGCAGGCTGGAGATTTGACAAAAGATCGAGTTTCTTTCAGACGCACCATGATGGGTAGCGATGTTCTGTAAAAAACATGTCACATGATGATAATTAAAAACATATAAAATGTACAGACTCAATGGACGATCGCGAAATATTCTTCAATTTCGATTTTAGTGGCGGTAAGGAATATTGACTCTCAGGAAAGTTGTAAAAGTGGGCTGTAAGGAATATTGACCCTCAGGAAAGTTGTAAAAATGAGCGCCAGGTTACAAAAGGTTGACGAGCCGTGTATTAAATGGACCACATGCAGATAACATGCCTGCTTGATATTATAGAGAAAATGTGAATGATTGGAAATGCTTAGAAACTATCTTTCTTTAATTGAAGCTAGCTGCTATTGTGGCATATGCTTCAGATTAGAGTATAACATATAAATTATGAATCATTCTTCATGTTTGTTTATACTAGTTATTTAAAATCATATGATTTCCTTTATCTCTGATGAAGACCTTTATACTTTTTATTACCTGTTACGTCAAATCGGATAGCGATCATTCTTATTGCATGTAGCCTATGACTGGGCTACTCATCGTGGTCATGGACGTTGGGGCGACTGGTTCTTGTTGACTAAACAGGCTACCCACTTATTCGCTACATCCCTAATCATTAGCAATCCTTATTTTAGGTCTTCTTTCCATAAGCGTCCCGCTAATTATATTCTTTCTACTATATGGTCTTTGTCCATGCAAAACTAGATGACACAGCAATAAATGAGGCGGGTGGGATAGGTTCAGGGTCTCTAATATCAACCCACAGTGATAAAATAAACCCCATAATTAGCATAGCTCCACCCAGATCCGAAGAAATGTTGCAGCAGAAATCGAACGAAAACAACTCACATTTGATCGGCGCATGACATGGAAAAGTCAGATTGAGAGAAACCGAATGAAAGCCAGAGAAAGAATGGCGATCATGAGGAAACTTGCTGGCACAAGCTGGGGAGCAGACGAAGGCATACTAAAGAAACTGTACACTGGAAGAGTGAGACCAGTTCTCGAGTATGGCATTGCGGCATGGACAACAGCAGCCAAGGCGAACTTCGATAAAGTTAACAAACTTCAAAACCAAGCCATGAGAATTATAACAGGTGGCATGAAGTCAACGCCAATTGTAGAACTTGAAAAGATTACAAAATTGCAATCCATGACCGATAGAAGAGACTGCAGAGCCCAGCTGCAGTCAGAGAAACTCCGAAGACTGACGGACCATCCAATGTACCAGAGACTAAACAATCTGGGAAATGGGAAACTGAAGCGGAGAAACTTTGCAGAAATAGCCAAAGCAAAGATGCACGAAGATCCCATAAACGCACTAACAACACCAAAACCCATCACTACTGTACGAAAACCTACTTGGAGGCAGGATATATTTCCAGAGGTGGTAGAAAATATACCAGGTATTGCAAACAAAAACTGCCAGAGTGAGAAAGAAAGGAGAGACACTACCCTAAGCTTCATAACGAAAATCTACCCAAGCATGGACTGGACCCATGCATACACCGACGGTTCTGTAACAAACACTACACAGAACGGAGGGGCAGGAGCATTCCTGAACCTACCAAATGGCAGAAATATAACACTGTCATTCGCTACTGGTAAGTACACAAGCAATTTCAGAGCAGAGGCAGAGGCACTGAGGGCGGCAGTGGAAGAAATGGTGACACACAGTGAAAATGAGAGCCATATAGTCCTGCTGACAGATGCTCTCGAAGTAGTCACAGCGCTAAAAAGCCAGAAGAACACTGAGCTTAATGACTTAAGAGCAGCACTCTGCAAACTGTGCCAGCAGTCCGCACCAAAAAGGGTGGTGGTGCAGTGGGTTCCGTCACACTGCAACATCCAAGGCAACGAGGAGGCAGACAGACTGGCAAAAGAAGGTGCAAGGCTACCACAAACAGATACCAGCATGACGTACGAAGAGTCAAAACGGCTTTTCAAAGCCAGATACATGTCCAAATGGGAAACCGAACATACTGGTTACACCAAAAACGATGCCTATTACCAGCTGAACCGAAGAGAGCAGGTCGTTGTCTTCAGACTTCGCACTGGCCACAACAGACTGAGGTACCACCTATTCAACAAACTGAAGATAGGGTGTACCGACGAATGCCCGTGCGGTACTGGTAAAATGACCACTGAACACCTGCTGCAGAACTAACCGACATACGAGGATCAGAGAGAGCAGATGTGGCCATTGCCAGTGGAACTGCAAGAGAAGCTGTATGGTAGTGGCGAGAGTCTCAGGATGACCGCCGCTTTTTTCGAGAAAATAATGGTTACTGTCTGACTGTGTACGCAGAAGAAGAAGAAGAAGAAGAACGAAAACAACGGGAGCGCGACTCAAACCCAGACAACTTAAAATCAACAATGCCGATACAGACACACCTGGAGAGCCGCCCTTTCGAAAGATGGCACGAATTGATGCGTGAGATGGAACTTCCGAAGGAACCTGTCGGCGGACATCATCTACCGTACACAACATGGAATTCGCTGAACACACATATCTTGAATTTGGTGTACAGGTGGTGTCTCATTATGTTGTGGTCAGTTCGGAGACGCTGTACGGTAACCTGGTCTTTTCTGGACAGTTGGTAGTATTCGTAATCTGTGTGACATTGTGGGTCCTGATGGAGTACAATATTGCCACATCAAGCAGTTGGATGAGACAGAGACTAGCAATTTGGTGACTGGCTTCATAGCTATCTGTGCCCACAGCCAAAACCTGGTAGGGACTCTACGCTTCTCAGCAGCTATCGAATAATCACAATCCAAAATGTAAATGGAAAATTGCTCGAGAAGAAAGTGGCCAGGAAAATAATGGCTTACCTTGAACGGGAGCACGCCAGATACATGTCCAAATGGGAAACCGAACATACTGGTTACACCAAAAACGATGCCTATTACCAGTTGAACCGAAGAGAGCAGGTCGTTGTCTTCAGACTTCGCACTGGCCACAACAGACTGAGGTACCACCTATTCAACAAACTGAAGATAGGGTGTACCGACGAATGCCCGTGCGGTACTGGTAAAATGACCACTGAACATCTGCTGCAGAACTGCCCGACATACGAGGATCAGAGAGAGCAGATGTGGCCATTGCCAGTGGAACTGCAAGACAAGCTGTATGGTAGTGGCGAGAGTCTCAGGATGACCGCCGCTTTTTTCGAGAAAATAATGGTTACTGTCTGACTGTGTACGAAGAAGAAGAAGAAGAAGAACGGGAGCAGATTCTACCCGATACGCTGGGCAGGTATAGATCAGCGACGGAGACCTGGGCTAACGCTGGAACTTTCGCGTATGATGTGTTCGAGGGGTTTCAGTGAAAGCAAGAAACAGTCACGGTGGTACCTGACCTGGAAGACGCATACAACCGTGTCGATTTTGGGACCTTAATTAACTCTCTGCAACAGTGTGGTTTAAACCCGTGGCTGGTTAGTTGGATATCAGCTTCCCTAATTGAAAGAACAATGTGGTTTAAACCAGTGGCTGGTTAGTTGGATATCAGCTGCCCTGATGGAAAGAACAGTTGCGCTACACGTGGGATCGTGGACATCAGAACCGAGGCGAATATGTCCAGGACTGCCTCAAGGGTCTCCGCTCTCACCGGTGCTGTTCAACATTTCCACAGTAAAAGTGGCCAATTTTCAATGCACAGGGACAGGGCGAACGTTTACATTTGCCGATGACATCCTAACGTACAAGACTGGCTCAGACAGGCAAGAGTAAGTCAAAGACATCCAGGAAACCCTGCAAGCAATCTCACAGTGGTTCGGCAACTAAAGCTCCAAGATCAATCCGAACAAGGCCTTCATGATGTGGTGCTCTTTGAATAATTCCATAGTACAGGCTGAGCTACCGGGAATCACTTTTGATGGTTGCGCGCACCAGTGACAGGTGCGACAGGTTGAAATACCTCGGAGTGACTTTTGATCGCAGTCTTCCCTATAATTGCCATGTTGTCCACATCGTACAAAGATGTAAGAGAGGGTTAGGAGCACTCAAGACCATGGATGTTGCTGACTTGGAACAACGCCTCCTGTTCCTTCTATTTCGTTTTGTCGTGTTGTCCGGCATCGATTACGGACTAGAAATCCTCACACTGTGTTCTTAACAAAAAGTTGGAACGCATCCAGAACGAAGGTATGCGACTGGTTCTGGGCTGCACTGGAGATACTCCGATTGTGATGATGCGGTACACGTTGGGATTGTTATCGGTGACATCCAGACATAAACTGGCACAAGTCAAAGCCCATATGCGTGTCACCACAGACACACGGCACCTTCTGCACAGTAGTATCTCAGACACCAAAGGGATCAAGAATCAAGAGAGGGTCGTCATGGATGGCACAGACTGAGACAACAATCGGACACGTCACTCTAGCTGAGACGATATCCAAAGGGGAAGAATGGGTCCACACTGGTGATAGAATGATAGAGTACAAGAGAGTCATCATAACCTTAGGCAAGGAATGCAGAGAACGGAGCAACGGGAGAGCAGAGCACGAGGTAAATCAGCTGATAACTGAGAACACGAAGGAGAGTGACGCTGTCATATACACCGACGGAACAGTCGTGCGCAGTGGGACATCAGACTGGGGTTTCTCGGCTAGAGTGAGAGGAGAGGTTGTTGCTGAGCGCAGTAGGGCATACATGTCAACAACCCCCAGTATGAGAAAGGAGACGGGAGCACTGACCTCAGCCCTGAAATAGATATCTGAGACTTCCATAACAAGGGCAGTAATCGTGACAGACGCGCAAGCCGTACTTCAGAAAGTACAGAAAGAAATGCGTAGATACGAATGGAGAGCAGCAGTTGAGGCCTCAAACCTCCAGACGTTTACATGGATCTACTTTCCTGTTCATGCCGGGGTTCAAGGCAATGAAAGAGCTGACATCATGGCTTCCCAAGCTACCATCATTAGTGATAGACTGAAGTGACATTTTGAAACCTATCAATGACCGCCTGCTGGATGAGGACATCGCAATAGATGAAGCAGCAGTCCACAGACTGCAAAGTTTCGACATTGTACGAGGTTCGAGTGGAGTCGAGCGCCTGAGAGGAGGGCGCAGGAGAGTGTACAACCAGCGAGCTACAAGGATCATTAGCATCCATACATTACGCCATTTGATGAGAGAGACTGAGCACCTATGGGTATGCCCAGAGTACAGTGACGTCGATTCTTGGAAACAGAAAACAGATATGACATTTGCTTCTTTATAGTTGACCACATATTATTCATGTATCAATTTCACTTGGCTTGGCTGTCGACCTCCTCGTTTCACTCGATGTTACAATGTGATAGGATCCACTGGATCACTGCTTTCTAAAAGATTTGATAAATTATCGCTCTTCCTGCTTTCAAATCATTAAGTTCAGTGCCCTTGTGGATTTTGAATGTTGTTATGGCTGACTGTTAGCATCACTATTGACACATGTATGTGGTTTTTGTGTTGTAGGGCCATTTCTGCTGCGGTCTTAAGAGTAATTTTTTTTTCGCTGTAGAGTTGATCGAGAAATTGTCTTTGGCGATGAATATGGTTAGCTTTTCCCCATTCTTTTTATCTGATCACCACCTCTCATTTTCCGTCCCGTGTGACATCTCTAGCTGAACCATCTGTATAGACCATCTCTCTGCTGGAACATTAGCTTGTATGTAGTCTTCTGTAATGCATCTTCACTCCCGGTCTGTCTGCATTCCTTTTTCTTAGACCACTTCTTGCATTTCCTTCAGCTCGGCGAATGTGCATACCCAGAGGAGGGTGTTTGGAAGATAGTCTCTAGACGAAGAGGACATGGGTTCAAATCCCCAGTTAAACCACCCACATCTACTATAATTTTGCTAGAGAAGAGTAAGTCATCATCTTCAGACTGAGAAATGGGCATGGCAGACTTTCGATTCATCTTTACAACAAAATGAGTAGTGGGACAGATGACAGGTGTCCTTGTGGGGCGCATACTATGACCGTGGAACACATCCTACAGGTGTCCTTGTGGGGCGCATACTATGACCGTGGAACACATCCTACAGGTGTCCTTGTGGGGCGCATACTATGACCGTGGAACACATCCTACAGGTGTCTTTGTGGGGCGCATACTATGACCGTGGAACACATCCTACAGGTGTCCTTGTGGGGCGCATACTATGACCGTGGAACACATCCTACAGGTGTCCTTGTGGGGCGCATACTATGACCGTGGAACACATCCTACAGGTGTCCTTGTGGGGCGCATACTATGACCGTGGAACACATCCTACAAAGCTGCGTGATCCCGCAGATAAAGAGTATACATTTTGGCCTCGAGGGACCAATATGAGTTAAAATGGTATTGACATGAAACAACCTTTCAAACAAAGTTATCCTTTATAAAAGAAACAGGGACATTGATCTGAGAATTAAAGCAAAATAACAAGACACACCATGGCCGTTTTGGAGATCTCTAATAATTCCTATCCACCTTGTTTTCAGTCCTCGGCGATTACAAAAGCCCCATCGACATTGTGATGTTCGTCATTACCTTACCAAAAAACGAAGATGCCATATTTTATCAAATTGACACTTGGTTTACCATGAGGGAATGAAAGACAAATAGAAAGAAAACGGACCAAACCATATCGCATAGAAGCCAAGATCTAGAACAGTCAAGTCCCCTACAATGCATTTCGAACAGCAGTGTATGATATGGGACTACTGTCCTTTTAAGACCGAAGCGTTCCCGAACGTAGTGTACGATTGACCTCACGACTACAAGTGAAGTGCTCTAGCCGTTGTGGTACTTTGACTATTTGTAGTGTGTATATTAATGTCATGACAACATACAAGTACAAGGAATGTACACAGATATCATTGTGTGTGACCTTCACTACTAGTGGAAATCCCCATATATGTTGCCAAATACTCTAAATATAGCCAACAGCTGTGTAAATTATACTTTAGCTGTATATTCTATCATTTACTGCATCAGAGCATGGCATTCTCACGTTGCAAGCAGATGGCCATTATCTGTGCCTCGTGTTTATGTATCTGCCCTAATTCATTTTTGTATTTCTATTTAGTATTACACCGAGTCTATATAAAGGAATTTATGAGATGGTGAGGACAAATGTTGTTCGGAGTTGTAAAAGGGATGTCAAAATTAACAGTATAAAAGTAAATGCTATCAAATTCGCCGATGACCAAGCCATAGTGGAAGGATCAATAGCAGTGTTGCAAATGCTATTTAAAAAAATAACAGCAAAGCCAAAGAGTTTGGCATGAAAATAAATACATTGAAGACAAACACTTTGGTTATGGTCAAGTAACATATTCAAATTAATATAATCATCAATGGAGAAATAATGGAACAAGTACAACAGTTTATATGTTTAGGGTAAAGTGTAACAGAAAATGCCCGCAATGAGACATAAGTTAAGACAAGGATTGGATTACCCAAAAAAGAGCTTCATAAAAGAATAAAAATTGCTAACCTCAAAGAATATCAGGATAAAACTGAGAAAAGGCAAATCAATACTCATATATGTCCAATTGCACTGTATGGTGCTATAATGACTATAATGACAAAGAAGGATGAAATAACAGCTTAGAAGCATCTGAAATGTGGTTCTACCGTAGAATAGAAAGAGCAAGTTGGACAAAATCAAGACCAAATGCCAATGTTCTCACTGAGGTAGGCGCACACAGACAAATCATGAAAATCGTACAAAAACAACGATTGAGTTCGCTGTGACACAATGTGAGACACGAAAGTCTTCTGCAGAAGATACTAGATGATAAAACCTAAGGTAAAAGAGGAAAAGGGCGACCAAGACTTTACATCTCAGGCCACAGATACACTAAAGTACGAACCTATGTTGAAATGAAGTTTGCTGCAGAGGATATGGTCAAATGAAGAGACATACTCAGACAACCTTACAACTAGTCTTAGTACTGATCAACCAGAGAATAGGGTCAAATGGAGAGCCATGTCAGACAAATTTACAACAATAATTATGACTGATCAACCAGATTATATGGTCAAATGGAGAGACATGCTCAGACAACCTTACAACCAGTCTTAGAACGGACCAACTAGAGGATAGATTCAAATGGAGAGACATGCTGACAACCTTACAACCAGTCTTAGAACTGATAAACCAGAGCATAATGGTAATTAAGTATTTTCATGTTTAATATAGCTGATGGGCTGGAGCGTTTGTTTCTAACAGCCGAGAACAGGTCGGACTAACCTCAAGTGCACCCAGCTGTAAATGGGTACCCAAATTACAGATATAAAAATTAATCCTCCAGTGTGGGGGGATGCAGGCTACAGATGAACCCCACTAAGTCATGCGTGTTGTCGTGCACATTGAACACAACATTGAAGGCTGAAATTGTCGGCATTACCCTGGATGACTGTGCTATTGAAATATCAAGGTACAACATTTGATTATATCCTGTTCGTATCAGCATCATTTAGATCAACCCTTACAGATATGCAAGCTAGGTCCAACAGTAGTCATGACAATGGCTGCCGCAAAGATGGGCAGATACGGCTTCTCATCGTGTGCGCCTTGTTGGCTATCTCAGTAATAGACTGGACATCTTTAACTGTCAGGTTTAAGTGTTAATTTTTGGAAAGAGTTAATAATTTGGGAAGATGAGATACATGCCAGAATTGGAAATTAGCAAACAAAGATAAAATATACACAGTAACAACATAGATGAAATGCCTGCGCAGAATGCTTGAGGTAACAAGAATGGATAGAATCAGAAACGAAGATTTTAGGAGACAAATAGGTACAGCACCTGTGCTATACCTCAAAAGACAGCAAGCCAAATGGCTCGATCACGTGATAGCTCGAACAACAGATAGTATCCCTAAAACATAAATGCTATACAGACACAATGGATAAAAAGCCATGGGCCATCCACGCAAAAGATGGATAGCAGAAATAACAGAAGCAGAAAGGTTCCCCGTGTACGAAGCATTTACTAGTACCCCATCCAAAAACCTCTTTATAATCTGACGCTGAAAGGCACAATCAGGACAAAAAAGAAGTGAACAGAATAAAGAGAGAAGAAACATGCTTGAACTTTCTTTGGTACAATCCAGATATGCACTGGGCCGGACTAAAGAAGATGTTTGAGTTACAGCGGACATGAGACAACCACATTACAGAACATTACAGACATCTAGGGAACGAGATTTGAGAGGGATGTCATGGACGGCTTAGGCAGAATGGTTGATTTGACAACTATAATCAAATGGAATGATAGATTCAGAACCATAAGGCTATCACCAAATTATCATTCTCACCGCCAGGGAATGCGGAGAATAATGCGCTAGGAATACCGACCGTGCGGTTATAGACAACTGATATATGGAATAATGACTATGTGGTATTTATCAATGGATCTGTGCTGTCCAGTGAGAAATCACGATATGAATTTTTTTCTTCAAGAGGTTATCTTCGTTCTCAAAATGAGTGGATTTGAAGCTATTATGTTTTGTGTGTTTCTACTTTCATGGTCCTGATGAAAGTCACGAAAATGAACGAGACGATATAGGCTTCGATGATACTCTTGATAAGGACCTTGGCATTGGCCGTTAAATCAATAGTTATGCATGTATTTCATGTTTGCGCCCTGCTACCGTGAAGCCCTACACTTACATCCCCACTGCACCACCTTCTTGCCTCTTCCAAGTTATGCCCCTCTGTACTACCGTCCCTAAAACCTATCAATCCCCCGTGCTTCTGTTTCCTCCCTCAACACGCCTGTCGATCCCCAACCCACACTACCCACCTATCTACTCTACCCTCATCCTGCCTACCTCTGTCCCTGTCCCGTCTCTTCCACCCCTCAGTCCGTCTACTAACCCTCCACCCCCTCTAACTACCCATCCATCTATTCCACCCTCATCCTGCCTACCTCTGTCCCTGTCCCGTCTCTTCCACCCCTCAGTCCGTCTACTAACCCTCCAACCCGTCTAACTACCCATCCATCTATTCCACCCTCATCCTGCCTACCCCTGTCCCGTCTCTTCCACCCCTCAGTCCGTCTACTAACCCTCTACCCCCTCTAACTACCCATCCATCTATTCCACCCTCATCCTGCCTACCTCTATCCCTGTCCCGTCTCTTCCACCCCTCAGTCCGTCTACTAACCCCCCATCCCCTCTAACTACCCATCCATCTATTCCATCCCCATGCTGCCTACCTCTGTCCCTGTCCCGTCTCTTCCACCCCTCAGTCCGTCTACTAACCCTCCACCCCCTCTAACTACCCATCCATCTATTCCACCCTCATCCTGCCTACCTCTATCCATTTCCCGTCTCTTCCACCCCTCAGTCCGTCTACTAACCCTCCACCCCCTCTAACTACCCATCCATCTATTCCACCCTCATCCTGCCTACCTCTGTCCCTGTCCCGTATCTTCCACTACTCAATCCGTCTACTAACCCTCCACCCCCTCTAACTACCCATCCATCTATTCCACCCTCATCCTCCCTACCTCTGTCCCTGACCCGTAAATTCCTCCTCTCAACCGACTCATCTTTTTCCACAAAGAGCCCCCCCCCGCCCCACCCCCTGTCCACAACCCATCTCACGCGCATTGTTTCCCATCTAGACCTACCAATCTCTTACCCATCTCAACCAGCCTATGTCTACTTTCCCTCAACCACCGTATCACCTGCTCATCCCTTCCCTGTCCCCTGTCCATCTTCCGCACATTTCTTCTCCCTCTCACCCCACCTATCTCTTCCCTCCGCTCATCGCATTAACCCCTCAGCTCACCCATCTTTCCCGTCTCTCATCCAGCCCATCTCTCAGCCAGCCTGTCTCTCAGCCAGTCCGTCTCTCAGCCAGCCCGTCTCTCAGCCAGCCCGTCTCTCAGCCAGCCCATCTCAATCAGCCCATCTCAACCAGCCTCAACCAGCCCATCTCAACCAGCCCATCTCAAACAGCCCATCTCAGCCAGCCCATCTCACATCCAGCCCGTCTCTCAGCCAGCCCATCTCAACCAGCCCATCTGTCAGTCAGCCCATCTCTCAGCCAGCCCATCTCACATCCAGCCCGTCTTTCAGCCAGCCCATCTCAACCAGCCCATCTCAACCAGCCCATCTGTCAGCCAGCCCATCTCACACCCAGCCCATCTCTCAGCCAGTCCATCTCTCAGCCAGCCCATCTCACATCAAGCCCATCTCTCAGCCAGCCCATCTCACATCCAGCCCGTCTCTCAGCCAGCCCATCTCAACCAGCCCATCTGTCAGTCAGCCCATCTCTCAGCCAGCCCATCTCACATCCAGCCCGTCTTTCAGCCAGCCCATCTCAACCAGCCCATCTCAACCAGCCCATCTGTCAGCCAGCCCATCTCACACCCAGCCCATCTCTCAGCCAGCCCATCTCACATCAAGCCCATCTCTCAGCCAGCCCATATCACATCCAGCCCGTCTCTCAGCCAGCCAATCTCAACCAGCCCATCTCTCAGCAGCCCATCTCACATCCAGCCCATCTCTCAGCCAGCCCATTTCACATTCAGCCCATCTCTCAGCCAGCCCATCTCACATCCAGCCCATCTCACATCCAGCCCATCTCTCAGCCAGCCCATCTCACATCCAGCCCATCTCTCAGCCAGCCCATCTCAACCAGCCCATCTCAGCCAGCCCATCTCACATCCAGCCCATCTCTCAGCCAGCCCATCTCACATCCAGCCCATGTCACAGCCAGCCCACCTGACATCCAGCCCATCTCTCAGCCAGCCCATCTCAACCAGCCTGTCTCAGCCAGCCCATCTCTCAGCAAGCCCATCTCAACCAGCCCATCTCAGCCAACCCATCTCAACCAGCCCATCTCAGCCAACCCATCTCTCAGCCAGCCCATCTCACATCCAGCCCATCTCTCAGCCAGCCCATCTCAACCAGCCCATCTCTTTCTCATCTCAACTCGACGATCTCTTGCCTCAGCCAGCCCATCTTCCTTCCTATCTCTCCCGCCCCCCCCCCCTCAAATCCTCTCCACGCCCATGTCACCCTCTCTCTACATCTGTCAAACACCACCTCTTCCCCCTTTCCTTCCCCTGGCCAAATTTAACTTAACGTAACTTAACGTCTTTATACTGGTTTAGAAGACTCTGCAGAGTCTGTATACAACCAGTTCCATTTACATCACCTTCCTCTAGAAGCTGTACGCATCCAATCTGTTCTTAAATGCATTGGCCGTCCCAGCCTCCACCACCTCACTTGGCAATGCATTCCAAGCATTCACTACTCTCTGGCTAAAGAAATACTTCCTAATATCTAATCTGGACCTCTCCTTAGTCAACTTGTAGCTGTGCCCTCCTGTCTTTGTTGGTGGTTGTACTTTAAAAAACTTGTTATAGTCCACTTTATCCATTCCTCTGATTATCTTATACACCTGTATTAAGTCACCACGAATTCTTCTCTCTTCTAGACACTGAAGGCCAGTTCTTTTTAATCTTTCTTCATAGCTGTAATTCTGGAATCCCACTATCAGCTTTGTCGCTCTTTTTTGTATTCTCTCCAGCATATCTATATCCCCTCTCTGATAAGGACTCCACACCTGTACACAGTACTCCAATCTAGGTCTAACTAATGCTTTATACAGTTTGACTATCACTTCCTTGCTCCTATGTTGAATATTTCTTTTTATCATCCCTAACATTGCATTTGCCTTTTTTACTGCTACATGAACTTGCTCCCTCACCTTACATGTATGATCTATTATAACCCCTAAGTCCCTTTCTTTATCTATCTTTCTAATATTGTTCTCTCCCATTCTGTAATTATGTTCCATATTGGATCTACCCATGTGGATGACTGTACATTTATCTACATTAAACTCCATTTGTCAGATTACAGACCATTCTCGAATTTTATCTAAATCCGACCTCAATATATCCACTTCTGCTTTAGATGAGACACTACTGCATAGTTTCATGTCATCAGCAAATTTTGCAATAATGGATCCCATACCTATGTCCAAATCATTTATATATATCAAGAATAAAATTGGTCCCAAAACCGAGCCCTGTGGCACTCCACTTTTCACTTCACACCACTCAGAGTACTCCTTATTTATACCCACCCTTTGCCTTCTTCCCGTTAACCAATTTTCAATTCATTTGGCAACTTCCCCACCTATTCCATGTGATTTTAATTTTCGAAATAATCTTTGATGAGGTACTCTATCAAAGGCCTTTGCAAAATCCAGATAAATAACATCCACTGGCTCCCCTTTATCTAACATTTTGGTAATCTCCTCCATGAATTCTAATAGATTTGTTAAGCATGATCTCCCTCTGGTAAACCCATGCTGACTATTTCTAATTAGATTAAATTTATCTAAATGCATTACAATGTTTTCTTTGATTATTGACTCTAACAATTTACAGACTATGCTGGTTAAGCACACAGGTCTATAGTTTGCTGGATCTGCCTTTTTGCCCTTTTTGAATAAGGGGATCCCTCCCGCATCTTTCCAATCCCGTGGAATAATCCCTTGTGCAAGTGATTGAGAACATAATATAGCCAATAGTTTTGCTAATTGGTCTCTAATTTCAAACAGCAATTTTGGATGAATACCATCTTGACCTGGACATTTATCCACTTTCAACCTGCAAAGATGGTAGAACATCAAGCATTTGCTTGGAACTAAACTTCGTAAAGTTCACAAAATCCGCAAATTAATCGTGATGTAACAATTCATATTCGTTATAAACTTTCGGTAAATTCATTTGATCTTAATTTTATTATGTTGGTCACTGAGAACAACAAACGGGGTCAACACGTAATCAAGCAGCAATGTCGTTACGATGTGTAATCGGAATTTAGCTAACAATTTGTGCATGCACACATCTCTCTCCAACAAACTGGGTCAGTGGGTCGCAGTTAATATTTTTTGACGCTGTCATTATCAATGTTTGGAACAAAAGTATCCAATTTTGCTTTGTCTTGTTGGCTCTAACGTAGACTAAGACCTAAACTGGATCAACAGAGACGCATTTGAAACATTTGATTAAGCTGGGACTAGAGATAGGTAGGTTCCTGGGCAGCATGCTATTTCATCGCAGACATATGTGTATGTATGTAAAATATGTGTGTGTGTGTGTGCGTGCGTGTATGTGTGTATTATATATATATATATATATAAAATAAACACACACACAGACACACACACACACACACACACATATATATATATATATATATACATGCATGCACACACACATACAGCACTTGGCGCATTGTCACCTTGCAACCTTGCAAGTGCCGTTAAAGGTGACTATATAAGGTGGTGCTTAGGGCTCGCAGCAGCCTAATCATGTAAAATAAATCATTACAATTATAATCAGCTACTTCAAAGCTGGGATGCCGGTTCCACATAAGGGCCCCAGCTACAGTCTAAACCTATGTCCTATATTGCAGTGAACGGATGAATGATTGCAAATTCTTATCTGACAGGCATTGAATGTAGTCAGCAGCAATGGTGACCTAGGCTTCGCTTGCATAGATCATATATATATATATATGTTTAAAGACACAATAATAATTCCCGACGGGAAAGACGCATTGGCTGAGATTTTCACAGAATATTGTGCGTCCAATTTATGAACAGGGAATTGTGATATAATTTCTTGTTGCAGAGAAGGAAACGGTTGTGAACATTCACAAGCGCATATGTGATGTGTACGGAAGTTTTGTGGTCGACAGGATTGCAGTTAGTTGGTGGGTTCAGAGAATCAAAGAATCAGGAAGTGTAGAGACGGAGCCATTAATCGGTCGTGCAGTGGGCGTCCTGTCACAGCCAACCAACAACGCAGAAATGTTGATATGGGCTGAGGGCATTATTCTTACTGATAGACGAAGCACTACTCAACGACTGGTCTTACAGCTGTCAATCAGTATTGGCAGTGCAAATGCAGTTATGAAAACTCTAAGATTTTCTAAGGTTTGTGCAAGATGGGTTTCTCGAAGTCTCACAAATGACCACCGATTGCAAAGGAAAACAATTTCATCTGAATTGTTGGAGTCTTTTAATGCTGATGGAGAAAACTTTTTTGGCTAATATCGTTACAGGTGACGAAATCTGGACACATCATTTTGAACCTGAGACAAAAAGACAGTCCATGGAGTGGCATCACCCGCAATCACCAGGATGAAAAAATTCAAGACAACTCCTTCAGCTGAAAGGTCATAATCACTGTCTATTAGGACATTGAAGGTGTGATTCCTGGGGATGTGATGCCAAGACGAGAGACAATCAATTCGCAAGCTTACATTCAGGCATTGACAATACTCAATCGACGTTTCCGCAGAGTACGGCCGCACAAGAATCCAGCAGACCTGCTTGTCCTTCAGGACAATGCGCGTCCTCACACAAGTCTGGCAACACGGAAATCAATCACCAAATTTGGTTGGACTGTACTACCCCATCCACCCTATAGTTTCAATTTGGCAGCCTCAGATTTTCATCTGTTTGGTCCACTCAAAGATGCACCGCCTGGGACAAGGTTTGTAGATGATGAAGAAGTGATTCAAGTAGCCAAGAAATGGCTACATGATCAAGACAAACGCTGGTACGGGCTAGGAATAAATGCACTTGTTTCCCTCTGGGATAAAGCTGTACAGGTTGATGGCGATTATGTTGAATAATATAGACGTTTACATGACATTTCCATGTATATTGTGTATACATTTCATGCCTTTTGAATAAACATTTCCTGAGAAAAATGATGTGGTGCATTACTTTCTGAACGCCCCTCGTATATATTATTTGCGATCGGCCCAGTGGAGGCCGTGCTTGCCGTTCCGTAGCAAACAAATTAATGACTTATAATTTTGTGGTTAGTTAAAAAAAATGTGTACAATCGTAAACTACTGCACTTTGGTAGTATTAATTGTATTTAATGTTATTCCTACTCTACTGGCCTGCAGCGGCAGTACATAAGTCACTATTTCGTACAATATCAGTAGACCACGCCTTTAACCGCACAGCGGGAGGAAAGATGTTGAAAATCGAAGCACTGAAGCTTCTACTTTTTAAACATACATTTTTTTTGGGTATGTGTTTGCCTCACTACTTTCTACTGGCGGAAGCGCGCCTATTCCACCCCAGACCGTAGTCAATTGGGCGATATTAAGACGCATAAACCAGTCCTTGGATGTAGGTGTGCATCTGTATGTACCTATGCAAGGTTTGTGCGCTCTCAGAAGCCAGCCCATCCAAAGTGCAATGGAAGGATCTCACCCCTAGGGCACGTGTGAAAGTTATACAAGGGTATGACTGTCGGACAGAGTCAAATGAAACAGAGTGAGGTAAGAAGAGGAAAGAGTTGGCCCCAGAGTTACCGATCCAACTCAAATGTAGCCTTTTATAAATAATATGCGGCGATGGGTGAAGAGGGTGTGAGTGTTTTATAGATGCATTAGAAGCAATAATTTATTTGCTTCTCCATGCAATGTCCAATGAGTGACGAGTTCTTTTGCAAAGCGATCTTGGATACGCTATTAATAAATTATTGAAGCATACATATTATCAGCTATGAAAAATATATTTCAATATACGTCTACCGATTTGAAGTCTGCGATCAAAGAAACGCACAAGCTCAGTGCATCAACTCTTACATTACCAAGCACAAGAGTAAACTACTAATACAATATTTCAATATTGCGAAAAAATTTTTAAAAAAATTGAACCAACAGAATGAAGAATCATGGACTGTCTAACGGACTTGGATTTAATGGCTAGAGAAAAGCGGCTACTTAATAATCTGTGATCCAGGGTGGAATTTCTTTAACTTTGACATAAACGAATTTGTGAAGAAGGAAAGAAGTACAGATATTTTCCTCCAAGTAAAGAAATGTTTGTAAACAATGATTTAATTAATACAAAAAATTGTATCTACTAACATCTTAAAACACATATCATTTACTTTAATGAAAATGAAATTGTTTTCTGTAGCCTGCTGCAAACTTATATACATTCAGAAGCAACAAATAATATTCCTAGCTTATTTTGTTCTCCGATATAATCTGTATTATATGTGTGCTAATATTATAACATATATTTTATGGGGGGGGGGGGGGGGGGGGGGTTGACCAACTGTGGTGGAGATGGATTATTTTTGAAAGTAGGAACAATTGTTTGTCATTAATATTTTGGACCTACGACTAATTGAAACAAATAAACCATTAAATGTCATTAATCGTTGCTCGATTTTGGTTTTTGGCATGAACTTTTAGGCGATATGTTGTATTATGAGCGCTGTATTTGAAATGTGTAATAGAATGAGAAATACAGACAATTGATTTGTCAGTTTTTGAAAATATGACCAACGCTGCAGTGAACGATAACGGCATTCAATTTAATAACATGTGGTTAGGCTGCGTTAGCATATGTAAATATATTATGATTCGCTAAAGGTTTGAGTTATACCATATTAATTTACTTCTATATGTAATGTATTCATTGTAATGTATGGTTATATTGTGTTAGCGTTTATGGACACGTTGATGTTACATTTCATTACTCAACCTCCGTGGATTATTAGATGATAACAATGTGAATTGGAGCTCGCTGTTTTAAAATTGGATATCGATTTTTCCTTCATGCAGGGAGAAGGAATGGACATCTATCGTGTATGTGGCTCTCTGATCTGTGCTCGCTAAACGATTGTGTTCACGAGTACACTATATCAGTAATGAATGTTCATCGTAGAAAAGTGATGGCACATTTACAATGATTTCACGTTTGAGAGTTAAATTTTGAAACCGGCCATGGGGAACAAATTGTGCGCCCCGTTACTGAAGAAAAACTACAGAGGTCATGAGACTAACCCTTGGCACTCCAGGAAGGATTCCCATCTACTGAGGTAAGTTCAATTTTTATATATTAGCCAGGGCCGAGTTAAAATTAAGGCGATGCATATATATATATATATATATATATATATATATATATATATATATATATATATATACACGAGTGTTGAAATGAAACCTAACCTAACTGCAACAAGTGAACATACGTACATTGTGCATTATTACGTCACTTCTGGTGTAAACAGCACATACCAACCGTCAAGTTTGCACAATTTTCTCAGCAGACCGTTGGAAACATGGATGGTGTGATACGCGGTCCTTCCAGAGTTGATCAGCAAGCAGTGATTCGGTTTCTAACAGATGATGGATGTCGACCAGTTGACATTCATCGCAGAATGCAGGCAGTGTATAGTGACAAACGTGCGGCGAACGTAAGTTCCGGCGAAGGTCCATCCGAATTGCTGCCTATATTTTGATGATGGCATCTTCTGACGCAACAATATGGCCCTGACCTGGTCTCGTAAGATCTGTCGTTAACTCTCGCCCTTCTTTAAATACCGTTGTGGAGTTCTTCAATGTTGTCTTCGCCACAGTTTTATCACCACACACTGCCTGCATACTGGGATGAATGTGATCTGGTCGACAAAATTCAGCTGTTAGAAACCGAATCACTTCTCGCTGATCAACTCTGGGCGGGTTCAGTATCACACCCGCCATGTTTTCAACGGTCTGCCGAATAAACTATGAGTCGGAGGTTGATGAAATTTAGCAAACATGAAGGTTGGTAAGTGCTGCTTACACCTGAATTGTTGTCATGATGCCATCTTGCGTTTCAACGTATGTTCACTTTTTGCAGTTTGGTCCGGTTTCATTTTAACACGCCTCGTATATATATATATATATATATATATATATATATATATATATATATATATTTATATATAGTGAAAGGGAGAGAGAGATGGAGAGAGAGAGAGAGAGAGAGAGAGAGAGAGACTTGCATTGATATGTTTAACTAATATTGATTTATGAACGTGAGTTTTGAACATTTATGAAATGAGCGAAATGGAAGAGGCTATGAGAACAGTAAAGAAAAAGAAATCTCCCGGAAAAGATGGGATAACAAACGAAATGCTGATGGGGCTGGGCCAAACAGCGAAGAAGAAACTACTATCAGTCCTGAACCAAAGCTGGAAAAGGGATATTGTACCCCAGGCATGGAAAGATGCAATACTGGTACCAGTACCAAAAACAGGAAAGGACAAAACAGATCCAAATGGATACAGGCCCATAAGCCTACTGAGCTGTGTCGGCAAGCTGATGGAACGGATGATAAACACCAGACTGATGTGGCATCTGGAATAAAAACGAATACTAATTCCACAGCAAGCCGGCTTTAGACAGCACAGATCCACTGAGGACCAGGTCATCCTCATAGCCCAGGAAATAGAAGATGACTACCAGGCACAGAAACACACAGTAGCGGTTTGGGTGGACCTGGAAAAGGCATTTGACAAAGTCTGGAAATATGGACTTAGAGTCAAGCTAAGAAGAAGTGATGTCTGTGGGAAAATGTACAAGTGGGTCAACCACTACCTCAAAAACAGAACGACCAGAGTCCAAGTACAAGGTCAGATGAGCAGAAAGGTGACACTCGAGCAGGGAGTACCCCAAGGGGGAGTACTGTCACCCACACTCTTCCTGGTGTATATAAACGACATTACTGAGAATATACCAAGAAGAGTCCATAGCTCAATGTTTGCAGACGATCTGGCTATGTGGACCTCTGAAAAGAATCTCACCATAGCAAGAAATCGGATGCAGCAGGCCCTAACATCGCTGGAAGAGTGGGCGAACTCATGGCTGGTCAAAATAAAGGAGGAGAAAACCACATGCACAATATTCTCGCTTTCCATCAAACCCCAAAATACCAAGTTAAGTTTAAATGGCAAATTCCTGCAGCCAAACGACAACCCAAACTATCTGGGAGTCACATTTGATCGGCGCATGACATGGAAAAGTCAGATCGAGAGAAACCGAACGAGAGCTAGAGAAAGAATGGCAATCATGAGGAAACTTGCTGGCACAAGCTGGGGAGCAGACGACAGCATACTAAAGAAACTGTACACTGGAAGAGTGAGACCAGTTCTCGAGTATGGCATTGCGGCATGGACAACAGCAGCAAAGGCGAACTTCGATAAAGTTAACAAACTTCAAAACCAAGCCATGAGAGTTATAACAGGTGGCATGAAGTCAACGCCAATTGTAGAACTTGAAAAGATTACAAAACTGCAATCCATGACCGATAGAAGAGACTGCAGAGCCCAGCTGCAGTCAGAGAAACTCCAGAGACTGACCGACCATCCAATGCACCAGAGACTAAACAATTTGGGAAATGGGAAACTAAAGCGGAGAAACTTTGCAGAAATAGCCAAAGCAAAGATGCACGAAGATCCCATAAACGCACTAACACCAAAACCCATAACTACTGTACGAAAACCTACCTGGAGGCAGGATATATTTCCAGAGGTGGTAGAAAATATACCAGGTATTGGAAACAAAAACTGCCAGACTGAAAAAGAAAGGAGAGATACTACCCTAAGCTTTACATGGAAAAACTACCCAAGCATGGACTGAACCCATGCATACACCGACGGTTCTGTAACAAACACTACACAGAACGGAGGGGCAGGAGCATTCCTGAACCTACCAAATGGCAGAAAAATAACACTGTCATTCGCTACTGGTAAGTATACAAGCAATTTCAGAGCGGAGGCAGAGGCACTGAGGGCGGCAGTGGAAGAAATGGGGACGCATAAAGAAAATGAAAGCCATATAGTCCTGCTTACAGATGCTCTCGCCGTAGTCACAGCGCTAAAAGCCAGAAAAACACTGAGCTTAATGACTTAAGAGCAGCACTCTGCAAACTGTGCCAGCAGTCCGCACCAAAAAGGGTAGTGGTACAGTGGGTCCCATCACACTGCAACATCCAAGGCAACGAGGAGGCAGACAGACTGGCAAAAGAAGGCGCTAGACTTCCACAAACAGATACTAGTATGACGTACGAAGAGTCAAAACGGCTTATCAAAGCCAGATACATGACCAAATGGGAAACCGAACATACTGGTTACACCAAAAACGATGCATATTACCAGTTGAACCGAAGAGAGCAGGTCGTTGTCTTCAGACTTCGCACTGGCCACAATAGACTGAGATACCACCTATTCAACAAATTGAAGATAGGGTGTACCGACGAATGCCCGTGCGGTACCGGTAAAATGACCGCTGAAAATCTGCTGCAGAGCTGCCCGACATACGAGGATCAGAGAGAGCAGATGTGGCCATCACCAGTGGAACTGCAAGACAAGCTCTATGGCAGTGTCGACAGCCTCAGGATGACCGCCGCTTTTTTCGAAAAAATAATGGTTACTGTCTGACTGCGTACGAAGAAGAAGAAGAAGAAGAAGAAGAAGAAGAACATTTATGAAACAGAGACATCATTCACAGCAACATAAATGTTTATTCTGAGAGCAACACCTTGGACAGCTACGAAATCGTATAAAAATAAATGAGAGGAAAAACATAATTAAAGTTCACTGTTAACTAAAATATACAGAACACATGTATGGCTCATCCACACTCGAGGCTTAACCGGGGCGAAAGGGGAGTAAAGAATACAACTGTAAACTGTCAAGTGTATCAAAAGATGCAACTAGGGAGTTTGCCAGGAGGATGGCTACTCCATCCTGTACAGACTTTAGAGGCAAAACATGTTAAAAAGATATAGACAGGTAACAATTTACGACTTTTCATGTATTTGTTAAAGACTTATGCAAAAAGTGTTGACTAAGTCGTCACTGAGGGTTTATTAGAGACACACTGTGAAAAATATGGCTAGAATAACGTGTGACATTAAATATCGAGGACAGAAAAAGCGGAAGAAGATGTAGAAAAAGATTTTTGTGCCATTACAAACTGGATAATTGAATAAAGGACATCTTATGCTGAAATGTTTAAGAAGGACAGGTTGTAGAAGACATTGATTTACCCCGAAAGGAAGTATGTAACTTGATGATGAAGAATGTTCAATCGTCCAGTATCTTCGCCGGCTTCCTTTCTATGTATCGTTTCTTTTCAGCAACTTTGACTTGTGTAGCAATTCTCTGTAATTGCCCATTTTGTTTTTAATAAGAATAATACACTACAGCGTGAAAGGTATTCCTCAGTAAAAAGTGTCAATAGATATGAAGTGATAGAGACCTCATTGAACGAGGTGTTGGACATTTCATTGAACGAGGTGTTGGAAACTTCTTTGAACGAGGTGTTGAAAACTTCTTTGGACGAGGTGTTGGAAACGTCTTTGAACGAGGTGTTTGGAACTTCTTTGAACGAGGTGTTGAAAACCTCTTTGAACGAGGTGTTGAAAATCTCTTTGAACGAGGTGTTGGAAATCTCTTTGAACGAGGTGTTGGAAACGTCTTTAAACGAGGTGTTGGAAACTTCTTTGAACCAGGTGCTGGAAACGTCTTTGAACGAGGTGTTGGAAATGTCTTTGACAAGATGTTGGAAACTGTTTTGATAGAGGTGTTAGAGACTTCATTGGAAGAGGTGTTAGTGTCTGCCCTGAACCGTCAAAGATTTAATTCAACGCAGCCTCACAAAGTAATGAGGCAGAGTAACAACTCCTTTTATCACTGCATTGTCTTCTTTTTCCATTGCTCTAAATGTAGTCAGGTACCCATTTATATTAAGGTAAACTTAAGCTTAGAATTATAATAATACGTACTTATTTGCTTATTCAGTGCTATTTATTTTTGTTGCACCTAATTTATCAAAACATTTCCAACTGCTCGTGGATTACTTGTTTTTAATTATTACAAACAAAATTACATTGTTCTGTCATCTGGTCTAATTCGCTCGTCGTCCTCCTGTTATAAAATATGTCTGACCTAAACTGTGTTCCCCTTACGAGTTTCAGTTCCCCTCTGCACCTCCTCCTACGCCCCCCCCCCCTCCACACAACCAAACTCTTAACTTTACTCTGGAGATAAACAAAACATAGACTACACTTTAATGCTATTACCGTATCTCCTTAATACGCGCTCTTTCCAATAGTCATTTCTCCACTTACCTCGCGTTCTATCATTTGTCTACATCTTTCCAACAGCATTCACGAAAGTGATCTTATCATACATAACATGTCAGTTCTATTTTGCTCGAGCACTCATTGATGAAAGTTTGTATCTGTTTGGGATGTCCTTTGTTATGTTCTCGTTCGTCATTCAAGCCATTATACAAAAATAACAATTGTTTCTGTGAGTGCGCGGATGCGTAACGTTTGTATAGTGTAGTTCACTTTGATGTATTTAGAGCGCACAATCTATAAACACAAGTCCACATCTATTGCCATATCACCACTGTTAGTTAATGGAGGAGAAACTATATGCCTTGTTTAGGATTCATCTGGTGGCATATAGAAAGTTGCATTGTGACATACTAATGTATTGACAAAAAATGGAAGCATGTCAGTTTGATAATGTAATATGTTGATTCAATTATTAATCCTAGAATATCATTCATGCATCTTCACATAGCTTTGTTTACAGAATATACGTACAACACAGGTTTAGTATGTGTATGTGTGTCTATGTGTGTGTATATACGAGGCGTGTTCAAATAAAAGCGGACCAAACTGCACCAAGTGAACATACGTACGATGCGCATGATGACATCACTTCTGGTGTAAACAGCACATACCAACCGTCAATTTTGCAAAATGTCATTATTCTCTGACTTACAGTTTCATCAACAGACCGTTGAAAACATGGAGGTATGATACAGAATCCGACAACGATGAAGGAATATAGTTAATGCAACAAAATGCTCCTGATAATATGCGGAAGATCTTTCGTTAACTCACGTCCTTCTTTAAACATCGTTGTCCGGTTCTTCACTGTTGTCTTCAGCACAATTTTGTTACCATACACTGCCTGCATTCAGCGATGAATGCCAACTTGTCGACATCCTTCAGCTGTTAGAAACCGAATCACCGCTCGCTGATCCACTCTTTACGGATTCTGTATCATACCCGCCATGTTATCAACGGTCTGCCGAGAAAACTGTAAGTCGGAGGCTAATGCAATTTAGCAAACTTGACGGTTGGTATGTACTGTTTACACCAGAAGTAACGTCATCTTGTGCATCGTACGTATGTTCACTTATTGTTGTTTGGTCCGGTTTCATTTGAACACGTCTCATATATAAACACATCAGTGCATGAGTATGTATATGAATGTATTTATGTATGAGTGCATTGGTACTTGCTTGTGTATGTCTGTGGATAGGGGGTAAGGGGTGGGCGGTCATGGTAGGTTGTCTTCTTCTTATCGTTCGCCATGCTGATCCGGATGCAGGCAGCCATCCAGCTATGATTCGTTGGCTACTGTCAGCGCACTGGTGTATTTTGGCCTCATAGTAACCGTTTGAAAATGTAAGCCGAACTAGTGACGTGCACAAAAAAGAAACAGTGATCTTTTATTTGAATATTGAGTAGCGAAGGTGTAAAACCTGAAAGATTTACTGACAAATTATAGCTAAGTACATGCTAATCACTCCAGCAAGTGCTCAAGTGGAGTAGGGACTTCCGAAATGTTGTAAGGTCTTTCGTAGTCTCGTCTTGATCGGACCAGGCACACCGAGTAGCCGATTGCAGCAATTGAAGGCATCGTGATGACAAGATGCCGAGCGGCTGTGGATAAAATAGTCGCACCCTCTAAACATCAGTGAAGATTCTCCTTTCTCTTCCTGAAAATGGCCTTTCAGCCCACATTCGGCCATTATTTATGCTGGTTTACCTTCCCTCTTCGATACTTATTCTGTTAGCCAAACTACTCACTACACGAGTGCAGTCTGTATCCGGGACTGCCACTTGGAAGCGGTATAGGGTCATGATAGAAATGGTTAGCTGACCTTGATGCAAGCAGTCAGTTAGGAGTCGCTAACTACTGACAGCACATCTACTGCTACGTCTACGTCTGGTAAGGTCCATCACGCCAGTTCTGCCAAGTCTCTGCAAGGTAATATTCAATAGGTAGCCACATATTGCATCCTGTCGTTGAATTGTAAGTGTATGAGACTTCAGTATACAAAGACCAGAAAGGGGGGTCTTCATCGCCTGAACGAGACTTAATTGAACGAGGTGTTAGAGACTTCATTGAACGAGGCGTTAAAGAATTGATTTAACAATGCGGTAGAGACTTCACTGAACGAGGCGATAAGTGATTGAGACTATGCTATACAAATATCAAAAGAGTGGTAGTCATCCACTGTGATTAACCCACACCGTACTAAGAGTAGAGTCTATTCTTGTCTGTTTAATATTGAGCATATAGCAATAACTGTATATGGCTCTATTACAAGACGTATGTATCATAGATAGCACGAAATGTGCCCTTGCAGTGGTAACGTATGTAGCAATTGGTGGTACACTTTGATGCTGTAAATCCCATGTATAACTCTCTTTATTTGTCTTTTTTGGTATGCTTCAAAGTTTACAGTGGGTCTATTCATTCCTTCATGTCAGGATCCTATAGATAACAATTTAATTAATAATCAATAACAAAAATTATCAGCTCTATGGGGAACATCATCTGACATCACTTAAAAAAACCTCTTCAGGCTGTTATTGAAACGGTTTCTTGGACTTACCAGTTATAGTTTTCCTTCACTCAGTTCACTATACGAGAGCCTTTTGCTAGACATTCGAGGAAGGTTATCAGCCCATCTCAGTTAGGCTTCTGCAAAAGTACGTGAATGCCATACGCCCTTTCTCTGGATAGTCCTTCGTTATTTTTTATATGGTCCTACCAGCGGATATGCAGAATGCGTCACAGACAAGTCACGTGGGAGGAATTTAGCCTCGAGGCGTTTTCAGTGCAAACAGTCCAGCTCTCACACGCATAGAGCAGGGTTGGAAGAACGGCGACGCTGTAGACCTTCAGCTTAGTCGTTTTGCAGATTCCTCGACATCCCTACAGTGTCGAGCATTTTCGACCAAAAACTGTTCTGGCTCTTGATATTGTTTTGACCAGCTCATTGGCATTGGTTTCCTTACATAGTCTGCTATTGCTACTTGCAGACTTCAAAATTATTCGTATTTCCACAAACGTTTTTCAAAATAAAAGGTCAAGGTAGACCTATGGTAGTCACCGCTGTAGGTGATGTAAGCTTACATATTCCATTGTAGGGGGGCTGCAGCTTGTTTCATTCCTCGCTGTCTATCGTCTCTAGCAAATAAGCCAGATATCAAATTTCAAATGAGCTTTTTCACAACTGTCGACTGAAGCCTGCCGATAACGTGAGTTGAACCCCTTACACATGTCGTAAAAAGTGAAGGCTGTACCACTACGCTAGTGGGGCGCTGTATAAGATGAAGATGAGGGGTAACTGTGGTCTAGAGGAAAGACACTCACCTCACAAAATGATGAATTGAAACGGGGTTGGTTCGAGTCTCGCAGGTTTCAAGTGACTCCTGGTCTCAAAGGAGGTGGGGCCAGAGTGCCTGTATCCTGAATTACCTTACGTCGTCTTGACTTGTGTCTTTCCATTGGTCCAAGGTAGCTCGGGACCAGAGAGTGAGGTTGACGGCCAGCGCAGCTTCTTTCCCACTATAATCCCAAAACGGCGGAAGTTACATCATCAAGACAAAAACTGTCTGATTGTGTCGTCATTGACAGCTTGCGATGGCCAACTAACAAGGTAAAGATGAGAAACGCAAAAAGCCTCCACAGTTATCAAACACATTAACACTTAAGCAATGAACAGTATCTTCAAGACTTACAATGCAGTTACAATTCGTGATCAGTCCTGCGGCATACGGTCGGGTACGAATACTCGTAGTCAGAAGTACACTCCAAAACAACGTATCAATCATAGCGACAAGTACATTTAGAGTACTAGGTGAACATAAATCAATCAGACAATCAATCGATCAATGGACATCTTTCCAGCTCCCTGAGACACTTCAAGTTTTTTTCTGTCCTGAGCAATCAGTTTCAGATCTGTCCACATCTTCCCAGTTTCCTTAATGTTTGTGTCACGCTCTCTTGTTCTTGTATGTTTTTGTCGGATTTACTTCTCTTGATCTGAGGATTCCAGTACAACAACTGCTATATCATGCAATAAGCTGGATTCTATTTTTGTTTAAAAGTTATTTTAAAATTTCGTTTGCGTTATTTTTCTATTTCCCAAGGTGGTGGGCGTCGCACTACGTTTTTATTTTTCGCCTGTCGGACCAGGACATCCGACTTCGGCATGCATCTTATGTAAGGGTCTGCTTCCTTCTACATTTTTAAGGGTCTGCTTCCCAGGGGTAACGGCAATGGTGTGATTCGGGAGCGAACCCAGAACATTCGGGTTGTGAGCTGTGTTACTTGAGCACTAGCCATACCACCCCCCGCTGGTTTCTATACTGCGTGTTCTATCCACTACCATCGACTTCTCCTCGCCTCATGTTCTATAGATATCTATCTGGCACTTGTCCACAGATTAGTGATCGGATTATACCATTTCTAGCCCTCCATTCTCTGTAGGATCCCATGGAAGCAAGTCACTACCTTCTCGCTTTCTATTTTTGTTGTTTTTCGACTTATCAGAGCCATACAATAGAAGGGACTTCACCTCAGAGTTGAATATTTTCATTTTTGTGTTTGACTTCATTTCTGTTGTTTTTCATAATTTAAAAAAAAATAATGAAAACTTCTTTAGCTTTTTGTATTATTATTTTGATGTCTTTGATAATATACATATGATTCAAAAGAAACAATTGAAGAAATCGGCACTCAGAATCTCAACCCCTGACCTCAAGGTCATAGACTATGGTATTGGGACTGCCGATCCTCCTTGCAGGAGATACATACATTAAAGCAAGTCCCCGGATTCAGTAAAGTTAGTCACACTGCTGTCTTGGATGAAGTGTTAAATAATGCATTGAACACACCGTTAGCTATTTATGAGGTGGGATGACAAGTAAGATGGCCGCGCCTTAATGGCTGCGCTCTCGACTTACTTTGGTGTTTGTGTCGAGTTTTCTGACGTTTGGTGGTTACTGTTTGGATTATATTTCACACCTCCTTCACTATGATGTAATAAGGACTTTATTATGTGGAATTAATGCGCTCTTGATTGGTTTTTCTGTTTGTAATGCTGATTTCGCTGCATTTCAAGCCTGGCTCAAGCAGTTGGAAACTAGACCATGACGGAGATCAACGTTTCGCTTAGCTGCACACCAGAATTCAGTCTAGATTAACACTACTCAAGGACCTTTCTGCTCGGACTTAAGCGGACTTCCTGCTACCCTCCCTTCCCCCGCCCACTGTACTTCACCGTAGGTTACTCGATACCTTTTCCCAACCTCGTATTTTCAACACAGCAAGTGTCACGCTGACCAAAAGGTCTACACAATCAGAAGCCTCGGTGGCGGGACAAGTAAAAACAGGGAGTTTGACACGCACAGACACGGAAAGCTTCGACACAAACATTGGTCTAACACACTCCTCGCGGCACTCATCCCAAGGCTGCAGAATACATGGCTCTACCTGGGGAGTCTGCAGGGATTTCGGTTGACACACTACACATGAACACAGCATCAGCTGTTGGACATGGTTGTGGTCGATCAACGCAACGGGCCTTTGACGCCTACACGAGCATTAGTATTATTATCATTACAAATTCCCTTTCTGGCTGCTAATCTTTTCTTGACGTTAAGCAAATGCCAATTTCCATCTAGGCTGACTGCAGCGTGCCGTTAGTAAGGATAAAACCAGGTAATTTTGCCTTGAGAAACCAGCTCTCTGGAATCAGATTCTAATTTCACCCAAATGAACTTTTAACATTTAATTTAGCCACACGAAGAAGAAGAAACACATTTTCATGCATGGCCCCCAGACACCTGTAATAAAGAGATGATATCCAAGTTCCTGGTAAGACATTGATTAGAAACCTGCCATAAAATGCAATATTCCTAAATACTCTCATTACTGTATTAGCAGAAAGTCAGCTTTAGAAAAACGCAATGATTAGATGCTATTTTAAGGTATCCTTAATTCATTTGTGGTGACATAATATATCTATAAAAACATAACCTTGACCTTGTATCTTATTTTGATTCCGACATAGATAGTGTCAAACTGACACACTCTAACTGTTGTTGGTGTTTATTGTAAGCTTATTTAAGTAAGTTGTTAAGGAAAGGCATGGTTGTGAAGGAAGGGAAGGGTTGTGAAAGAAGGGAAGGGTTGTGAAAGAAGGGAAGGGTTGTGAAGTGAGGAAAGGGTTGTGAAGTGAGGGAAGGGTTGTGAAAGAAGGGAAGGGTTGTGAAGTGAGGGAAGGGTTGTGAAAAAAGGGAAGGGTTGTGAAGTGAGGAAAGGGTTGTGAAGTGAGGGAAGGGTTGTAAAAGAAGGGAAGGGTTGTGAAGTGAGGGAAGGGTTGTGAAGTGAGGGAAGGGTTGTGAAAGAAGGGAAGGGTTGTGAAGTGAGGGAAGGGTTGTGAAAAAAGGGAAGGGTTGTGAAGTGAGGAAAGGGTTGTGAAGTGAGGGAAGGGTTGTAAAAGAAGGGAAGGGTTGTGAAGTGAGGGAAGGGTTGTGAAGTGAGGGAAGGGTTGTGAAGGAAGGGAAGGGTTGTGAAGCAATGTAAGAATTGCGTAGTGAGAGTAGGATGTCACGGACAGAAAATGTTGATAAGGAAGGGAAGGGTTGTGAAGTGAGGGAAGGGTTGTGAAAGAAGGGAAGGGTTGTGAAGTGAGGGAAGGGTTGTGAAAGAAGGGAAGGGTTGTGAAGTGAGGGAAGGGTTGTGAAGTGAGGGAAGGGTTGTAAAAGAAGGGAAGGGTTGTGAAGTGAGGGAAGGGTTGTGAAGTGAGGGAAGGGTTGTGAAGGAAGGGAAGGGTTGTGAAGTGAGGGAAGGGTTGTGAAGTGAGGGAAGGGTTGTGAAGTGAGGGAAGGGTTGTGAAAGAAGGGAAGGGTTGTGAAGTGAGGGAAGGGTTGTGAAGTGAGGGAAGGGTTGTGAAGTGAGGGAAGGGTTGTGAAGTGAGGGAAGGGTTGTGAAGGAAGGGAAGGGTTGTGAAGTGAGGGAAGGGTTGTGAAAGAAGGGAAGGGTTGTGAAGTGAGGGAAGGGTTGTGAAGTGAGGGAAGGGTTGTAAAAGAAGGGAAGGGTTGTGAAGTGAGGGAAGGGTTGTGAAGTGAGGGAAGGGTTGTGAAAGAAGGGAAGGGTTATGAAGTGAGGGAAGGGTTGTGAAGGAAGGGAAGGGTTGTGAAGGAAAAGGGTTGTGAAGGGAGGGAAGGGTTGTGAAGGAAAAGGGTTGTGAAGTGAGGGAAGGGTTGTGAAGGAAGGGAAGGGTTGTGAAGCAATCTAAGAATTGCGTAGTGAGAGGAAGGATGTCACGGACAGAAAATGTTGATAAGGAAGGGAAGGGTTGTGAAGTGAGGGAAGGGTTGTGAAGGAAAAGGGTTGTGAAGGGAGGGAAGGGTTGTGAAGGAAGGGAAGGGTTGTGAAGGAAAAGGGTTGTGAAGTGAGGGAAGGGTTGTGAAAGAAGGGAAGGGTTGTGAAGTGAGGGAAGGGTTGTGAAGGAAAAGGGTTGTGAAGTGAGGGAAGGGTTGTGAAAGAAGGGAAGGGTTGTGAAGGAAAAGGGTTGTGAAGTGAGGGAAGGGTTGTGAAAGAAGGGAAGGGTTGTGAAGTGAGGGAAGGGTTGTGAAGTGAGGGAAGGGTTGTTAAGGAAAGGCAGGTTTGTGAAAAAAGGGAAGGATTGTGAAAGAAAAGAAGATCTGGACAGAACATATTTGTGAATGAAGTAAGCATTGGTGGAGGAAGAAGATAATTTGTGAATAAAGAAAATAAATGTCAAGAAAGACAACATTTGTGAAGTTAAAAGAAAACTGTGAAGGAAGTAAATAATTGCCAATAGCGAAACGAATTAGTAAATTCAGAAAGTAAAATATGGGCAGAGAAGAATCAGTTCTGAAGGACCAAAACAGATGTGAAATGCAAATGCAATTAGAATCGAATTACATGTTTTTGATGGAAGTAAATAGTGTTGTGAATGAATGACGCAAATCTGAAGCAGAGACTTCAACAAAAAGGAAGAACGTAACTGTTAAGAGAGGACGAAATGTTCTATAAAGACAAATGAATGAGAAACAAACATCTAAAGTAAGGAATACATGTTCGCTAACGAAAGACATATGCGAAGAAAGAACACATTTATGAAAGAAGGGCACGTGTGTGAAGGAAGAACAAATGTTAAGGAAGGACACATACGTGAATGAAAGGACATGCATCAGAAAGAAAAACACATGTGAAGGAAGGACACTTCTGAAGAAAGGACACTTGTGAAGAAAGAACGCATATGTTAAGGAAGAACACATGTGAATGAAGGACACTTGTGAAAAAAGAATACGTATGTGAAGGAAGAACACGTTTCTGCAGGAAGAACATATATGTGAAGGAAAGGAATACATGTGAAGAAACACAACTCACATGTGGAGGAAGGGTAAGTATGTGATTCTGCGAAAGAAACAAATTAAAGTGCAAATATATTGTATAGGTTGAAAGAATATTTCTTCATCTCTTCTAGAATCGTGCGGAGGTGTCATGACACTCATTGAAGAAGCATCCAAATCAGTTTCATGCAAATTCATTTGAGTTTGGAAGCAAGAAGAAACTGAATGGCTTGAAAATTGATAAATTAGATTGAAAACGGATTGCCTGTTACCTTACCTTCTTTTATGTTGTCTGGTATTTTTGCGGTTTTCAAGTCTATCATTCAATCAAACTTGTCAGATCATTGTCTAGCACATGTATTTAACAATTCTACGCAAGGACATAGAGTTTCCAAGATGAAAAGACAACAGAAATCGGATTAAAGTGTCAATCAAACAAAAGTGTCTTTAAAGCGACAGTGTGACAGACAGACAGGAGACCAGATGACTCACACATATAGATAGACACACCAATTGATCGACAGTCAAACATACATATTATAAGACGACAGGCGGATACACAGCTAGACAGACTGACCGACATACATACCCATGAAACCTCCGGACAGACAGACGAAACAGTAGATGACCGGCGAACCAACAGAATGACAGATATACCGACAAACTAACAGACAGACATACATTCATACATGCATATAGATAAACAGGCAGATGGACTGCAAATATACGTACCGATAAACTGGGAGACTGGCGAGCAGACAGAGAGACTTTAAGGCTTACATAGAAGCAGACTAATGAACTGGCAGACATACAGACATATATGTTTGAATAAATGAACACTAACCAAAAATTCCTGATAATTGCGAAAACAAATACCACAATCTTACCAATCCCAACAAGTTGTTTCTAGTAGCCTGCATCGGAGTATCAGTCATAGAGCGCTAGACTTTCACGGCTTGTCATTTTTCTTTTTGTGGCTGGAGATGTGAGCACTTTAACATTGAATAAATGTATTATTACCTTAAGCATGTCAAAAACTCACGTGTATAGATAGGTAAGCGATTGAAATATTAAGCGTGCTTCACTTGAATCATTTCATTATATGGATGTGAATCATGGACATTCAATATAAGTGTGAGGGCCTTTCAAATGGAAAAATGCTTCTTAGCGTTTCAGTAAATTCAGTTCCGTCTCCATATCGAAAGGCGGCTTTTACGAATTTTCTTGGTGTTAGTTTGCATATTTTGCTATATTTAATCGTGTCACAAGACAATCAATAATTGTTAAGAACTTCAAACGAAATACAATAATTATTATTCCTGCAGATACAATGGCATGTTTCCTGTTTCTGTCTCTAGAGTAACAATGGCATGATTCCTGTTTCTGTCTCTAGAGTAACAATGGCATGTTTCCTGTTTCTCTCTCTCGAGTAACAATGTCATATTGACTGTGTCTGTCTCTAGAGTGACAATGGCATGTAGACTGTTTCTGTCTCTAGAGTAACAATAACATGTTTCCTGTTTCTGTCTCTAGAGTGACAATGGCATGTTGACTGTTTCTGTCTCTAGAGTAAGAATAACATGTTTCCTGTTTCTGTCTCGAGTGCAACAATAACATGTTTACTGTTTCTGTCCGGACGATGAGGCTAACTCCTGATCAGGCAAAACACACTGATCAGACAGTGTTAGCCGGGGTCAGGAGAAATATACTGGCCAAGACCCTTATCTGACCTCCTCGTTGGTCGTCCTGGAAACGGGCTGGTATCGAGGACAACAGTCTGGCTAACAAGGTGAGGTTCGACGTGATCCCCGTAGTAGTGAGGGACACTCAAATGAAACCAAGCATTGCACAACTGCCTAGAGGACCCCGGTCCACCTTCATCAGCACGCTCGGATGTGAGAAAAGTTACTGCAACCCGCCACTTAACTTCCTTTTCAGGGCGCCCAAAAGAGTAACCTACTCATTGTGGGCATTCTCAAACAACAACAACAACAACTGTTTCTGTCTGCAGAGTAACAATAACATGTTTACTGTTTCTGTCTCTTGAGTACCAATAACATGATTACTGTGTCTGTCTCCAACAGAATTTATCTTTCTCATTGATGGTAAACCCCTGTCTTACTTTACTTCTTTTTAAAAACGTTGTCTCTCCCTTATATCGTTGCTTCTCCCTTATATCGTTTCTTCTCCTGTTTATCGTTACTTCTCCTATTTAGCATTGCTTCTCCTTTATATCGTTTCTTCTCCCTTATATAATCGCTTCTGCCTTACATAATCGCCTCTCCCTTATATAATCGCTTCTCCCTTATAACGTTTCTTCGCCCTTATAACGTTGCTTCTCCATCATAACGTTGCTTCTCCCTTATATTGTTGCATCTCCCTTATATCGTTGCTTCTCCCTTATATCGTTGCTTCTCCCTTATATCGTTGCTGTCCTTTTGAAATTTCCATTTGACCTCTAAACCTTCCAAATTTCAATAAAGTTGTCATGGTGACAGTCCTAGTAAGAGCATAGATTCAATCCAATGCTGATCGATAACCCTAATGTACGCCCCCTTTTCAAGCCAAATACATGTCTTAACCAAGTCCACGTTTCTGGCCTGGCTACCGAATATGTTTTGATGGACACATCATAATGTATCTTAAATCGCATGTGGTTGAATATACCGAGCATTTCTCAAAAGAAAATTAAACGTTACCTTGCAATTTCTGCCCACGTAATCAGTGAAAGACCGAACAGCAAGGATTGACTGATTTAAGTACACATATTTAAATACGTGTTTCCCACATCAGATCTGATAGGAGATGTACTTTCGAAATTAAGAACATAATATCCTAAGCAAAATACGTTTTTTAGAGTATGAGGGGAATCGTGTACAACACAACCAAATCTCAGAAATTAAAGAAGAGAGTTCTTCGATGCTGCGCGGAACTAGTACTGACATACGACAGCGAGTCATGGACACTCGACAGGCAAACACGTGGATGTAGGGAAGCAACGCAAATGTGGCTTTACAGAAGAATGGTGAGATTTACATGGACTTAAAAGAAAGCTAATAACGTTGTAATTGAAGAGGCACATACACTAAGACAGCTCATGGCAAAAATTAGGGTAGCTATCCTTTTGGGGGCATGTCATGAGAAGAGGCAGGTTAAAATACATTAAGAGTTGCAAGGCAAGATGGACAGAGGGAGTCAGAGAGAGAAAATACGAGCAGCTGGAAGGTATGGCGTGAGAGATGTTAACGGTGAAACTGATAAAACGCCACATGTGAAATAGGAGGTCCAGATCCATGATGACGATGATGATGATGACGATGATGACGATGATGACGATGATGATGATGATGATGATGATGATGATGATGATGATGATGATGATGATGATGATGACGATGATGATGAAGTCCAACATTACAGCTGGCCAATTTAAGCTTGTATCCGGACATTTGAAGTGGCGGTTACAGTAGCTATGCTCTAATAGAAAGAGATTGTAATCCTCGTGAACAGTCCTATATAGATGTCTTTCGCCGCATACTTGGCAGGTTACAGTGGTCGTATTATTTTCAATTCAGGTGACCGAAGAGTTACGATACGGGTTTATTAGTCTGGAGTGAAAGAGGGGAAGGAAGAGGAAGGGGAGAGGAATGAAAGGGAATACAAATGTGGAAACTTGGAGGATGCGAGTTGTAAACAAATAATGTTTGTTTTAGACAACGATCACATGACAAGTGTTTATCATCATCAGTCTAGAGACATACGCTCAATAACCGCACTGTTCTCCACGTAGTGGAATACAATCCCAGCATACACTCTGTGCAGCGACTGCAGGGGCAAGAAGCCTTTGTTCATTAGCTACAGAAATACATCCAAGTGAGCCTGGAAATGGGTGAATCCTTAGATAGTTTTGACGAGCATGTGATCGTTCGGCTAGCACACTGGTCTCCTACTCCGACGGCACAGGTTCAAACTCTGATAATTCCCTTGTTATTATTTATGTTACGTATGATATATACACGAAGCCTGCACACTGCGCGGCTACTGTACAGATAAACTCTATTTACTCTTGGTGTCTCTGAGGTAAGGTGTCCGACTCGGGTGCTGGAGGTCGCGGGTTCGAATCACGGTCAAGACCGGGACTTTTATTACGTGGAACTTCTGTTAAACCAATTCTGATCTGTGGGTAGTGAGATCGGACTACCGTGTCGAGCACGTTAAATATTCCTTGGAAGTTGGAAATCGAAAAGAGTAGGCTTAACAGTCGCTGCCCAGACACAATTTAAGTTATAAATCTACCGAAGTTATTTGTACATTTCCCCAGGTGCTTTGTTAAGAGCAGTTATAGATAGCGCCTAACTGGCTGCGGGTCTACTTAGCTCTAGTATTTGAGTCTATTAAGATGTACTCACACATCAGTTAAACCGCTTACCAAGAAACTGGTTGTATACTGACTGTACAGTCTTCTAAACCAGTAGTATTAAAGCGTTAAATTAGGTTCATAATTCAGCAACGGAAAAAAATATATCCGTAATAATAGTTTAAAAAATGATAGCCAACAAAGGGAACACAAAAATAACTATTGGAATGAAAAAGTCAGTTATGTGGAAGATGATAAGAGTCGAGGATATTGCCGTAACAATGTAGGCAGGATTATTCTGACATGTTGTAATCGGTGTGCGGACTTAATATGATCACAGGAAATTGTTTTCAGTTAGCCCAGGAATCAATGTTGACAACAAAAAACGGTTCGCAGACCTGGGCTATTTGATCTAGATTACTTTTCTAATAATGTTCTCTGCTTATATCGAAATGTCATTGCTTCTTGTTGTTTATATTTGATGTTCTTATCAGCCACTTATTTCCTGTTGCCTTTGTTGACTATTTTTTAATCTGTTATCCTGAAATCATTCAATCGACGCCTGTTGGACGAGGGCCCAGCTATCGATGATCAGCAATCTAGCCTTTTGGAGGTTTGGCACCAAACGAAGGAAGAGCAAATAGAGTTCTGAAATAACATAACATGTGCAATCACCAAGTTACTGGCACCATGGGAGATGGATATATATATATATATATTTATATACTGGATAACCCTTTCTTCAGCGGTGGTTACACCGTTGCGGGTCCCAACTTCTCTTCCAACGGTCTCTGTCTTGGGCCACGGTGGACCAGTGGAGAATTCGTCGTCCATCTATGGCATAAATGTTGTTGAGGGATGCAAGGAAGTTGGACCAACGTGTTGGTGGTCGTCCAAATGGTCGTTTCTTATATTTAGGGTACCATTTTGCTGTCGCTGTGCTCCAACGGTCGTCCGTTCTTCGCAGTAAGTGGCTACCCCAGCGATGTTTTATATTATCTGCATAAATAACTGCATCAATTGACGTATATCCAAGTTGTGAAGACCTTTTGTGTGCTGGCTATGAATCATGAGGCTGACCGTGCGTCTCTCGATGGAGGCCTGGGTCACTCTGAGTTTAGATTCCATCTCTTTCGTGAGTGATCATGTTTCCGCCGCATAACATATTACAAGTAGTACTGTTGAATTGAATAGAGAGGTGGTCATGCTCTGGTCGTGGATGTTGTCCAATGCCGGCTTTATCGAAAATAGCCGCCCAACCGGCGCGACGCCATCTTGTCAACTCTGGGCTAAAGTCGTTCTGCATGTTGAGCTGGAGCCTAAGGTAGATGTACTCGTCTACGTCGTCCAGTCTCTCTCCATCTAGGAAGACTGGGTCTTGAGAAGCGAATCGATTGCGCATGACCTTTGTCTTGGACGTGTTCACTTCAAGTCCCACTTTATTTTCCTCTCGGTGGAGCACTGCTAGCATTTCATTGGCTTCTGTGGCTGCCTCTGTGCAAAGTACTAGATCATCTGCAAAATGGAGGTGATTTAGCAGCCTACCATTAATGTTGATGCCAAAGGTACCCCAGTCACACCGGCCGATGACGGATTCCAGGCATGCGGAAAAAAAACTCAGTGAGATGGGGTACCCCTGACGTACTCCTCTTTGTATGGCTAAAACTGCCGGTCTTTAGAAGGGTTGTAAGGTAGTTGTGCAATCGGTGTAGCAGTCAGCAAGAATTCTTGTGTATCCCGGGTCGACCCCTTGATCTTTTAGAGATTGCCGGACGAATTGTGGTTCTACCGAGTCAAACGCCTTCTTGTAGTAGATGAAGGTATAAATTAGTGAGGTCTGGTACTCTCGGGCTGTTTCGATCAGTCGGAAGCAGGTTGAAATGTGATCCATGGTGCTGTATGTACGACGAAATGTGATCCTTTGTGCTGTATGCACGACGAAATGTGATCCTTGGTGATGTATGCACGACGAAATCCAGTCTGTTCGATCGGTTGCACCGCGTCAAGGGATGGGCGGAATATTTTCTAGATGGCCGGGAGGGGCGTGATTGGCCGGTAGTTGCCGATGTCTTCCTTGCATCCTTTTTTGTGTAGGAGGATCGTTTTTGAACTGCGCCAAGCTGTTGGTATTCTACCTGTGTGTAGATAGGTTGAGAAGCGCTGAGCGAGGGCCTGGTAGAACGGTAGTCCGCAGGCTTAGAGATCCTCTGTCGTTAGGCCATCCTCGCCGGATGATTTTCTGGGGGCGTGCTATCGTGGTAAATATATATATGTATATGTGTATACGTGGGTGTGTATGTATGTATGTGTGTATCTGTGTGTGTGTGTGTGTGTATGCGTATACGTGCGTGCGTGCGTGCGCGCGCACACACACACACACATGGAAGAGATATAAAGTCTTGGTAAGTGATATAGTTACGTCTCTGTGCTCCGTCCTGACCATAATGTTGAACCTGACCGGTCTAGCGTCTCAGTTCCCCTTAAAATGGTTAAGACGAAAGCTATAAATTGGTTAAACCTTTGATTACTAGCTTCAACAAACTCTGTTTAGTCATTAATCATCGAATATAGTGATGTTCAAAGGCTACATATAGAGTGTGGAGAAATAATCAAATCTAAGCTCTCTCACTCCCTAAGCAGTCCATGTCTTCAACAAATATCCACCAAATGTTCCTGCCCTGGACCATCCGTTTTTGCTCTAACCATACCTATCATGTGCTCTCTATGTTTCTTCTTATTTTCTTCTCCATGTTTCTCCGTCTGTGCCTCTCTAGCCTAAGGACTTCAGAATAGAGACCGTCTCATATACTATCGACATGTTTTTGGTACGTGTGGTCTATCCTATGTCATTACCTCCTATAGACGTCATTTCAATGATGTCTCCCCACTTCTCATCACCAGCGCCGCATTGGTGACCTTGTCATGTCGCCTCAATCCCTCGATTTTTTAAGCACTGATCTATAAAAGTATGTTTTTATTTTCGTTTACTTTGTGTTTGTTTTCCATGTTCCATTGCCATACAACATCACTGGCTTTACATTGAAGTTAAAGATTTTCATCTTAGGTGTAGACTTAATATTTTAAAATTTCTGCAAGTTCTCTGGAGCAAGTAAAACGATACGCCCCATATATATCCTGCATGTAATGTCTTTGCTGCTACTATATTGTAGCGATTGTGAAATTAAAAATCACATCTCATAATTCTCGCCGTTTGTCGGTCACAGTAGCACGCGATGCTCATTATTCACTCATAATACCCATAATTCTTGATGTCGAAATTTTATAAATCCGTAAGTTGTTTGTTCTTATCCGTTTCTCCTGTGGGTTTCTTTTCTTTCTAAGTTGTATAATAAAAATTGTTTTAAAAAAGTTTTTTATTTAAAAAAAGTACGCCAATTATTTAAGACGTATAATTGATTTCTCAATTTTAGAATTTCTATCCTACTGTGCGACTTTGTTTCCATTGCTGAAGTAGTCGAGGGGTTTATAGGCTGTGGATTACAAGCCGCTGCGCCACTGCTGTTGCCTCGTCGTATTCTGGCTATGGTTGTTTACTTGACCCCCAACAACAACAAAACAAAATAACATAAGCCGTCCCGGGAATTCGATCCGCTGCCCTCCTTTTTAGCAGGCACGCGTCGAAATCATTGGGCCACGCTCTCCACAATTGAATTTCTAAACACATAATATTTAACACCGACAATTTTTGAATCGCATTTTTTGAGTTTGTGAAATGTGCAACTCAAGACTGAAAGAGTGATATGTGAATCTAATATTTGAGTATTTATATAAATCGATTTGAGAAGAATAAAGCGTTCTCACTCACTTTTTAATATTGCTATATACGGCTAGTTCTATGTCACTTTCACTTGAGGAACGATTTTTTTAATGAAAACTTAAAAGTTTTAAAAACAATCGAACACACAGAACACATAAATACAGCAAATAAATAAATATTTGTATGACTGGCAATAGCTCAGTTGGTAGTGGACCATTTATACATCTTTACGTTGCTTGTCCAGGTCCCGGTAATTATTTTTCCTTTCTTTGAAGTTGTGTTATGAAAATCTTTTAGATTTGTAAATTTAACATTCATTACATCTATAAATGGTATGTCATTATAGTCGGGTTATTACTAGCAGTATCCGGATATAAAACAAGATACAACCAATGTAGTAGCTAGAACTGGGCAGTTTTGAGAGTGATTGGTTGCAGTAACGTCCGATTTGCCTAACTAAACGGCCTTTTCATTATCATTGTAATTGTTCGTCGCTTCGCCTTGAAAATTGAAAGCATCTTTTTCCCAAGCCACACTGCTAGCCTCATAAATGAATTTGGCCAAACAAAGCCAATTCTAGCCAAAATTAGAGCTCAGCCCTAGAGACCGTATTGACAAACAGAATAGCTTTTCCGAGAAGCGGTTTCCAATGAAAGCTGGCATATGGGTCCAGTGTGGTTTATCCGCAGGGCATGCCTTGTTGCCAGAGTGACACCGTGGTCAGCTGTTCCTGAGTGCCGCGGACAGCTGTGGTCATTGCTGGACTGTTTTTTTGGTATTGATCGAGTGCACAGGACGAATTTATGTCTGATTGAATTGTGTAAAGCAATCATCACTGCCTTGCCAAGGAGAATTGAGGATCAATTCAATCTTCAGCCATCGGTCCTGTTGAGCATGTCTGCAATTTTAATGTCTTTGTTTTCCCAGCCATCTTGTCAAATAGTAACGTATCGATACTCAATGTCTCTTCTTCACACCAGTCGGAGTATAGGACCACCATTACAACCGGCCTTCTTTAATAGTCCTCCTCCAAAGAATTGTGCATGTTTTTCAGTTTTGCTTTATTTATTAATTTGTTTTAGAAGGCGAGTTGCTAGCCCCATGTACACCTCTCTGTAGTATCATTGTACGACATAATGAAGATTCTTAAGTCATATTTGTGTCTCGCTAGTAAGTGCCCGCTAGAATCTACTCGATTCCCCTTATGTCCACTTCTGCTAATTTTGTCCTCGATCTGCCACGCTTTCACCATGTTACGAGATAGTCCATTATGAGAATGAATATTGTTTTCCCTCTTTTTATTTTCACCTGAAGAGTGGTTCTGGTACTTGGGTTGAACAGAATAGAACCACATAGACCTTTGATGAACGTCAACAAATCTTACTGAACGTTGTTTGCATATGGCTAGCAATCTCATCATGTAAATAGAACCACATGAACATTCGAAGAATGTAAAAAAAATTGTACTGAACGTTGTTTTCATGTTGCTAGCAATCTCACTGGCATAAAATCTCCCACTTCCAATGATCACAGACACTGATAAACTTACCAATTGAAGTTCACCTGTCTATTTGAGTTAAATGTAAAGGTCAAGGTGAGTCACATGGCAATAACTGCCGTTGGTGAAGAAGTTAACTCTTCATGGACTAAGCCACAGCCTAGGTGAGGTGGGATGGCCCGTTCCCTTGCTTGCTGTTCACACCTTCCCCAACTCATATGTCAGGCTTGTTAATGGTTTTCAATTTATGTAAGTTGCTATATTTGCACTATGTGTAGATATAATTTCTCTCTACCCTAATTCAAATTCGCGTACAGATAGATGGACCGCTTAGGCGACGAGAACCCATCACGCCTCTCGGCCATAACACGATGAATGACTGAGTTTCAGGCCGCTCACAAAGAGGGTGATGGCTTTCCGACCAAACCAGGTGGTGCGTAGATAGCCGCAGGGACGAGACCACGACGGGACGGGCTGCTTTCAATCCTTGATGCCCATGAGCTGCTTTAAAGGCTGGTTGGCGGATATATCTTCAGCGTGTCCAAATGGGCCCTAACGGTGACCCTTTATCACGGTGAGTGTGCTCTCGATGCCTGTCCGTCGGTGTCTTCGTCGTTTGAGACCCGGTCATACGAGAACAACAATTTGAAACATTCTAATGAACTTATTCCACTGGTCCCTTTTCCAATTTAGCGTACTTGTACTGACTGTCCAAACGTACGCCTGTCCCTACTCGCCCCTCAAATAGTGGGACATTAAAGGTATAACAGTGTGTTTTATCAATTCTCATAGGGAACAGGGGGCTTGAATCTTGAACACGTTCTACAGGAATGCCAACTCTATAATGAAAGGAAATACCAGACCTGACCAGAGGGTACGTAGCTGAGAAAAATGATATGGGGCAGCCGCTCTGATCTGGTTACAGCTACATACTTTATCATGGCGACTGGCCTGCAGATATAGCATGGCCCAAGGACATGAACGCAAAGTAGAAGAGAATATTTTGAATAGTACATCCCCGCTATCCAAATCCAATGCTTCTGTGGGATTAAGATGCTGAGAAGCGCATGAGCTGCAGCGGTCAGCGACTCATAGCTTACTGCTAGTGTCAGGGCCAGCGAACCAAGACCCTTCTTCAGCTCCACGCGGTGATCCTGGATAACAGGCTGCAGCAGGGCAGACTGGCTAAGGAGAAGGAATCGAAGACAGAATGCTAACCCGGTACTCAAAAAATGTTTGCTGAAGTCGGATATGTTGGATAGAAAGGTGCAAATATCGCAGTCAAGCTGTAAACTGCGACATTCCGTTTTCTGGACTACATTCTCCTCATTTATCGCCGACGATAGTGTCCATGTGACTACCTTGACTAGTTTATTTCCATATATAGTTCCGTGTCCATTTACTTTTTATTTCTGTAGTACATCTCTTATTTGGGCACACAAGAATCCAGCTACTTTCCTAGTGTTCTGCTTCAATTGTTCTTAAACATTCATGAACTATTTTCCTGTCCAACTAATGATTCGTGACATTGTTAGTTTTCTTTTCTAGCACTGTATATGTGTAGTTGCGTGTGTGCATTTGTGTGCTTGAATATGCCGGTGTGCGTGTGTGTCGTGTGTGTGTTCCTGTCCAATTAATCTTCAAACTAGGTCCCTAATGTTTTTATAAAGATTTTTGGAGTTTTTATCCGTGTTAACTACAAGCTTTATTCTTCGGTTGTAAATTCGGCCAAACGATAAATGTGAGTGAATGAATTGGGTTAATCCCATTGTGCTCCAACAAATCGGTAACGAATCTCTCCTATCTCTCTCTCTCTCTCGCGTTCTCTCTCTCTCTTTCTTTCTGTCCGTATCTCTCACACACTAAATATATATATATATATATAACTATATTTATCTACCTGTTCGTTCGTCCTTCCGCTCGTTTGTATGCCTGCCTGCCTGTATTGTCTGCCTGTCTAATTTGCTGTCTGTCTGCCTCTTTCTGTGTGCCTATATGTTTCTCTCTCTCTCTCTCTCTCTCTCTCTCTATCTCTCTCTCTCTCTCTCACTATCTTTTTCTGCCTGCCATTTCTGTTTATCTGGGTGTACCTGACTGTCTGTTTTTTGTATCGGCACACACACACACACACACACATATATATATATATATATATATATATATATATATATATATATATATATATATACATACATACGTCCATACATATATACATATATTAAAGGGGCTTGTCATAAGTCTTTAAATTTGAAAATTTGAGAAATTTGAAATTTGGCACAAATGTAGCTGATTACATTTGTACTGGACTTGAGAAGTATGAATTTCCCTGCTTGACGGGTTTATCTGGTATGGTGCATGGCGCAACACACCTTATTGACTGGATCTGCTATTCTAACGGTTTGTCAGAACAATGGAGAAATCAGAGGTCAGAACTGTGATAAAATTCTTAATTTTGCAGAAAAAAACACTTAAAGAAATACACAGGTAGATGGAACCAGTGTTTGAGGAATTCTGTCCTTCGTATGCTTCTGTAAAAGACTATTGTAGGTAGTTTAAGTGTGGCTGTTCCCATGTTGCTGATCTTTCAAGATCAGGAAGACCATCCTCAGAGGTCAGCGATGAAAATGCTGCAAGTATGAAGACAATCATTGACCAGGATAGGAAAATGACAATTGCAAAGATATCTAGGTCAGCAGAACTGAATGAAAGTACAACTTTTAGAATTTTACACAACAGACTGAACATGAGAAAAGTGTGTGCCTGCTGGGTCCCGCTTCTGCTGACATGTGAACAGAAACAAACGAGGGTTAATTGCTGTGGCCAGTTGCTCAAAATGCGTCGGTCGAAAAACATATTGCCGACCATTGTGACAGATGAGACTTGGTTTCACCATTATGACCCAGAATCCACAATTTTCAGCATGCAGTGGAAAACCCCGGGCTCACCAACACATGTCAAGCCAAGAGTACATAAATCTGCAAGAAAAGTTATGCTGACTGTTTTTTGGGACGTCAAAGGTGTTATTTTGAAAGATTACCTGCCTCATGGCAATACGGTTAAGGGACAATATTATCCAGATCTCCTAACCAAACTAAGAAAGACTGTGACCAGAAAACGAGGCATAGCGCGCACTCAAATTATGCCCTTGCTTCAAGACAACGCACCCTCTTATAAAGCAAGGCTTGTCCTGCAAACAGCCAACGATTTGAATATTGATATTCTTCCACACCCACTATATTCTCCGAATTTACCTCCATCAGACTTTTTTCTTTTCCCAAAACTTAAAAAAGCTGAAAGGAAATCATTTTGACAGTGACGAAGATGTTATGCTGGCTTTGATAACTGATTTAATTCGAAAAAATATGTTATTTTATTCTGGAGGTCTTTTCAAGGTCACGCAGGCATGGCATAAATGTATAAATTCAGGTGGTAGCTACATTGAGATGGAATAAGCACTGTGCTAAATTTCAACTTTCTCCTTCTCTCCTTCATGGTCAGGGTAAAGATTTATGACAAGCCCCCCGCGTGTGTGTATTTGTGTGTGTGTGTGTGTGTATGTGTGTGACGCAATGACCACGCACAGGGTTATGTTATACTAATTGTGATCATGTCCCAGAACCTGATATATATTTTTCAAAGGGACATGGCTACAGAGGGATTACGGCCGGTCTGCATTACAGAGGAATTGGTTTTTAAACAGTTGAGGGGTTAAAAGTGGAAGCGTGTCAATATGATATTTATCCAAAATTGCTATTTGCAATTAGAGAACTGTTAGCAACACCATTGGCTATATTATATTCTCAGTTACTTGCTAGGGGGATTGTTTTAGCGCATTGGAAATGTGCATGAGTGATTCCTTTGTTCAAAATGGACTAACAATTAACATCAAATTATAGATAGACGAGTTGAACGAGCATAGTCGGCATAATTTTAGAGTCAATAATCAAATAAAACAGTGTAATGGACTTGAAAGAATTTAATTTAATCAGAAATAGTCAGCATGGCTTTACTAGAGGTAGATCATGCTTAACGAATATATTAGAATTCACAGTGGAGCTTACCAACATAATATTAAGATTGGATCCAGTGGATGTTATGTATCTGGATTTTGGAAAGGCCTTTACATAGTCTACATCATCAAAGATTGTTTAGGAAACTGAAATCACATGGAATAGTTTGGGAAATTGCTAAATAAATAGAACAGTGGTTAACGCAAAGACAGTAGATAGTGGCATAAATAACGAGTACTCTGAGTGGTGTAGAAAGTAAAGTGCCACAGGGCTCGGTTTTGGGATAAATAATTGTCTTGATATATATATATATATATATATATATATATATACATATATGTATATATATATGTATATATGATTTGGGCAATGATATCGGATTAAGGATTGCAAAATTCCAGGATAACCCAAAACTATGCTGACGTGTCTCATCTAAGGTAGAGGTGAATTTAGTGAATTCGTATTTAGATAAATGTAAAGAATGGTCTGAGAGCTGGCAGATGGAGTTTCATGCACGAGGGGAGCTTAACAAAAATGAATCACATTGTCGAACATCTGAACATCAATCAAGGTTCAGCTCACCACGTCATCTATGATGTGCTACAGTACCACAAAAGGTGTGTGCCATTGCAACTTACTCCAGAATTGAAACAACGACTCGCTGACGTCTGTCTGGAACTTTTACGGCGCTTTAAAGCAGAAGGTGATGGTTTTCTTGCAGTAATTGTTACTAGAGATGAAACCTGAGTTCACTACTACGAGCCAAAAAACAAGAGAGCGAGCAAGGAATAGCATCATCTTTTCTCACAAAAATTAAAAAAATTTGGCACTCAGTAATCTGCAGAGAAGGTTATTTCTGACTTTTTTTTTGGGTGAACAGGACATTATTTTAAAGCACTACATGCCCAGGGGGAACACTGTCATCAGTTCTACGTATACAGATCTTCTCAGGAATCATCTTCAACCCGCAAACTAATCCAAACGACGTAGACTTCCGAGTAAAGGTTTTCCTTTTGCAGGATGACAAAACTCGACACTATACTGTCTGTGCATCGACTGCAACCATCGAGGAACTCCACTTTTAGTGGCTACCACATTCCCAATACTTACCAGAACTAGCTCCAAAAGATGTCCACTCGTTTTGACGACTAAATTGACATTGGGAAAAAATACTTTCAGGTCTGATGAAGAGGTCCAGCAGGTGGTGCACGAGTGTTTACACACGCGACAGTGATAATTTTTGTTCACTAGGAATTCATGCTCTTTATGGCACTAAGTGGCTTGTATCGAACGCAATGGCGTCTACCTTCAAAAATGATACAGTTGTGTTTCACTTTTCAGAATACATTTACCAAAATAGATATATTTAAGGTTTTCATTTGAAGCCTCCTCGTTGATAAATGTACAGTCATCCACATGGGTGACTCCAAAAAGGGACACAATTACAGAACAAAAGAGAGAGATATTAGACAGATAGGAAAGGAAAGTGAGCAAGAGGTTACATTAGAGCAAACATGTAAGGGGATTGAGCAAGCCCAGGTAGCAGTGAAAATGACAAATGCAATGTTATTAATGATAGAAAAAAATATTAAAACTTGAAGCAAGAAATTGAGTCAAACTGTATAAAGCATTAGTTAGATCTTGATTGAGGTACTGGGTTCATGTGTAAAAAAAAGTCCTTATCGTTGAGGGGATATAAACTAGCTGGAAAGAATAGAAAGGAGAGCGACCAAACTGATAGTGTTATTCCGTAATTATAGTTATGAGGAAGGACTCAGAAAAACCGGCCTACATTGTTCTGTAAAGAGAAGAATTCGAGTTAATACACGTTTATAAGATAATCAAGTGCATGAATAAATTATACAATAATACGTTTTTCAAAGTTCAGACACCTACAAGAACAAGAGGGCGCAACTACAAATTATTAAAGAGTGGTCCATATTAGATTTTAGGAAATATTTCTTTAGTCAAAAAGTGGTGAATGCTTGGAATACATTCCCACAGAAACTACTGGGGACAGCATCAGTTAATGCATTATGGAATAGATCAGATGGACATAGTTATGTTTAGATCAAGTGAAGTTGAAGAAACTGGTTGTAATACAAACTCTGCTGAGTCTCCTAAACCAGTAAAAAGACCTTAAGTTATCTGAATGACAATTATCAGTCACTTTGAAAGTTGGAAATTTGGGAGTAGTGAAGGTAAATAGCATTCAATAGAAGTCTTGCAGGATGGAGAACCACTGCTCTAAAGTACGAGGGCCATTTTTTTAACAATTTTGCTTTTAAAAAGATAACTTAATTACTGTGCAAGATATACACATCCGCTTTACATTTACTTAAACCTTAGAATGCCGTATTTGTGCCCTTATTTTTCAACGTTGTCACCATCCCGGTTCACACACAAACGTCAATGTCGGACAAGTTGTTTCATTCTGGCGAGGACAAAATCAGACGTCTTCCTGATACAGCTGCTGTTGGCAATGTTTCATTTCCTGTGTCAGCATGCGAGGGACCTATCTCGGACACGCCTTCCTATTTTTTGGCAGGACACGGATAATGTGATGGACTTGCTTAAAAAATCATAAGCATTTCGAGATATATCTCTGCTTGACTTGGCGATTGGCACAAATCAGTTCGTCAACGCGAGTTTGGTGCTGTGCGTTTATAGCTATGATAGGTCGTTCGTTGAGAACATTGCCTTGAAGGTTCATGTTAGCTGGATTATGGTCTTTTACAGTTCGTGCCCACCTCCTGACAGTACTGACATATACACAGGCGTCCCCATATACCGCGATCATTCTTCAATGCATGTCGATGGACACACAACCTTCTGTCGTCAGGAATTAAATCACAACACGTTGCTTCAAAAGTATTTCCATGCAGGTGATCATTTTACTGTCATCTGTGCGTACGTGTCACTTTCCAGGCGTATGCCACTACATGTCGTATAGTCACTTCATACCACTACATGCCCCTATAGTCAGTTCATGTCACTTCATGGCCTATAGTCAGTTCACGCCACTACATATTCTAAAGTTACTTCATCCCACTACATGCCCCTATAGTCACTACATGCCCCTATAGCCACTACATGCCCCTATAGTCACTCCATGCCCCTCCATGCCACCACATGCCCCTATAGTCACTACATGCCTCTATAGTCACTACATGCCCCTATAGTCACTACATGCCCCTATAGTCACTACATGCCCCTATAGTCACTAAATGCCCCTATAGTCACTCCATGCCACTACATGCCCCTATAGTCACTACATGCCCCTATAGTCACTACATGCCCCTATAGTCACTACATGCCCCTATAGTCACTACATGCCCCTATAGTCACTACATGCACCTATAGTCACTACATGCCACTATAGTCACTCAATTAGATAATATTTTCACATAGATGTCCTGGGGCTCTGATCACTGTTGTCATAGTTATGGCACTAGAGGTCAAACTTTTCCATTCGCCCTCGTGTTACCAGATATGACATATAATCGAACAAATATGAAAAGAGAAAAAAGCAAAATCCAGAACACATCTGAAAAAGACTTTTTAATGAGTCAGTAATGGCAACATGATTTTCATATACAGAGCTCAAGAAGATGGCACAAAATATGAAACAAAAGAGACTTACAATATAACGTAAAATCACTGTAACGTAATGGATACACGCAATGAACAATTTACTCATTATAATAAAGAAAAATAAAAACTCGCATAAACAGAAACAATGAAAAATTGATAGCGTGCCGTGAACAGATTAGACATCAATTGAGGATGTTAGGTAATGTTCACAATGAGTGAACTTACTCGTTTGTGTTGCACTGAAATGGTCGGCAAGTGACTGGTTGTAGTAACTTATCTCACATCCCGTGCGCACTGGTGAAGGTGTACTAGTCTTCGCTTCATCTGCCTGGCGCTCACTTCTATAGAGATCATGCCGATCTACATCTCGTCAGCAAGACTGCCTTGAAAAGATCCTGTCTCCAGGGAATACTACATGGAAGATACAAAATGGTCGTGGTCAGAATGGTGTGTCTGACCCTGATACGACATCCTGGTCAGTATATTGTGTCTGACCCTGATACGACATCCTGGTCAGTATATTGTGTCTGACCCTGATACGACATCCTGGTCAGTATATTGTGTCTGACCCAACTAGCGCCACAGCTCTCCACCAATTGAAGATACTTTAAAACAAAAAAATAAAAGGTATGAACAGGAATATTAGAACTAGAAATATTCTTCTTCGTTCTTCTTCAAAATTCGACTTCAATGACCCTAAGGAATGCAGCAGTCGACTTGTGACTTCGTTTTCTTCCGTACAACTTCTGGTGAAAAGACACTGGCTATGACCAAATGCTACTTCTTTTATCGATATACGATAGGCAGGACTGCAAAATCTGTTCTGCTATCATGGGGGCTGAGCTGCAGGTACAAAGTTCCGTAGTGGCAATCTTGAATTTATTGTATAGATGACATATAACTAGATATAATAGAGACGTTTATGGTATGCATTGAATGGGGGTCTTGAAAACATAATGACAACTGGTCAAATCGATGACACAGTTTGCCGCGGTAGAAGTATTACAAAACTATGTCACATGACAAGATTGCTGGAAAAACAAGTAACATGTGAAAAGCTGTGCCTGGCTTTGATAGAGAACCTCATCAAAGATTATTTCTAAAGTTAAAATCACATAGAATAGGTGGGGAATTTGCCAAATGGATTGAAAATGAGTTAACGGGAAGAAGGCAGAGAGTGGACATAAATAAGGAGTACTCTGAGTGGTGTGAAATACAATGTCGAGTGCCACAGGGCTCGGTTTTGAGACCAATTTTGATCTTGATATTTATAAACGATTTGGACATTGATATGGGATCCATGGTTGCAAAATTTACTGTTTACACAAAACTATGCCGTAGTGTCTCATCTAAAGCAGAAGTGGATATATTGATGTCGGATTTAGATAAAATTCAAGATTGGTATGTAAGCTGGCAAATGGAGTTTAATGTAGATAAATGTACAACCATCTAAATGGGTAGATCCAATATGGAACGTAATTACAGAATGGGCAAGAATAATATTAAAAAGACATAAAAGGAAAGGGACCTAAAGGTTATAATAGATCATACAGGTAAGGTGAGTGAGCAAGTCCAGGTAGCAGTGAAAAAGGCAACTGCAATATTAGGTTTGATCAAAAGAAATATTAGGAGCAAGGAAGTGATAGTCAAACTGCATAAAGCATTAGTTAGACCAAGGTTGGAGTACTGTGTACATGTGTGGAGCCCTCATCATAGATAGGATATAAACATGTTGGAAAGAATACAAAAAAAGAGCGACATAGCTGATAGTGGGATTCCAAAAATACAGTTATTTGGAAAGAAAAAACCGACCTACAGTGTCTAAAAAAGAGAAGAATTCGTGGTGACTTAAAACAGGTTTATAAGATGATCAGAGTAACGGCTAAATTAGACTATAACAATATTTTCAAAATACAACCACCTACATGAACAAGTGGGCATAGCTACAAATTATCTAAAGAGTGGTCCAGATTAGCTAATAGGAAATATTTTTTAGTATGAGAGCGGTGAATGCATGGAATGCATTGCCACAGGAGGAAGTGGAGGCAGATACAGTTAATGCATCTACAAATCTATTGGATGCACATAGCTTTTAGAACAAGGTAATGTAAATTAAACTGATTGTATACAGACTCTGCAGAGACTTAATTAAGTTAAGTAATAGCACTCATTGTATAATCGTAATGAAGACGTGACATTGAAATGATGGATAATTGTAAGACATCTACTATTATTTTTGTAACATATCGACATATGGACAACTGGTTTTTATATGTTTTCTTTGTAATACAGTTGACCTATGGTAGCGCAACATAGATATTCAGTTAATGTGAGAAACGTCACACTAAACAAAGACATTTTATTAATGCAGATGAGATCAAGTGTTTACGTTTATTTCGAGGGCGAAGAGTATTCAAGGTCATGTTAAGCATTGATCAAGACTCCACATCACGTCCTCACTCATGCTCTTTGAAATAGCTGTCGCGGCAATCTGACCAACAAGATGAGGATCGACACTGTAATCCCTCATAGTTGTGAGTTTTGAGAGGAGCCTCACATTGCGTTACAGCCAGGAGAATTCAGGTATACCTTATTAAATTTGCGTTAAGATTGAGAAAGAACTGATGCAACCGTAGTACGATTAGTGCAGTGGTAGAGGCCTAGCTTTTCATCGGAAAGGTGCGAGAAACGAATTCTGGTATCACTACGCTCCAGTAGACTAAGACGAAAATGAGTACCTGGCTTGCGACTTTGTAAGTAAAAGTCAGCGAGGAAAAGAACCGGTCGCCCTACTTCATATAAGCTGGCGTACTGTACCGAAGCCTTTAACAACTTCATTACCTACAGTAGTGCAACTACTATGGGACAAACTTTTACATTATTGTTAGCCACTACCAAAGGCTTATTGTCAATAGTTAACTCAACTCATCACGAGTAGCTTGGAACAAAAACAACACAACATACTTGATCAACAATTCATTTGAAATGTTCGCTCTTCTATGCTAGTATCCGTGAACGGCCATGTTGCACCTGCAGCCTTGATATGTGAAGTTATGCTGTCTTCTAACGCGGATTCATCGTTACTGTCATCTTATTTATGGATTGTTTGAGTGAGAGGATGTGTTTCGGAGTGGTCCTGCTCACTTAGTTGGGAGTCCAGTGCAGTGCTTTAAATAATTTCGATCCGTGTGTTCTATGTTCATATATATATATATATATATATATATATATATATATATATATATATATATATATATATATATATTCCAATCACGGAAAATGATTAGTTTAAATCGACTTTGAAAGTCCAGAACATTTTGTGGATGATGGTAATGTATTCCGAAAAGTAACGCGCCCCACAGCAGGCTGTGTAAGAAATAGGGGCCTCTAATGAAGGTGAGGATGGGGACACAATAAATGTAGGAGAGGCCATTGGCATGGAAACTCTTGAACGCCAAGCCAAACAGTGAGTCCAGCGGCTATATCAGACGCTTCACTTTCGTTTAACGAGCAGAACGTCCAGCCCAGACCTCGCTACCCCCAAAAAATAAAACCAAACACATACACAGTTTATAAAATACACCACATAGACACGAACCCTTTTACAGATCATAAAGCAGGAGCTATTATAGTTAACGGCAGTCACATATTAAATAATCACACGCAATCCAAACACTGGAAGTTCAACTACTCACTACTTAATCAAAAAGATTTCGTGAAAACCATATCCACCCTAATAATGAACTTCACAGAACACCTAGCAGACACAAATCTAAACAGTTATTGGGATTTAATTAAAAGTACAATCAGGGACCGCACACAGACCATTTCAAAACAAATACACAGAAATACAATACGAATTAGACATATTATTGAAGAAGCTATACAAATGACAAAACTAATTGATAAAAACTTACCGCAAATTCAACTCTTACAAGATGAATTAGATAATACCGATAATTATAAACTGCAATAGCCCAGTTAAGATCCAAAACACCAATATTTTTACAGGAAATTCCCATACAACAGTACTTAGCCGTAGAACAGAACATACAACGTAAACGACAAATACACAAAATCAAGGGCCAAGCAGGATAAATATTAACTGAACCCCACGAAATTTAAAAAACAATTTTTTTTGTTTTTTGTTTGTTTTGCGTTTGCCTTATTTCTCTAATCCCCAAGGCAGTGTGCGTTGCACTACGTTTTTATTTTGCGCCTGTCGGCCCAGTGCATCCGACTTCAGCATGCATTTTATGTAAGGGTCTGCTTCCTCCTGCATTTTCTAAGGGTTTGCTTCCCCGGGGTAAGGGCCGGTGCTGTGATGGGGATCGAACCCAGCACCTTCTGGTTGTGAGCCGTGATACTTAACCACTAGGCCACGCTGTCCCCCTGAACCCCACGAAATGAAACAGGCCTTTCATTGCTAGTATATGACATTGTATTCTCCAGAGAATACCACGCACACTGAGTGTGGAAACTTGTCTGAGTATACAAAGCAGTTAAGTGACACAGATAGGGATGTCATTACTACACGCATGTCCTTACTCGACTTAAACAAAATTCACTTTAAAAAAAGCAAAAGCCCACGATTTGACGGCTTGATCGTAGAGTTTTACTTTCGACAATATTGAACCCACCCTTTTAAAAGTTTAAAATGAAACATTTGAAACAGACGAATTGCCGAATAGCCTTAGTGAAGCTTTTATCCCACTGATCCCTAAATCTGACAGTGATAAGCTAGAGGCCAAAAACTACAGACCAATTTATCTCCTGAACTTAGACGACAAAATTCTGACCAAAGCGCTCCACTAAAGCTTAGACCTTTTATGCAGCACCTAGTACACAAGGGCCAACAATGAAGCGTAAAGGATAGAACAATCAGTAAACATTAACATTTCCTACCAGACATTATACTTTAAACTAGCGACAAAAACATCCAATCTGCCGTTCTCTCAATTGATCAAGAAAAAGCTTTCGACAGAGTCTCACATTTCTTTCTTCATGAAATATTAAATAAAAATAACATTGGGAAATATTTCACTAAATGGATACAAATAATATATAAGAGACCCGAAAGTAAAATAATGACTAATCATAATTTAACAGATAGTTTCCCCCTAAGAAGATCATCCAGACTAGGATGTCCGCTGTCCCCAACACTTTATACTCTAGACCTTGAAACCGTAATAGAGAATATTAGGCAAGACCCAACAATAGTAGGGACCCAAATACCGGGGTCAGTGGAACAAAAAGTAATAACTTACGCGGATGATAGAGCTTTCTTTCTATCCAATAGTAGTTCTATTAAAAATATTCTAAACACCTTAACACAATACGGCACAGAAAGCGGATCCAAAATTAATATCCCCAAATCATCCATAATGGGGATTGGCAAGTGGATTAATAAATTCGATTTTCCTTTTTAACTAACCTAAGTAAATAAAAAAAAAATATATGGAATAACATACTCTTCTAATCCACTTGACCCTAATAAAGAAAAAGGGGAAAACATTACTCTAAATATTTAAAATTGTCTAGAAAAATTTGAATACAAAACCACAACAATATTTGGGTGCAGTACAATAGTAAACTCAATTTTAATACAAAAATTATATACGTTACAAATATATTATGTCCACCCATAATAATACAAGAAATAAGTAAAGCAGTTAGAAGTTTCATTTTTCGCAACACAATACATGGTATCTAATCTAAAACGTTAATGCAAGAAAAAAAACCGAGGTGGGATTGCGTTGCAAGACATAACAATTAAAATACAATCACTAAGAATTAAATTTGTACAATAAATAATTAAACACCCTAATGAATATCCAATGTCCCTATATTTATTATTTTGGACTAAAAATAACTAAATTGTGTAAATTAAATAACAATATCCCACATTGCTTTAAAAATATACCCATGTTTTATAAACATTGCTTACGACACATTAATGGAAATGAAACATTACTCACACAAAAACCAGACACTTTACAAAAAACTAATATTATTACAGGAACCCCCACTTAAAGATAGAATTAAACGAGGCTACGCGTATTTTATAATAAACTACACACACAACTTTTGTAACCTAAACAACCTTCAAGTATCACCCCACATTAAAGAAATTACTTACAGACTAATATTCGGAGCAACACCAATTCGTAAACAAGTTAAAACCCAACTAGGACCTAGAACACCAAAATGCCAAATTTGGAACAGAAACATACAACAAACAGAAAATCATTTATTTTATCTTTGTAAAGTAGTTAGCAGAACATTAGGTAAAATTAAACAAATAATTAGTAAATTTACCAAAATAAGAGTAGACATGTTTACAGGCAGACTGCTTCACACACTTCCATGGACACAAAACAAACTGTTAACAATATTGGCAGAGTTCAGATACTTAGTATGGACATGTCGGAATAGAGATCTCTACTACGGACACATCGTTAACCCAGGCAGTTTCCTAATTTTGTTCCTGGGAAAAAGTAAGATCTTAGCCCAGATGTTTCACGATCTGTGAATATTCTGGGTAGGACTTACGAATTGCCTGACGGCAAATGGTTGATATATGTATTCTTGCATGAATGCGTGTGAATGATATAATATGTTGAGTGTGTAAGTGAGCACACATGTGCGGAGATGTGTATATTTATGAATATAGTTTATATTTTTATACATCTGGGTAAATGTGTATGCATGCATAGCTGTGTATGTTGGCGCGTTCGAAGAATCAGAAATGTATAAGAATGTGTATGCAAGCGTATGCTGAGTTGATGGATGGATGAAGGTATATGCCGAAACAGACCCACCTCCGTGTTGCCTAAGCCTGTAATATTGGTGTGTGTGTGTGTGTGTGTGTGTGTATGTGTGTGTGTGTGCGTGCATGAGTGTATATGAGTGCATAATTTGTTTTAATTTAGTACTGGTCAGGTCAGGTTATCCCATAGACGGTGAGGTCGTTGGGGCACACATGAAGACATCCTCACAACGCCATGCCACCCTTCTTTGTCAGATGCCGCTTCCTGTGACTCTTCTGGTCGGAGATTGGTCCATTCTTTTATGTTGTCCTCCCATCTCTTTTTGGCACGGCCTCTTCGTCGTCTGCCATGCACCTTTCCGTGGAGGATTGTATTTGCAAGACCATTTGATTTCGATATGTGACCGTACCAAGCGAGTTTCCTTCTTTTGATAGTTGCCAAGACGTCTTCAAAAGGCCCTATTGCTGTTGTAATTCTATCTCGTATTTCCTCATTTGTAATTCGATCTTTGCACGTAACGTTTAAAAGTCTTCGGAAACATCTCATCTCCAAGGCCTGTATCCTTCGTTGAAGGTCAGCTGTACCTGTCCATGTCTCACAAACATAGAGGAATATTGACAGGACAAGTGTACGCATTAATCTGATTTTCGTGCATAGTGCTAACCATTTATCTTGCCAGATTTTGTTAGTACTGGGTACACATTTACTAAATCTCTACAACGTCTGCATTGTTTACATGAAACATATTCAAATATATTGACATTTGTAAATGCACCATTGAAACGGTAAAAATTTAATAAAAACTGATGTGACCAGCTTGTTGATCACAAGTACATAATTATGTCTGTTCGCTAAGAGTGATTATTTAAAAATAGACATTTGCAATCCTTATGAGTTTCCAGTACTTTTGTTAACGGTATTCTAGCAGTTGCCGTTAGTGACCCAAAAGGCCGTATACACCGTACTAATCTTGATATCATATTCTACATTAGACCACGTGTTGTGTTCGTTATTCGATTAGGTGAATCGGCTTAATATAGGGATCATTCGTGTGTTTGTTATTACATTAATCATTTAGGGTAGCTAGTAATTCTCATCTCTTTTGTTGAATCCCCTGACGAAGACCTCATTGTCGCAATATAGGTTTTTCTTTTGATGTTTGTTTGGTTGCAAAACGGACATATATTATTTTTGTTATTGTTTGGGTGAGCAGCAAAGATGACGCCACAACTGGCTGCTGGTCTACATTGCTCTTCTGTTTTGGTTCAATATAAATGCCGCCAGACTATGGATTTACCGGGAATTCACACTAGCAGACGACTTACACTTGAGTTCACGGAAACGTGTTGTTGTTGTCCATTTGGATTCGTTAATTCGTTCGTTTTGTGTATTTTCTTCCGTTCGATTATCCTGGAATAGATATCGGTTATATATATATAGCACTACTCTTAAACATGTGTCATATTGCACGGTCTAGTCCACACGGCTGAACTTCACGAGATTGGCGCCCTTCACCCTAGCTGAAGACAGTGTCAGCTTTGTTGTATGAAATTTAGACACAACTGTTATGAACTGCCACCTTTAGAGAGATGAGCTCCGTCAGGTGTGTATCGGCCCAAGGCACACCGTTGTTGTATGACTTGAGCTGGTACTTCAAACTGCTATAACGGTGCCTCAACGACTTTCAGGGTTATGGGACTGATGATAATGATGATGATGATGATATTGTGTATTATTTGAGAGCACTTGCATCTCACAACGAGGGTGCTCGGCTCCAGTACACTAAGTTGTAAAATTAATGCCATATTTACAAGGCAGCAAGCAATAGAGCGTGTGTCCCATCGTTTAAAAGCTTTTACTTAGCGCAATGAGGTTCATAACACTTGTTCCCCATCGGCAATCTCCACCTATACGTTCGTGAATGTTATACAGTACTTTAGATATAACTCCGGGTTATAACCGAGGCTTATAACTGAGGCTGGGGTCAAATGAACTGACAGCAGCCAGCGACTCATAGCTCGCTGTTTGAACCAGGTTCACAAGCTATCTGGGAGTCACATTTGATCGGCGCATGACATGAAAAAGTCAGATTGAGAGAAACCGAATGAAAGCCAGAGAAAGAATGGCAATCATGAGGAAACTTGCTGGCACAAGCTGGGGAGCAGACGAAGGCATACTAAAGAAACTGTACACTGGAAGAGTGAGACCAGTTCTCGAGTATGGCATTGCGGCATGGACAACAGCAGCGAAGGCGAACTTCGATAAAGTTAGCAAACCTCAAAACCAAGCCATGAGAATTATAACAGGTGGCATGAAGTCAACGCCAATTGTAGAACTTGAAAAGATTACAAAACTGCAATCCATGACCGATAGAAGAGACTGCAGAGCCCAGCTGCAGGCAGAGAAACTCCGAAGACTGACCGACCATCCAATGCACCAGAGACTAAACAATTTGGGAAATGGGAAACTAAAGCGGAGAAACTTTGCAGAAATAGCCAAAGCAAAGATGCAAGAAGATCCCATAAACGCACTAACAACACCAAATCCCATCACTACTGTACGAAAACCTACCTGGAGGCAGGATATATTTCCAGAGGTGGTAGAAAATATACCAGGTATTGCAAACAAAAAACTGCCAGACTGAGAAAAAAAGGAGAGATACTACCCTAAGCTTCATAACGAAAAGCTACCCAAGCATGGACTGGACCCATGCATACACCGACGGTTCTGTAACAAATACTACACAGAACGGAGGGGCAGGAGCATTCCTGAACCTACCAAATGGCAGAAAAATAACACTGTCATTCGCTACTGGTAAGTACACAAGCAATTTCAGAGCGGAGGCAGAGGCACTGAGGGCGGCAGTGGAAGAAATGGTGACACACAGTGAAAATGAAAGCCATATAGTCCTGCTTACAGATGCTCTCGCCGTAGTCACAGCGCTAAAAAGCCAGAAAAACACTGAGCTTAATGACTTAAGAGCAACACTCTGCAAACTGTGCCAGCAGTCCGCACCAAAAAGGGTAGTGGTACAGTGGGTCCCATCACACTGCAACATCCAAGGCAACGAGGAGGCAGACAGACTGGCAAAAGAAGGCGCTAGACTTCCACAAACAGATACTAGTATGACGTACGAAGAGTCAAAACGGCTTATCAAAGCCAGATACGATGACCAAATGGGAAACCGAACATACTGGTTACACCAAAAACGATGCCTATTACCAGTTGAACCGAAGAGAGCAGGTCGTTGTCTTCAGACTTCGCACTGGCCACAATAGACTGAGGTACCACCTATTCAACAAATTGAAGATAGGGTGTACCGACGAATGCAGGTGCGGTACTGGTAAAATGACCGCTGAACATCTGCTGCAGAACTGCCCGACATACGAGGATCAGAGAGAGCAGACGTGGCCATCACCAGTGGAACTGCAAGACAAGCTCAATGGCAGTGGCGACAGCCTCAGGATGACCGCCGCTTTTTTCGAAAAAATAATGGTTACTGTCTGACTGCGTACGAAGAAGAAGAAGAAGAACCAGGGTCAGTGAATGACTAAGATCCTATTTGACCTTTGAGAAGCGGTCCTGGAAACAGACTGCAGTAGTCTAGTCTGGTTAAGAGAATATGGACAATAGAGGGAACATGGTACTCAACGCGAATGTGCCGGGCTGAAGGACATCGATATCGCAGTCTCAATGTAAAAATGCTGATTCAAGTAAAAAACATCCTTTCCGCCTAAGAGAAATAAGAAGACGGTCGAGGCTTATAAATGATAAATAAATAAATGATTGATTCTTATAACTGATACTTATAACTGAGGCGTATAACTTATAGCTGAGGTGTATAACTGATACTTATAGCTGAGGCGTATAACTGATAGTTATAGCTGAGACGTATAACTGATACTTATAGCTGAGGTGTATAACTGATAATTATGGCTGAGACGTATAACTGATAGTTATAGCTGAGACGTATAACTGATACTTATAGCTGAGGTGTATAACTGATAGTTATATCTGAGACGTATAACTGATAGTTATAGCTGAGATGTATAACTGATAGTTATATCTGAGACGAATAACTGATACTTATAGCTGAGACGTATAACTGATAGTTATAGTTGAGACGTATAACTGATAGTTATATCTGAGACGTATAACTGATACTTATAGCTGAGACGTATAACTGATACTTATAGCTGAAGCTTTTAACTAAAACACAATTTAGGCTTAAAACGGATACTTCTAACTTAGGCGTATAACTAAAAGTTATAACTAAAACTTATAGCTTGTACTTATAACTGCGGCTTATAACTGCGGCTTATAACTAAGGCTTATAACTAAGGCTTATAACTGATGCCTATAAGTGATTCTTATAGCTTAGTGTAATGGCTGATTCTTACAACTAAGTGGAATAGCTGATTCTTACAACTCAGTGGAATAGCTGATTCTTCTTCCTCTTTTTCGTTCGTTCTCAATCTCCCACTACCAAATCCTGAAAGGGCTTTAGTAGTAGAATGTAGTCCAGAGAACGGAATGCTTATAACTGATGCCTATAAGTGATTCTTACAACTTAGTGTAATGGCTGATTCTTACAACTAAGTGTAATGGCTGATTCTTACAACTAAGTGGAGTAGCTGATTCTTACAACAAAGTGGAATAACTGATTCTTATAATTAAGTGGAATAGCTGATTCTTACAACTAAGTGGGATAGCTGATTCTTACAACTAAGTGGAATAACTGATTCTTACAACTAAGTGGAATAACTGATTCTTACAACTAAGTGTAATAGCTGATTCTTACCACTGACGATTAAAGGACGGCGTGGACTCTTGGTTAAGTGACACGGCTCACAATCTGAAGGACTTGGGTTCGCGCCCCAATCACAAGATGGGGCGATACCCCGGAGAAGCAAACCCTTAGATAATGCAGGAGGAAGCATACCATTATATAAAACGCATACCGAAGTCGGATGCACTTGGCCAACAGGCGCAAAATAAAAACATAATGCAACTCACACCGTCTTGTGGAAAAGAGAAATAAGGCAAACGCAATAAAATAAAATACCTGATGATTATGACTATTGATTTTAACAATGATTTATGTTCGATCCCCATCACAGCACCGGCCGTTACCCCGGGGAAGCCAACCCTTAGAAAATGCAGGAAGAAGCAGACTCTTACATAAAATGCATGCTGAAGTCGGATGCACTTGGTCGACAGGCGCAAAATAAAAACCACAGTGCAATGTACACAGCCTTTGGGGAATAGATAAATAAGGCGAACGCAAAAAAAAACTAACAAAAAACAAAAACAAAAAACTATGATTTAAACTGATTATTATAACAGATAATTATAACTGATGCTAATAACCGAGATTGGATATGTAACTTCATCTTAATTATTTTTTTGTTATTACCCACAAAAATGTGCTTTTTTTTGTTATCGAATGTCTCTGATGTTGAGCTTCAACTAATAGTGCGTGTTTCTCTGTTGCCGTTTGTGTCTTTATTAAACAACCACGTTTTCATGACTTCATTACCATGCATTAGCGATGTCTAGTCGAGATATACAGATCGCCTGATAATTACGTTTGGCCCTTTCAGTCGCCTGCCAGCAATGTCTGTTGTTGAGCATATCTTATTTGTTGGAACTACATCTGCAATGATTAGATCTCATAGTTTGTTATTGAGCCTGTATAAATCTAAGTCAAGATTTATATTGTTTATAAAAATGCTTTCTCCCGATCAAGTTACTATTATAATTGTTCCCACACCATGTTGGAGACATGGAACTGCTTTAAAAACGGTGATACAATTTGCAATTTTTCTAGGAAGCGCATGTATGTGAGCACGCCAATGTATGCTCCTGTCTTAATGATAGAAAACTACCGTTCCTATTATGTATGACTGACAGGCAAAGTAGTCCAGTGCTCTCCTCACACGGCAAAGGTATTGGGCTATATCCATGTCATCGGCACTCTCCAGTCAACGGATCTGTAAATGGATACCTGTTAAGGAAGACAATGTAGCTATCAAGAGAACTGGCAATCTGCCGCATACACCGATGGCCGTTAGTACAATAATGTCTCTAACACGTCATCCTTGATTGCAATGTCTGTATGCAGACTATCTTTATTTTTGTGCATGTGTTGTCTATGCTTGATGTTTATCTAATTTAAATAGTAAAAATATCAGCTTCATGTATCTATTCACAAAATATACTTTATTAGTTACGACTAGGTCTCTATTCATTCTCAGAGGTGCGCGTGGCCGAATGGTTTCGATGCCTGCCTGCCGACAAGGGGGGCAGCGGTTTGAATCCCCGATATGGCATATGTTGCGTTTCTTTTGGGGGTGAAATAAACAAACATACCCAACACACGACGAAGCAACAGCAGTGCAACATTTGGTATGCATGTATTTCCATGTGAGCGATCGATTTTAGCCAACAATGAAGATTTGTCCCATTGTGTGTGTGTGGGTGTGTATATGTGTATGATCGATTTTAGCCAACAATGAGGATTTGTCCCATTGTGTGTGTGTATGATCGATTTTAGCCAACAATGAGGATTTGTCCCATTGTGTGTGTATGTGTATGATCGATTTTAGCCAACAATGAAGATATGTCTCAGTGTGTGTTGATGTGTATGATCGACTTTAGCCAACAATGAAGATATGTCTCAGTGTGTGTTGGTGTGTTTGATCGACTTTAGCCAACAATGAAGATATGTGTCAGTGTGTGTTGATGTGTATGATCGACTTTAGCCAACAATGAAGATATGTCTCAGTGTGTGTTGGTGTGTATGGCCGACTTTAGCCAACAAAGAAGATATGTCCCGTTGTGTGTTGGCGTGTATGATCGACTTTAGCCAACAATGAAGATATGTCCCGTTGTGTGTCCGTGTGTGATTGACCAATAATAAAGACATATCACATTGTGTGTCTGTGTGTGTGTGATTGATTCTAGCCAATAATACAGATTTGACCCTCCGTGTGTTCGTATTTATGATCGATGATTTTAGCCATCAATATATATATGTCACATTGTGTGTCATTGTGTGATCGATTCTAGCCAATAATGAAGATTTTATCAACCGTGTGTGTGTATGTGTGATCGATTTTAGCCAAGAAGTAAGATGAGCCTCATTGCATGTCCATGTGTATGATCGATTTTAACCAATAATAACGTTTTTTTCCATCGTGTGTCTGCGTGAATGATCGATGTTAGCCAGTATTGAAGATCTGCCTTACCGTGTATTTGTGTGCGTGTGTACTTGCATATATATCTGTGTACTTGCACATACATCTGTGTATGTGTGTATTTGCCTATATATCTGTGTATGTATGTAGTTGCCTATATATCTGTGTATGTGTGCCTGTGTGGTCGGGTTTGCGTGTTCGTTTGCTCGCTTTTAGCCACTATCATGTTTACGCGCGTGTGTGTGTGTCTGTCTATGCACGCACGTGTGTCTGCTCTTGCGTCCGTACACGTATGGGCTGGTCTGTTACATGTGACAGAGAACAATTTCCTTCCTGCTGTGCGGATGTATACATTTGTGTAAGTGTGTCCGCCGTGAAACCAAATATCCATGCTCGATTTTTTCCTATTAAGTAATGTTTTTATTCACATCGTAGCAATATTGAGTTGAATTAATTGACCTGGGTAGAATTTATGTTTGTCCGTTGGGTCGTTTATTAGTTTATATTATTTTTACAAGCTCAAGCTTTTATTTAACTTGACATGGCTGTCCATTTGAGGGGACTTCTATTTCTCCTATTTTTTATCCAACTTTCCTAAAGCATAGAGATATGAAATTGTGCACATTGTCTCCACTAATGCAATCTGTTAATCTATCCAATTTTGAAGGATTCCTTAAACAACGTACTTTAAAATGCACAATTAGGCAACTGGGGAAAATTTAGACGCGTTCATTGAGTTGAAAAACACCACAAAAAAAAAACTACTCGAAGTAAACATTGAAGATGACGGAGATGAAGAATCTCCTTTCATTCCCAAAACAAATTTTTAAAAAGTCTTGGGATTAATAAAAAGCGTATTTTTTTTTTTTCATTCACTTGTTCTTTATTTATAATATCCGTGCTTTCTATACAGTTTCACAGTCGATCGATTTGGTGACTCTAGAGCAGTAGTACATTATTCATCACCATCATCATTTACCTGTCGCCTCAGATGTCGGCGCAAGGTCCTACACAGCATTTGCTTTACCATAACCAGCATTTAGGGAATCTCCAATCCGTTGTCTGTTGTCTCTAAAAGCTAGCTAGAGTGAACATTATTGATCTAGAGCCAATAAGCATTCTGTCTTCAGAAAATGAATTGTTTTTAGCTTTTACAAGGGTCCAACGTTTGATTCTGCACACGATCTCTGCCTCGCTGAATCAAATAGTTCCTGGCATGTTACTGAAACCCCTTTAAATGGGGTTTTATAGAAGTCTCGAGTATTATCAAGTAAAACAAAGAGGGGGGGGGGGGGGGGACTCAGTGGTTTCGAAGTACGGTGTCCACCTCGGGTGCCTGAGGTCGCGTATTCGAATCACGGTAGAGACCAGGATTTTTTTACGTGAATCTTCTGATAAAAATTCCCCTGATCTCTGTGTAGTGAGATCATGTTCAGCGTCGAGAACATTAGAAATTACTTGGCGGAAATCGAAAAGAGTAGGCTTAACGGCCACTGCACGGACAAAATTCAAATAAAAAATCTACCCATGGTTTTTGTAGCCTTTTCCCATGTGGTTTGTTAAGAGCAGCTATAGATGGCGCCTAACTGGCTGCCGGTCTACTTAGCTCTAGTGTTTGAGTCTTTTAAGATGGACTAACACATCGATAAAAATCATCCTCCAAGAAACTGGTTGTATACAGAATCTGTAGAGTTTTCTAAATCAGTATAAAGACGTTAAGTTAAAGTGTCAAGAATTACCATCACTTCAAGAGGGCATAACTGCTTTTGTGTAGAAGTTCTGTGTTAACACAAAGAAATGTTATAATCTTTAACATTCATTTATACCATGGGATGCAGATGTTAATATATTGCCCAACTATTCTCATTCTTCATTTAAAGATTATTGGTGGTTATTTACCTGTAAATATTCGTTGTTTCTGTTTCGGGTTCCGACAATACACTTTTTGAACAACACAGTGCTGATAATGTATAACATTCTTATGTGTAAGATTGTAGCGAGTGGATGTGATTATTTATTGTTGTAAAAAAATCGCAGAGAGTTCATGCAATTCTTCCCGATGTGTAATCATCCGTGGCTGGTTACAGTGGCTCTTCTCAAATTCCGAAGCGTACTTGAAAAAGGGAACCAGGGTCCTCCTGGCAGCAGTGTAATTTGAAGCACCTTAGTAAGTTCGCCACTAGGGGATTACAGTGTTAGACCCCCCCTCCCCCCACCCTCCCGCTTTGGTCCAACTGGTGTCATACAATCTATGTTCAAGAGCATGACTTGGCTGAAAGGTGGATTATTGATCAGTATACTAACCTATAATCCTGACTAGTGTTGGGTGTCTTGATCAGTATGTTAACCTATAATCCTGACGAGTGTTGGGTGTCTTGATCAGTATGTTAACCTATAATTCTGACTAGTGTTGAGTGTCCTGATCAGTGTGTTAACCTATAATCCTGACTAGTGTTGAGTGTCCTGATCAGTATGTTAACCTATAATCCTGACGAGTGTTGGGTGTCTTGATCAATATGTTACCTCTAATCCTGACTAGTGTTGGGTGTCTTGATCAGTATGTTAACCTATAATCCTGACTAGTGTTGGGTGTCTTGATCAGTATATTTCATCTGGCCATGATGTTTCACATCGCTTCAGATCTGAGCGATAAAACGAGAAAAAGGAGTCCCTTGGTTTTCGAAATGCATAGGTACTGCCATAGCTGATACTGTGGTCGGGAACGATGACTACGATATAATACCTTAGACTGTGAGCTGGCAGTCCAATGCTTTCCGAACAAAAGTATATGTTTTCTTCAGTTGAGTTCATTTGAAGTCTGTCTAAGAGGTACCATGATATGGAAGGGCGAGAGCTTAGACGTATCATTCGAGTCTCCCCGAAGTGAGATAAGTTAGTGTGTCGGTGTCCCAGGATCGTCATGTTTTGACAGGTACGTAGCACACACATCTGAAACGGCTATCTTATCATTTCTCAGTCAGCCATGCTAGCTCATCCGTAATCTTCCTCTTCTTCTGCGTTCATTCTGAAACTCCCACTAACAAGCTCTGAAAAGGGCTTCGCAAGTCGCAGGATGTAATCCGGAGAACGGAATGCGTTGTGTCGCTAGTTTACAACTTCACTTTGATATTTGCTCCTTTCGGTCTGACACATCCGCCTTCCGCGGGACATCCGTACTGACGGTACGTCTGGTCTTCCGAGATACCTGACAGACCATCACACAGAATAAAATGAGCAATATCCCTTTATTCTTCTTCTTCGTCGTTCGTTCTCAAACTCCCGCTATCAAGCCCTGAACGTTCTCAAACTCCCGCTATCAAGCGCTGAACGTTCTCAAACTCCCGCCAACAACCCCTGAACGTTCTCAAACTCCCACTACCAAGCCCTGGACGTTCTCAAACTCCTTCTACCAAGTCCTGAACGTTCTCTAACACCCGCTACCAAGCCCTGAACGTTCTCAAACTCCCGCTACCAAGCCTTGAACGTTCTTAAACTTCCGGTATCCACCCCTGAACGTTCTCTAACTCCCACTACCAAACCCTGAACGTTCACAAACTCCCGCTACCAGCCCCTGAATGTTCTCAAACTCCCGCCACCAAGTCCTGAACGTTCACAAACTCCCGCTACCAGCCCCTGAACGTTCTCAAACTCCCACTACCAAGACGTGAACGTTCTCAAACTCCAGCTACCAAGCCATGAACGTTCTCAAACTCCAGCTACCAAGCCCTGATCGTTCTCAAACTCCCACTACCAAGCCATGAAAATGACTTTTCAAGTAGCAGGATGTCCGGAGAACGTAATGCGTTGTGTTGTAGTTTACAGCTTGAATACGATATTTGCACCTTTCGGTCCGGCACATCCAACTACAGTAGGCATTTTTAGTACAATTTTAGCCTACACTTTTTGATCCCCTCTCCTTAGCCTGTCTGTCCTGTTTGCAGCCTTTAATACAGGTTTACCACGTGGATGTATAGAAGGGCTTCGCAGCTCTTGTTCGCTGACCCTGACGCTAGCAGCCAGCTTTGCGTCATTAACCAGCTACAGTTCATGCACTGCTCATAATCTTGATCCTGAATATCCACTGACCTGCAAATCTTCGTCATCTATGAAGAAAGTTGAAAGAGAACAAGCAGTAAAAACAAGACAAGAATGCATTTAACCCGTGGAGTTGGGATGGATTGCTGTCGTCCAGAGCATATACCACTCGCTTGTGGGCTATGCAGCGACACCTGTATGGCTTCCCCTGCTCATCAGCCCCTTTGGCCTCTCTCCTAGGCCTTTCCTGCTTGAGTGACCCTACCAGGAGTTATACTCACGTCTGCAAAGCTTCCAGGGTCATGGGGGGGGGGGGGGGGGGAGGGGCCCTCAAACCTCTTCAACCTCGGCATGGTATGCTTTCACTCAAAGAGATATCGTCGGGGATAAAGTGTTGTTGTTACTAATGCCACTCGTACTTGAGATAAGTACTATGGACACATCTCTTTGGTGAGTTACATCCCGACAATAATTTAGAAGGTGGGCGGGATTCCTCCTGGATGTAGTGCAATGCGATGTTTTTAAGTAAGCTTCCCTCAACGGGAATCACAGTGCTAATCATCACTCCGTTAACTGAACTGAAAACAGTGTCCAGAAAAAAAAAACCTTCTTAGATTTGAGATGGGGGTGTTGATCAGTATATTTCACCTGCCCCTGACATTGTCCTGCTCTGCATGTTTTGCCTGATCAAACTTTAGTCTCTTCTCCCACGGCACAAGGAACCTAATTCGTTCTTGGACTCAGCTTTTCTTCAAGAAAGGTCTCCTCCCTTTGTGTACGCTGTCCTCTTTCTGTTATTCGTTTCACTTTGATGTATTTGCTAAATGGTTGCGAAATGCTTGGCTTCATCAGCGTATCGCTCTCTTATACGGGGATCACGTCGATTCCCACCTCATTAGCCAGGATGCCAAAAAGAACTGCGAGGAAGTTCTTGACCAGTATATTTTGCCTGACAATGCCATGTCTGATCTGTATGTTCTTGAGGACCGTGGAGCATGTAGGCTAGTCGACAATGAACTGGCTTGTTAGACTAGGATTACAGCGTGCCACTCCATTCGACCTAGCTGTAAATGGGCACGTGGCGCATGAGTTGCGGAAGGTAAAACCAGCAAGGAAGAGAACTAGCCACCCCACCTCACATAGGATGCGGCTTAGTACATACAGTTATCTTAATCCCCGCCGGCAGTTGTTGCCATGGAACTAACCTTAACTTTAAATATATTCCTGACCAAACGTTAGCCAACTCTTCCCCACTTGTGTTTCTGCGTTATAAATATTATATAAATATATATATAAATATATGTATGTATATATATATATATGTATATATATATATATATACATATATATATATATATATATATAAATATATATATAAATATATATATATATATATATATATATATATATATACACACACATACATATATATCAGCTTAGCTTAACTTATGTCAGCACTGCTTTCAGCAGCGTGGAAGAATAAATAGCGCATACACTCATTCAAGAGCACATGTTTATCCTACTATGACACAACTGATTTTACCTGTCTTTCTTCTTCTCAGTAAGTTTAGAAGCTCATCTAAGGCTCTATTAGATTAAATGTGCAGCTGGTCCTGTGGCGAATCATACTACATATATTCTTGAGTTTTGTGTATTCAAAACAGAAGATCTCGCCATAAACTCAAACATACCAGGGAGTCCAAAAGAAACCATAATATTATTTTTTAAAGAGAATATATAAAACTAAATTTTATCGTATTCCTTCACCTTGTACGGTTTTGATTACTGCTCTGTCTTATTATTTAGGCTTCCTTTATGTAATTCCATTGTGTATGTACAATATTATTTAGTCTTCCCTCTCGTCATACAATTTTGTCTATACAATATTATTTAGTTTCTTTTCTTGTCATACCATGCTGTTTATAGTATCATTTAGTCTCCCCTCTTTTATCACCAAGCGTAGCTGGTACACATAATTGTTATCTTACTCTTCTTGGAGCGTCTGTTCCTTTTGAAATGGTTCTATTTCAACCCACAAACGTCTAGAGATGTTCTGATGTTGTCAAGAAATCCAATAGTTGGTCAACTTTAAAGCGTTATATCCATGTATTCTTATTTTTGTAGCGTGGCTGGTGATCTCTCTTTCCGTAAAAACGCCCCCTTTCCCAATTCCATTATTCTAATTGGGTCTGGCAGGACTGAATTGCAAGAATTGTTGTTACGTCTGGTCGTGTATCTATCTTCTTGTTGCCTGGACCATCTCACTTCTACTTGTTGTTCTTATGAATGCCCATAACGAGCCATTTTACTCTTTTGTGCTCCCTTAAAAGGACGTTTAGTGGCTGGATACAGTAGCGTTCCTCACATCCCGAGCGTATTGATGAAGGTGGCCCGGGTTCCTCCATCCGGTTGCGAAATGCTTGGCTTCATCAGCGTATCGCTCTCTTATACAGGGATCACGTCGATTCCCACCTCATTAGCCAGGATGCCAAAAAGAACTGCGAGGAAGTTCTTGACCAGTATATTTTGCCTGACAATGCCATGTCTGATCTGTATGTTCTTGAGGACCGTGGAGCATGTAGGCTAGTCGACAATGAACTGGCTTGTTAGACTAGGATTACAGCGTGCCACTCCATTCGACCTAGCTGTAAATGGGCACGTGGCGCATGAGTTGCGGAAGGTAAAACCAGCAAGGAAGAGAACTAGCCACCCCACCTCACATAGGATGCGGCTTAGTACATAAAGTTATCTTCATCCCCGCCGGCAGTTGTTGCCATGGAACTAACCTTAACTTTAAATATATTCCTGACCAAACGTTAGCCAACTCTTCCCCACTTGTGTTTCTGCGTAATAAATATATATAAATATATATATATATATGTATGTATATATATATATATATGTATATATACATATATATATACATATATATATATATATATATATAAATATATATATATATATATATATATATATATATATGTATATATATACACACACATACATATATATCAGCTTAGCTTAACTTATGTCAGCACTGCTTTCAGCAGCGTGGAAGAATAAATAGCGCATACGCTAAGTTAAATATATAGACTTCATGAATCAAGTAATTTTACCACAAGAAAAAGAGCATGCTCAATTAATTACGCTTCAACAACCTAAGATTTAATTCATATATACCTCAGCTTCTTTTTAGATTGTAGTACGTCTTGAACTGTAGCACTCCAATAAGCAATAAGCTGCTTGTTTTACTTCTTTGCTATTTCTTAAGGTTATTTTCTTGTTCAACATTTATAAATACGTTTATCCGTCATGCGGGTGTTTAAAATTGAATTATTCATTGTTGTTGTCTTCAGTTTCTCTATTTAGTGTCTCAAAAATTGTTATCATTTTGTGGTATGTTTCATTTCTAATAGCTTCCCGTTGCAATTGAAATACTGATTTGTGATCATTGGTTTATCTCTAGCCATACATTTCCTCGTCAATATTGTTTGCGTGTCTTCTACTAATGGATGGTCAGAATCTATACATATGATACTCTAGAGTGTTGTATTTCTTCCTTGAAATTGTTCTATTAATATGTGATTAGTTTGTAATGTTTCACGTGGATTGTTTTAATAGTACGATGTTTTGATATGACTTTATTTGGTTTTTAAAAAAATATCTGCTTTTATTAGTTCATGCTCATCACATTATTTTATAAACATTTCGTGGAAAGTGAAACAAACAAATAAAAATATCTTGACGAGAGTTGGCATATGTGCATAACTTTTTACAGACATTACAATTAGGCAAGTCAAATATTTTGGTCATATAAAAAGACGCTGTAATGTATTGAAAACAAAACTGGAGTGGAAGATTGAAGGTAGGCGGACAAGAGGCGGGCAACGCTATAAGTGGGAAAGCGACATTAAAAGATGGATTAATGTCTCAAACTGACAGAGTGTACTATCAAGGTTAAAGACATAAGATATTGAAGGTCAATTGCAGCCAACCTTCTTTGCCAGACAGCACTTGGATTGAATAAACATTTATCAGCTGCTGTCCCGCTCTAAAGAGGTGTCATTGAACCTACAGAAGCAACACTTATGTCATGACCTTTACTTGAATTTTCATTCACTAAAATGGTCCAGATAATTATTTTTGTCATTGACCTAATTGGAATCGTTTGAAAAACACAGTAGAAGATCCCAATTCTCTTCTTGATTGATGTTGTCATTGCCTGAATCATTGTTGTTGTTTTACCACTTCCAACTGCTCGAAGTCATGCTCGTATTTCTCTAATGTATTTTATCTCTTTGATGAAGTTTGCTTTCTCTAGATGTACAAGCCAACCAAGACAATGTTTGCTTCTATCCATTGTACAGATACAGCTCCACACAAATACACAATTTGCATGAGTCATTTGATGTTCTACCGCTTGTCTCTGACATCTCCAATCCCTAGAATACCTATCTTCATGTTTTCCATAAATATTGCCAGCTCTTGCACTTTTTAATAAATTCATTACATTTGATATTGCTATTTTAGCTGCGTTTACGTAGCATTCTAAGGCTTCCTGCCCGTAAGCAGTCAGTATAAGCCCCATTAATCTCTTCGATGCAATAGTATACCGTTTGTCAGGTTGTTTAGTCAGTTTCAGCACTGCTATATCCCTGTTTGTACATGGCTTTTAGGGGTAAGCCATTTCGTCGCCTGGCGTCCACAACATGCAACGTGAACGTGACGTGAACTTCAGGACCCAACTATCATTTAATTCATTGGATTCTGACAACTAAATTCATAATCTAGATTTTATAGATGACATCCAAATTCTTCCCTATTATGATAGAAAAATTCAAAAGAAAATAAATTCTTTTCATTTGAAATTTCATAAATGGGACGAAGATGCATCAGTGAATGAGCTAACAGCTGCCAGCAACTCGTAGCTGACTGTTTGCATCAGGGCCATCCAACCATAACTGACAACGACTCTATTTGACATGTGCTTTTCAGGACGAACGTCACAGAAGAAAATATCAGAAATGAATACTGAAAATACACAAGTATATTCTACGATTATGGAAATAAAGTTAAAATAGCGGCAAAGAGAATATACTAGTAAACATGTTACTGCAAGACGTGGAATCCTTCATGTATCTTAACAGATAAATCGACAAAGAATAAGAGATAGAGATGCAAATGTCAAAATGTCAAAATAAAGATACAAGAGAGCTTTAATCACTTTGGAAAACTCGAATATCAAAATAGATTATGTCTAACAAAGAAATAAAAATCAGTTGTATTGTATGACTTTCATAAGTTTAGATCAACGTAGATAGACACAAAAAATATACAGATTCTCACTAATGAGGACCTACACAGAGTAGAAGGATTGAGATAATAATGGATTGCTAACACGGAAGAGGGGTAGGGGGCGTTAGCTTAGTTTATAGCGAGCAATTCGATATTTTCTGTGGTATCAGCGTGCCTCGATTCGAATCGCGACCGGAGAATAAACGAATCCGGGTCGTGATTTTAATCGGGGACCGCTTCTCTAGAACCCAGCTGTAAATGGGTACCTGAGGCATGAGATAGGGAGCGTAAAAACAGTATGGAAGGGCACTGACCTCCCACCTTTCATAGGCTGCGACTTAGTACAATGGAGTGTTCAAAAACTCCATTTCCAACCAGCGGTTAATTGTGCTGAATTGCCACTTTACTTTTCTGTTCGAATGAACCAGAGACGAAGTAATGAGGCGGAAAGCCAGAAAAGTACGATTGAGTTGAATATAATCAGCATTAAGGAAACCAGATGATAGAATTGCAATGCAACTACTGTCCTGGAATTCCCAGTGTATGAGAAATTGAGGCAGATCAAAAGACATGTGAAGCAGAGAGCTTGACACAGACACAACATTAAAAGCAAGACGTATCGAGAGCTGTAAAGGATGGATCAGGACTGGATGAACTTGAGGTGGCAATTGAAAAAAAAACCTATGCTCTACGTGGAGGTTAACGGTTTTGATATATTGCTTGATCTAAAAAATAAGTAATATTATATAAGCAATAAGATGGGAAGGAGTAAGGTACTTTCATTAACGAAAATCGTCCGCTAGAATCACTTACGCAGAGATCGGTTTTAGAGTGTGTAAGGCAGTCTGCGACACAGTAATCGATCCAGGAAGGAAGAATTCAACTTGAGTCTTAATGTGGTTAGGGACATGTAAATGTGAATTATGTCTTTGCTGTTGGGTCTTTTTTTGTGAGGCTGGGCAAGAGTGAAGCATAGGGAATTAGTTCAGGCAAATGGACGCATCGAGTTCTTGTTCAATTCGTGCACATTGTGTTCCATTTGGAAATGTTGAGGAATTTTTGGAAACGGTTGAGTTTCCTAGGATAGGATATGCGATATAATGTGATTACATATGTTCCGATCTCCCACTCAGGCAGACATATATACATAATGACAGTCATCATTCTCATCAATGTTGCGTTCATTCTATTCATCATCAACATTTTCATCGACGTCTTCATTTCGTTTCGTTTTAATCATCATAGTCTCAAGGGAGGTGGTGCCAGGGTGCTTGCATCCCGAGTTACCTACAGTCGTCTCGACGTAAGTCTTGCCACTGGTCCAAAGTAGCTCGGACCAGAGAGTGAAGTTGATCACCAGCGCAGAGTCTTCCTCACTATAATCCAAATCCAGCGCAAGTTACATCAACTCAAAACCACATAATGATGTCGCTATCATAACTTGCGATGGAAAACACACTTTTTTGTATCGCCATTACAATACGTTTGCCATCAATATAATCTTCTTATAATCTTCTCATGCATTATCATCGTCGTTGTCGCAAAAGTCATCATCTTGGTTGTTGCCATCCTTTTAATCATCACCGTTTTGGCATACTTGGAATACTTGTAGTAATCGTATTCACTGTCAGGAGACAAAGCGTAAGGTACATGCGAGAAACAACATTATCCGAAAATTGACTGGCACAACATGGAGTGCTCAGCCATCAGTCTTAAACACATCAGCGATTGCCTTGTGCTTTTCCGCAGCGGAATATGCAGCTCCAGTCTGGAAAAACTCCGCCCATGCAAAACAAGTTGATACAGCAGTGAAAGAGATGGGCAGGATAGTGTTGGGGTGCCTTAAACCTATCCCCACAAACAAAATATATCCTTTAATTGGCATTGCACCACCTGATATAAGAAGAGGTGTAGCTGAGAAGTCGAAGGAGGGAAACAGGAAAACGGCCCTAGACACCCGATGCTTGGCCATCAGGAACAAGCCACAAGACTTTAATCAAGACACAGTTTCTTAAAATCGACAAAGACCTTCCAGAAAAGCCCAGAAGGTAAACGCATCGAGAGGTCGCGCTAAACAATGCAAGATCCATGGATAGAGCTCAAGGAAGAGGCTGCGCCAGAACACCACCTGCCATATGCTGTATGGGAGGCAATGAACAGACTTCAAACTAGTGTGTCAAGATGCAGAGTGAACTTGAAGAAATGCGGATACTCAGATGTCGACACATGTGAATGCGGCGCAGTTCAGGACCAAAATCTTCTGATGTACTGCCACAACCTCCCTGAAACCTGTAACATGAACGACATGATGGAGGCGAACGACAAGGCAGTTCAAGTTGCCGAATACTGGATGGATGCTGTGTGACACGGAGTTTGGACACGGAAAGTAAATAAGTAATGGCATTCAAACAGCCAGGTTATGCCTGCTGTCATGCAGCCAAAGGCAATCCGTAGTAAGTTCTCTATTTTTCAATGTTCACCTCATTTGGCTTGCTAAGCCTGGGGGAAGGCAGGTTTCGTATTGGGTAAGAGATGCATTATTTTTCGAATGTTTGCTCTGACATCATTCTCACCATCACCGTCATGATTCTCACCTTCACTCTCACCTTCACCGTCATGATTCTCACTTTCACTCTCACCTTCATCATCATCATTCTCACCATCATTCTCACCTTCACCGTCATCTTTCTCACTATCACCGTCATCTTTCTCACTATCACCGTCATCATTCTCACCTTCACCGTCATCTTTCTCACCTTCACCGTCATCTTTCTCACCTTCACCGTCATCTTTCTTACCTTTACCGTCATCTTTCTCACCTTCACCGTCATCTTTCTCACTATCACCGTCATCTTTCTCACTATCACCGTCATCTTTCTCACCTTCACCGTCATCTTTCTCACTATCACCGTCATCATTCTCACCTTCACCGTCATCTTTCTCACCTTCACCGTCATCTTTCTCACCTTCACCGTCATCTTTCTCACCTTTACCGTCATCTTTCTCACCTTCACCGTCATCTTTCTCACTATCACCGTCGTCTTTCTCACCTTCACCGTCATCTTTCTCACCTTCACCGTCATCTTTCTCACCTTCACCGTAATCTTTCTCACTATCACCGTCATCTTTCTCACCTTCACCGTCATCTTTCTCACCTGCACCGTCATCTTTCTCACCTTCACCGTCATCTTTCTCACTATCACCGTCATCTTTTTCACCGTCATCTTTCTCACTATCACCGTCGTCTTTCTCACCTTCACCGTCATCTTTCTCACCTTCACCGTCCTCTTTCTCACCTTCACCGTCACCTTTCTCACCTTCACCGTCATCTTTCTCACCTTCACCGTCATCTTTCTCACCTTCACCGTCATCTTTCTCACCTTCACCGTCATCTTTCTCACCTTCACCGTCATCTTTCTCACCTTCACCGTCATCATTCTCACCTTCACTCTCACCTTCATCATCATCATTCTCACCTTCATTCTCACCTTCACCATCATTCTCACCTTCACCATCATTCTCACCATCGCCGTCATCATTATCACCTTCACCGTCATCTTTCTCACTATCACCGTCATCTTTCTCACCTTCACCGTCATCTTTCTCACCTTCACCGTCATCTTTCTCACCTTCACCGTCATCTTTCTCACCTTCACCGTCATCATTCTCACATCACAATCATCATTCTCACATCACCGTCATCATTATCATCATCACCGTCACCATAACCACCACCATCATCGTCACCATCACAACCACCAGAACCGTCACCATTCTCACCATCACCATCATCCCCGTCACCATCACCCCCACCATCATTACCATCATCTTTATCATAAATCATCATCACGTCAGCATCACCATCGCCATCACCTTTTTGTTTTGGGACTTCCTAAAAATTATTGATGGCTAGAACTGTTCCTTTCTTTGCTCCTATATTTTTCATTACACCTGTCATACACATTTTTCAATTGTTTCCATTTCGATCAGAAGTCTTTAACATCTTTTTTAATGCCCCATTAGCCAGTCAGATGAAGGTTTCAGACCCTTTCTCATAATAATGTTGTAAAATCCCAAAACTAAAATTACAAAAAACCGTTTGATAGAAATACAGTTATAAAAAAAAATACATTATTCCATCGTCGTTGATAAGAACTCCAAACACCATCCCATGTTATACTGCATCCTTAAATAAGTGAATGCGCTTGTGATTGATAAAACAACTGTGAGCGTAGAAAGGTCTGGCGCAAAAAATAGTTTCTAAAATTAAATACAATACGGACATATACATTCAATAATAATACACACATTTAAAATATAGAACAGTTGTTGTTTAATGCCCACAATGAGTAAGTGTACTCTTATGTGTTCGTTAAAAATGGCGTAAAGTGGCGGGTTGTAATAGATTTCCTCACATCCCGAGTATGCTGATGGAACGCGGTCATCCAGGGGATTGTGCTTTGCTTGATTTAAGCTGCGTGTCACTCACTACTATGGGGATTATGTCGATCCCCACATTGTCTGCCAGTCATGAAACAGGTTCTGTTTCCAGGGAGAACTGCATCGAAGTGAGATGGGGTCTTGGTCAGAATAATTTACTTGACACGTCCTTACATTGTCAGATCAGCGTGTTTTACCTGACCAGACGTTAGTTTACTCTCCCCAGTCCAGGCAGGTGGAGAATAATACGACAACAGTTAGCTTCAATGCCTTAGAACAGTTAATTACTTTGACCAATGGAAAACACAAAAACAGTTTTGATCTTCAATAAGGAAGGTAGCGAAAAATTATGCTAGAATCCATGTACAGGTTTTAACAGAAGAATCGTTGGGAAAAGACTTGAGCATTAACTTAACGTGAATCAACCACAAGGGCGTACATGTTTAAGGAACTGTGATTCAGTCATGAAAAGACTAGATACATAACTTGATGATAATCAACAACAATGTTAGACGTGTTTCATGAACGGTTACTCGGGCATGAACTACCTCGTAAAATCAACCAGGAAGTCCATATCCCCGTGTGCCCTGTTTTTATCAACTATGAAAAATTCCTCAACGGCAATAAGATGACTGAGAAACCAAGGTACGGAAGAAAAGTATGCTCAGCAGATAGAAAAGATAAACGAAGGCTGCTCAACCAATAGTACCTTATCTCACCGGCTAGTCAACATACCAGTGCAGCGTGACGTTCGCCTAGGGGAATAGAACATTTCACAGCAGCTCTTGAGGAATGCTTTAGACATCTAAGTTGGAAAGATAAAGGTATCAACCTAAATGGAGAAAGGCTCTCTCGCCCTAAGTGTACTGATTACATTGTCATCTTCAGTCATAACGTCAGAGAAACTGAACAATGCCTAAATGTTCTTAACGAAGCAAACGTTGCAGTTGACCAAAAACATATTCGAAAAATAACCTAGTTTAGATTACGTCAGTAAATAGGTCACACATGGCTGTTTCGACAACAAACAACAAAGGTACGAACTTGAGAACCGTTTATTATTGCACTTGCATTGCACCTTATTTCTCAAAGTATTTTCAACTAACATTGACACATTTTTCCCGTCCCTTTATCAGTGCCTAGACGATCCCATGCGGATAATTTTATTTTCGTTAGTCAGTTGTCTGGGTACTCTTCGTGAACACATTTTCAGGAAAATCAATCGATCAGGCATTATTCTGTAGGATAAATCATGCGATCACCATATTGCAGCTGCGGCACTGTCTATCGTTACTCGGTGACCAGATTGAATCATCTCCCCCACACTGGAACAGATGATTCTGTTGCATTCTGAACAGGTCGTCGAGGTAGGACTTCATCAGCAATGTTTGAACGTGTTTGAGAAAATGTATCGAACCAGTTATCCACCGCTTTACGCGACAAACACTTCTCACCAGAAACAGGGACTATTTCCTTATAAATATCCTTTGCAGAAAGTTGGAATTCAAAACAAAACCGCACTGTTATCTTATTGCACGTGTGAGTATTTTGTATCTTTGCTTTGCATGCAAAAGTAAATTAAGATAATTTGTTAGAAATTATTGGTGTTAAGTAAAAAAAAATATAGAATGCAATAAAAAACTCCACGAGGCATTCATTGATCAAGAAAAGGCATTTGACCGGGTAAACCGATGTAGGCTATTGGAGGTAATGGAGCAATATGGTGTGGAGGATCAACTTCTGGATGTCATTAGTGATTTGTACGCAAAAAGTGAAGGTGCAGTACGAACGAATGCAGGATTGACAGATTGGTTTTCAGTGCCGAGTGGTGTACGGGAGGAGTATGTTCTTTCTCCACTTGTATTTATAATTTATATGGATAACATTACGCAGTTGCTAACCCTCATGGAGAGTCCCTCGATAAAATGTTGTTTGCTGATAATCAGGTCATCTTTGACCTAAATGGAAAAGGCCTACAACACGACCTGTGATATCTCCATTTCGTTTGTAACAAATGTAACACAAAGATCAACACAGGCAAAACAGAGACTATGTTGATATAACGTGAACTAGAGGGACGGCGTGGCTTAGTGCTTAAGTGGCACGCCTCACAATCCGAAGGTGCTGGGTTCGATCCCCATCACAGCACCGGCCGTTACCCCGGGGAAGTAAACCCTTAGATAATGCAAGAGGAAGCAGACCCTTGCATAAAATGCATGCTGAGGTCGGAAGCACTGGTCCGACAGGCGCAAAATAAAAACTACAGTGCAACGCACACCGCCTTTGGGATTTGAGAAATAAGGCGAACGCAAAAAAAAAAAATATATATATAACGTGAACAAGTGCCGACATGTTTCCACATCAGGGGCATTGGTATCAGGCAAGTGCGGGAGATTAACTTCTGGTGACGGCAGAGTGGACAGAGAGATCGCACATATAATTCAGAAGACGAACAGTGTCCAATATCGAATTGCACCGGTTTTAAAACATCCTAGAGTGCTTCTTTCAATTATGAGGAGACTGAAATATCAACTATTTACTCCTACATTGTGTTACAGATGTCAATCTTGGACCTTACACATGAGTAAGATCCAGAACTGTGAGATGCGCTGTGTGAGAAGTGCAGCCGGAAAGACAATCCGTTACCGAATCCGCAACACCACACTGAGACTTATAGTGGTGGCAAACTCAGTTAGTCCCTGCATTGACGCACAACAAATTAATTGGCCTGGTCATATAGTCCGAATGCATTATACCAGCCTGCAGCGAGAGCAAATCATATGCAGGTTTCTGGCCTACGAGCAAGAGGAAAACCACGACGTCGGTGGGTCGACGGTGTCTCTGACACTCTCAGGAAGTTACACCTAACAACAGCAGAAGCCTCCCACTTGGCGATAACGCTTCCCGCCTCTCTGCGACGCCGTACGAGAAGGACAGTAAGACAAACGGAGAAGAAGCTGCGCATGTACATGCCACACTTAGAGTCTGCTACCTAAAGTAAACAGAACGACGGATGTTCCTACTACCTAAAAACCCTTTAGGAATTAGCAACTACTTTTGTAGCTATCCCATATCAGTTTGTGACCTACTTACTGACTTATCCTTGCATCTACTGAACAGATTCTGTCACAAGGAAAACTGAATTTCGGAAATGATCCCTTCGAAAATGTGAATTCATACATTTATCTGCACCAAAATATTATGATCTCTCATATATAAATTCGTGAATTTCACACTGAGCAGCAAATGGCTAAGTCTCAGTTGCATAAAACTGTACTTCAACAGTTCAATAACAACATAAAGAGAACTCACACCTTCAACGGCCTGGTTATTCCAGTCATGATACATGACTGCGAGGTATAGAACCGGCGAAAAGCAGATGCAGAGAAGCTTCGAGTTGCTGAAAGGCAAATTGAGCGAAGGATACTGGCAGTCTCTTTCCAAGACGAACGTGACGGCCCTCGCATTAGGCTCCAAACCTGCCTCAATGACGTCGTAGACACTGAGTTGTTAAGAAAATACAGAAAGATCGGTTATGTAGTGCGTATGTCCTACAACAGATGGAAATGATAATTGACCTCGTGTTGACCCTTTAACTTTAGACGTCTTCTCGGTCGCTCACCAAAGAGTTGGAAAGATGGCATTAGCAATGATCGTTGTCCAAAATGTTCTAATGAAAAACGCCGATATGAATTTGAACATTTGACTTACTGTAGCAGATCCCACTGCTTGCCCTAGGGTTATTCTAACTTAGAACATTATCACACTCATCCACATCATTCCTGACCACACACAGCAAATGACATGGCACACAGCAGGTGGTATATTTATTATATAATACTCATACCAGAAAAATGAGAAGTGAAATTACAAACACAATACAATACACATCATCTTAACTAATTATTCCTATAGTGTATATATGTTAATATAATTATTAACTAAAGCGGAAATTTTAAGCAGTATCTATTGATTGAATTCCCAACTATCAAAAACCCAGTTCTATTGCCGTACACACATCACACACTCATCTAGATCTCACCTAGTCGATCTAGAAACTCGCTTAATCGTCAGGACATACCTCATTCACAAGGTGTTCTGCTTACGACATACATTCAGATTATCTTTATACAAAATGCCCACACACATCTAATTGAGCGGCTGGCCCCGACTCAATGGTTCTCCAATATTCGTACAACCATCTATCAATCGCTCCTCTATCTAAGTCGGTGAGCTAAACCAGACTCCTATCTACATTCACTCATTCCCTCTCCATGCCAGCCTCTTGAGCTAAACTTTGTCTAGTGTTATATACATTCAAGCAGTATCAGAGCTGACCAATGGATCTCAGGGAGATGGCTCTATTCAGTCGTTATTGGAACGAATTACTCTGAACACCTTTCACTCAAATATCGCAGCAAGCTCTGCTGCCCACTCATCCTCCACTCCTCAAATCGGAACGCCAGTGGTCAGTTCCTACCTGTACATTCTTTCCCCAACTCCGATTTCCTTTGTTGAGACGGTGAATGACCTTGCCACGCATTCAGGTACCTTTGTTATTAGCAACCACATCACCCCTGCCCTAAACTCTCTTGCTCCGGCTGGAACTGTTACATTACCAGCATCCAACACATTTTGTCTGATTTAATAGGATTATAAATAACAGGAAGATAATCCCACGTCATAAACTGTTGTCGAGGATAACGTGTCTCAGACTTCATTGTATGTGGACTCCTTAGCAAAGTTGTGGGACCAGTTCCTTTCCTCGTTGCCTTGCATTCTCTTTCTGTAAATCAAAAACTTAATTACAGATACGTATACTCGAGAGTGACGTTACATAACCTTATTGGGAGCTTCACCCATGATTCCTTGCCAGATACATGTTCACGAAAAAGGCTTCGTGAGTAAACCCTGAAGAAAATTATGCATGCAATACTACCTCCAGACGTCTCGAAAATATTTTTCTACTGCCCAAAGGAAGCCCAAGACCAGAGAGTGAGGTTAACAAATTGTGCAAATGCTTTCTGAATTTTATACAAATAAACGGGCAAGTCACTCTTTCATCAATCTCAGTGAAAAGAGAAAGGGGAAAAGATTTGTTAAACAGCTGAACATAGAAAGTGATCATAATCACACGTGATGGCGAACATTATCATCATCACGTAGACCCGTGCGTCTTGAAACAGAGAATGATCTCGCCTCATCGGCAACGTGACAAAACAGCACTAGCTACTCTACCTATCAGAAATAAAAAGAGCCAATCCAACTGTATCAAATAATGTGTTAGAAAATGGCAACGCAAAACTAAATCTAAAAGACATCTCTCAATTTTGACGCTGCACAACACTCCTAGACCGAAACTCTTAGTGGCTGTCTTTTGAGGATCGGGTGGTAAGAGACAGGGCTACATTTTGTGATTTTACACTCCCAGTATATACTTGCTGTTAAGCATACGATGCCTTTGATGGTTGGGGCATGCTTACGGTATGGAAGATAAGACGTTGCCAAAAAATATCCTATATGAACAGCTAACCCTCGGAGTTAGAAGAATGGGACCCTCCACACTGCGATTTAAGGACGTATGGAAGAGGGACATAAAGTCATGCAAAATCCCATCCAAAGGATGGGAAACGATTGCTCAGGATCGAGCTGTTTGAAGACATTCACTTTGAAGGAGGGCACAGTGGCTGCCGACGCTCGTAGGGGTCTTCTGGATGCATAGAAAAGAGAAAAACTGAAAAGATCGGGGACACCCCTGCAAGTCAGCGTCCTCGACATAGTTGTATGATCTGTGGCAGAGACTGTCTTTCACGGATCGTCCTTTACAGTGACAGCAGACTATGTCGAAATACATAAGATCACGGGCATGGTCTACATAGACTGATACACCAATGATGATGATGATGTCTTTGCGTACTTTCAGCTGTCAGTTTGGATGTTTTAAAGATAACTAGTGGTCGGGTTATGAGAAGTTGTCTAGAAATGGCACATCTTTTGGCGATGTAGGCTATCTCTGGTCCCCAGATGAGGGGCGCTCTTGTAGTACATGTTGAGAAGTCATTTATCATCCTACTGGGGTCAAAGGAAACTGTTGACACATCTCATCAGATGTGTTATGAATCGAAAGAAAACTGGAAGTAAGCATTTTGAGATCTATTAAAGTTCGCCGTTTGGATGCTGAAATGACGATCCTATATCTTGTTCCTCTTTGTTCGTTCTGAAAAGGGCGTTTTGTCGTGTGTCGTAGTTTACAGCGAGGCTGCATTATATACACGCATACACACACAACAGATTTCAGTATAGTACACTTTTTGTAACAGATTTGTCTGTCCTCTTCGTTGCCTATTTTCACAGCCAGGCTGCATGAATGAAGTCTGTTTCCAGGACAGCCACTTAGAGGCTGAAAAGGGACGTGGGCACTTTTGCTGTGCTAACCCTGACACACGCAGTTAGCTATAAGGTTCTGACCACTGTCAATTCGATCACCGCGTCTTCGGCCCCTGAAGTGAAGTGGGTATCCATATTACAGGAATGGAACATCAAATGTGAGTCGAACCGGTATGTGTTGTCTAAGAGGATGGATCAGAAGGGTGTACAACCAACAAGCTACAGCAGCCATATCAATCAATCAATCAATCGATCAATTAGAGCTCGTCACTTATCTCGGTGCAAAGGCAATAGACAACATTCCTCCAGCATACACAGTCCTGTGATGCTATGTCTGCCTGTCTCCAGGTGTAACAGTTGAATCGTAGTTCCTTCCGTGTATTTTTGGTCCACCTCTCTTTCTCTTTCCTTGAAGATTCCGTGTAAGAGACTGTCTGGTTAACTTGGGTGAGCGTTGCGTAGCGTATGTCCTATCCAGCCATATTTTTTTGCTTAATTTGTTGTTCCAATGCATCAAAACATATAGTGCTTTGTTTAACGAAAACCTGAACACCTGTTGGGTGTTCTATGCCCTAACAATTCTCACACCCTGCTCAATCTCTTGTTTTAAAACAAAGGGTTCTCACCATCCGACCTACAAGATATAATGTCTCAGAAGTAGTTTTGTAGAGCACTCACTTCTAACATCAAAGGTACATGGTTCGATTCCGTTATCGATGCACACAGTTTATCCGGCCGTAAATTGATACATTGCTTACTTTTGTGCATGAGCGGAAACTGGCCAAGACCCGTAGTAAAAAGCTGAGGCACAGTAAAGATTAACACTTCATCCCCGACTGTAGTGTGTGTTATCTAACTGCTTTTAGCTAAGGATTATCTAGTTTCTCCTTATTCATCCGTTGGGATTTTATGAGTTTGAAATCCTTGGTTTTTTAAACAGTTTCTGTTTAAAAAAATATCTTTTCACATAATATATTTGTTTAAAAACGTGTTACTGCTTTATAGAGCCTGACAGGCTCCGTCTACTGTCTTTCTATTTCAGCACAGAAAATCACTTCAGAGAAGTTCGCTTTCGACGAGATTATTTGTTTCGGATATTCAATCCACGTGACGGAATTTTTAATCTCATTTCCCATCGATTGAATCCTCTCAGATACACGTCCGCGATGCATTATGTCTCAGATATTTCTACACCGAGAGATGGAGCTCTCGCATTTCCTGAACCGGTGGTTTGACGCTCTGTCATCGCCTTGTCTGTAAAATACGATACGCCACTCTAGATGTTACATTAAGTTTAGGGATGATCAACGCTGTGTGATGGCTATTTCCTTCACAAATCTGCTTCAACATTTTGTTAGTCGTGGAGTACATGTGCAGTTTTATATTTCAATATTCTAGAATTCCATAATTGTTTCATCAACAATATCATTAACATCAGTTTTAGTTCTGCTTCTTCATATTCAACGTTCTTCTTTCGTCATCAATGCTGTATTCTTCTTTCTTACTGGTTTCTTCCTCTCTTCTTTCATTCTTCATTTTTTTATTTTTACTGTTTCTTATTTCTTTTCGTAGAAAAGGTACAGGGTACAAATCCCGCTATCGGTAGGCTCCAATCGACCCAGCTGTAAATGGGTCCTTATCATAGTTAGTTGCGTATCGCAAGTGATGATGGCGACATCTTCAGACGGTTTTTTGCCTTGATGATGCAACTTGTGCTGTACTTGGATTATAATGATGATCACGTGCTGGTCATCAACCTCACTCTCTCGTTTCAAGCTCCCTTGCATCAGTGGCAAGACGAGTTCAGACAATTGGAGGTAACTCAGATGCAGGCAGTCTGGTCTTACTTCCCTTGAGACCAGTGGTTGCTTGAAACTTGAGGGATTCGATCACCCACCGTTTTGGTTAATCGCCGTGAGAAGCGAGTGCGTTACCTCTCGACTACTGTTTTACTTATTCTGTGACCTAAGCTTTGGGATAGCTATATGAGACCTTGTTTGTCTTCCAATCCTTGCGCCGGAAGGTACAAAAAGCTTGGCTAAGGCGTAAGGGGAAAGCAGCTGTAAAGTCCTTAAGCCTCCAGGGTCTGATGTTGATCTGCCGTCCTGTTCGTGTTGGCGTTCTGGACAATAAATTAGCCGAAACCTTGGCTACACAAGCACGCATTATGGGTATTTTGGATTTTGATGTGGATAACTTTTGGAAGTCTATAAATTACCAACTGCTGGATGTCAATACTCCATTAGATGAATCAGCAATGGACAGACTGCAGAACTTTAAAATCCAAGGAAGGTCGAACGGAATCGGGAGCACTAGACGACGGTACATACGTGATTTTAACAAACGAGGTACAGAACCCATCAGCAGCCCCACCCGTTGCCATTTGTTTCGGCACTGAGCACCTATGGGCATGCCCGGAGTGCAGTTATGTCGAATCCTAAGAACAGAATACAACCTACTTCTGTTTTGTCTGTTTCTGTGCTAAATGTCTTCCTTGCTTCCTCTCATCTTTCTTTATTTTTATTTCTCTTTCTTCTTTCCGTATTCCTACTCTGTATTTTAATTGTTCTCCATATTCTGAATAACCCCACGCTATATTCTTCATCCTCTCATTCATATTTAATTCTCCTTCATTCATTATTTTTTATAATTCCGATGTGCCTTCATTTTTAGTGGTTTTAGACCATTTCATTTTTTAGGTTAGTCTTCATCTCTAACTTTCTTCTATTTTTCCTCTTCTTCCTTTATTTTTACTTCATTTTTTTCTTCCTTGCTTTTCTACATCGCCCCACTGTTTCTTGCTCTTCTTCTTACTCCATCCTTTTTATTACACTCTTATTAATTCTTCTTTAACCCAGCATTTCTTTGTTTTTTATGCATCACCGTTCTATTCTTTTTCTTTCCTTCTTTCTCCCATATTGTCCCTGATTTACTTTTATTTTGTATTTCGCATTGATCTCTTCCTCATTCCTACATCTTAATTTTCTTTTCTCATTTTCATAGGTTGTCGATCCTCTCTTCTACTTCTTCGATTATCTAGTGCTAATCTTCAAGCCCGGCGAAGTTCACGAAGGAGACTGTGCATTTCAGGTGTTTTCCGGTCCCCCATAGCTTTTCGAGCATGGTCGATCCTCCTGGCCAGACTCTGCGCAGTCCTGCAGGATCTATTGCTTGTGTGCTCCTCAATCGTACGTGGCGGTGTCTCTAAGACACATTCTGTAGAGGTGGACATTGAGTATGAAATGTCTCGTTCTTAGTCTGAAGATCTTTGTTTGTCCATCTCTGCTAAGTTTGTCTATGCTGTAATTTTCTGGCTTGTATTCCTTGTTTTGGTCTCTCTTATTCCTCCTCGTGGATCGTTGGATGAGTGTCGTTGCTATTTCATAGTTCTATGGATGGGGAGTCTGCGTGCCGCCACTTCTCGCTTTTGCGAGCTCTTGTGCTGTTTCCTTTCCAAGGATCCTACAGTGAGACGAAATCCAATATAGAACTAAATCTGTTTTTTTTTTTTTTTGTTGAGGGGGAAAGGGGGGGGGGGGGGGGAGTCGATGGATTTCAAAATAAAACAATGTTTGCAGTACATCCTTAAAATGTTTCTCATTCTTTTAAGTAAATGTGTGTCTCATAGCCGTTACGCTTATGACGGGGCATCACGTTTTAGAGAATTCATAATAGTAAGCCAAAGCTTGTATGCGACAGGGTGGTCAGTTTATTTTCTCGCTGCCTTTGACTTCCAAAGTTGTATTCGAGGTACCAACTTACAGCTAGATCGATTGGAACGTAAAAGTCGTGGGAGGAAGTTTGCCGTGAACTCTAGTGCTCTACCCCTCTACTAATCAGACGCTCTCTTTTCTCTATAAACATCTCATGTATGTACACCCGCTATGCATTCATTATGCTTCTGATATTTCAACGACAGACGATAAAGTTCCCACGACTCATGAACCCGGAGTTTCACTCTCTGTCATTGCCCTGTCTATACAACGCGATACGCCCCTCTAGATGTTGCATCATGTTTATGGATGATCAGCGGTGTCTTACAGATGCTTCCTTCACAGTTCTATCCCTTGAACCTCCTGAACATTTTCTAAGACGAAGATGGATACATCATGCTTCTGATATTTCTACACTAGACGATTTACAGTGTCCCACTCGCTACCGGCTTGGTTTTCTCATATAACCAATGAACGTAATTCAATTAAATTTGACATGGAAATACCTTGGCATGCGTGATGCGCTTATAGAAAATGTTGAAAGTAGTCCCCATTAGCATCAACGCATGCCTGCACACAATTCGCTATGTTATAGAAGTTATTCACCAACTCATCACGAGTCAGGGACTTGTTTATCTACAGAATATTTTCTTGTAGTTCCGTGAGATTTCTTGGCTTGTTGCGATAGATTTTCTCTTTCAGCATTCCGGAGGGGAATACATTTTTTTTGTTTTTTGTATTTTTGTTCGTCTTATTTCTCTATTCCCCGAGGCGGGTTTGTCTTGTACTGTGGTTTTTATTTTGCCCCTGTCGGTCCAGTGCATCCGACTTCAGCATGCATTTTATGTAAGGATCTGCTTCCTCCTGCATTTTCTAAAGGTTTGCTTCCCCGGGGTAACGGCCGGTGCTGTGATGGGAATCGAACTCAGCACCTTCGGATTGGGAGCCGTGCCACTTAACCACTAGGCCACGCCGTCCCCTGATGGGAAGAAATGAGGTGGGGTCCAGTGACTTTGTTGGTCAAAGAAAGGACACGATCTTCGAAGAAAGAAAGAATTTCAATAATGGTGACATTTGAGGTGCAGCATGTGACTCCATCCTATTGAGGATAGTCAGTACTGAGTTCCTCGTCGTCCAACTGGATTAAAGGTCGTTATTATGCTCCTCACACACGACGGTTTGTCAATGTCAAATTTCATCGAATTACGTTCATTGGTTTAAAAGTTATAAGGGAAAACCAGAAGCGGTAGCGAATGTAGTCCTCGCATTTCGTGAATCGAGAGTTTGACGCTCTCTCATTGTATAGTCTATACAATGCGAAGCTCCGCTCTGAATGTGACATTAATTTGAAGGATGATCACCGATGTCTGATAGATGTTTCCTTGGCAGTCCTCCCCGGTTGTAACTTTTGGAAGACGATGAGTGCACATTTTATAACACGATTAAAGATGTCAGCGCTATCGTTATAAACGTCATCTTTTTCATTTCTTTGTTCTACTTTGAATTATTTCCTTCATTCTTCTGATTTACCTATCATGTCCTCCCCATTATCACCATTGACTCTCATCGATAGTTGTCATTTAGCTCACTCCTTTTATTAATCTCATTTTCTTCGGTCTTCCAATTCTCTTCTTTCGTCATCTCATTCTTTTTTCTTTCTATTTGAATACATCGTCCTAATCTTGTTTTATTTCTTGAAATCTTTATTTCACAATTCTGAATCCTTTATTACTTCATTATTGTTACTCATATTCATATAATTTCTTCAATGTATATTCTTTCCCCATTTATATTCTTTCTCATATTTATATTCTTCACCCCTTTTATATCTTTCCTCATATGTACATTCTTCTTTATATTTAATTCTTCCTCTATTTATATCTTTCCTTCTGGTTATATTCTTTATCATAGTTATGTTACTCCTCATATTTATATCTTTCCTTCCGTTTATATTCATTCTCATATTTATCTTCTTCCTGCCATGTATATTCTTGCTAACATTCATATCCTTCCTCATAATTATATTTTTCCTCATATTTACATTCTTCCTCCTTTTTATTTCTTTCCTTCTGTGTAAATTTTCTTCCCCGTATTTTTATTCTTTCTCCAATTTAAATATTTTCTCCTTTTACATTTGTTCTTATATGTATTTCCTTCCTCCTATTAATATTCTTCCTCATATTTATATTCATCTTCCTATTTATATTATTTCTCCTATTTTTATCGTTCCTTCTTTTAAAATTCTAACTAATATTCATATCCTTCGTCATACGAAGAGTCAAAACGGCTTATCAAAGCCAGATACATGTCCAAATGGGAAACCGAACATACTGGTTACACCAAAAACGATGCCTATTACCAGTTGAACCGAAGAGAGCAGGTCGTTGTCTTCAGACTTCGCACTGGCCACAACAGACTGAGGTACCACCTATTCAACAAACTGAAGATAGGGTGTACCGACGAATGCCCGTGCGGTACTGGTAAAATGACCACTGAACATCTGCTGCAGAACTGCCCGACATACGAGGATCAGAGAGAGCAGATGTGGCCATTGCCAGTGGAACTGCAAGACAAGCTCTATGGTGGTGGCGAGAGTCTCAGGATGACCGCCGCTTTTTTCGAGAAAATAATGGTTACTGTCTGACTGTGTACGCAGAAGAAGAAGAAGAAGATATCCTTCGTCATCTTGATAATCTTCCTCATATTTATATTCTTCCTCCTATTTATATTCTTTCATCTACTTATATCTTTCCTTGTTCTTATTCGTCTTTTATTTATGTTACTCCTATTTATATCTTACTTCCTAGTTACATTCTTTCTTATATTCACATTTTTCATTATATTTATATTCTTCCACATGTGCATATCCTCCTCCTATTTATATTCTTCCTGTTATTGATCGTGCTCTTTATATTCATACCCCTATGTATAGTCCTATTCATATTTATATTCTTACTCATATATATTCTTCGACCTGTTTATGTTCTTCCTCATATTAATATTCTTACTCACATTTATGTACTTACTCATATTTATATCCTTTGACCTGTTTATGTTCTTTCTCATATTTATATTCGTCCTCATATGTTTTCCTATTTATATTCTTACTCAAATTTATATTCCACTTTCAATTGATATTCTTCCTTCTATTTACATCTTTACCCATATTTATATTTTTTCTCTTATTTATATTCTTACTCGTGTTTATGTCCTTCCTCATTTATAGATTCTTCTTCCTGTCTATATCACCATATTTCATATGTATAATCTAACCACTTTTTAATATCTCTCATAATATATATATATATATTCTGCCCATATAATATATACTTTCTTATTCACCCTAATTAGATTACCTCTATAGTGTAAATACACGATCATTGCTGTAATTATAGTTTTGTTCTCACTGAATGCGTTTCCCGGTTGAATGCATAAAGATTTGATAAAAAGATTGCACGCATGCGCCCAGTAGCTGCCATGCACTATGAATAGTGTATATATTATGGTAATATTTTTTCGTTGCTACATTGCAGGTTATGGGCAGACATATTTCGTGTTCACGGTGATGGCGAATACATGCGCTGGGAACGAGTGTCTGATGACGTAGTTCCGGTAAATATCTCGTGCATCGAGGACACACCCAATACAGTTTTCCACATCACAGCGTACAACAGACAGGTGGAGAAGATATTTGACGTTAAGATTACTCAGCCAGGTAAAGTGGTTTGTGCCGGTGCTTTTATTTAAACGTGTACGTGTTTGTGTGTGTGTTTGAGTGTATGTACACCTGTGTGGATATGTCTCCTTGCGTATGATTTTATCTGTATCTCTGTGTGTGTTATGCGTGTTGTCTGTAAGCATGTAAGGCGACTGTGTATGTATATGTGTGCCTGTACTTTAGTGTTTGTGTATATATATATATATATATATATATATATATATATATATATATATATATATATATATATATATGCATATATACACGCGTGAATGTGTATCTGTGTGCATTCATGTTGGTAGTTGTGTATGTATGCATATATTTGTATTGTGTATTGTATGTGCACTAATGTGCATTTTGTTCATATATACACATACGTAACGACATAGCCCCACATATATACATACAAACATGCAACCACACCTGATTACGTGCTTACGTTCAAACGAACATTCGGATAGACCTGTGTGAACATATATTTGTATGAATGTGTTTAAATATATATTTATATATAGACTACTTCCGACTAGAGACAGACGAAAAGGTAATTCGCTCGTGGGGTTTCTAATTCGCCGACTATTTCGCTGATGCCTGAAATCCATCGTCAGTCAATTCGACTGGATCCCCTTTTGCATCAACATCAATGGCAGGCGACTTAAACACCTCTTCTTCGCAGATGACATAGTGCTCATTACATAAACCACCAAATGCGCAAACAAGATGGTAATTATGCTTCACAGAGAATGAAGGAAAGCGTGCCTCGAGGTGAACACCTTCAAGATAAAAGTCATGCGTACCTGTTTTGGTACCACTGACTCCGTCATCTTCGATGGCGAGAATCTGGAAGACTTGGAGTAGTATATGTGAGCATAACAATGTAAACGTTTAAAAAAACAAAAGAAGAAAAAAACCTTTAAGCGGGGTCTCGACTTCATTGCATCGGGTTTTTTCTCCATGTTAGCTCGGTCTCTCTTGGTATCTGTCGAAAGCATCGCACAAAGCACGAACTCCGTAGCTCCAGCGATGAACCCAGGAATCTCCTGAAAAAAACTGACATCATGGACCGACTGTCGCCACAGAGACCCCCTATACCAAGAGACAGGAAGACCTTGACGCGCGGGATGTGTGTCTTTCTCGTCCATAAAGACGACACTAGACCATATATCGACCAGAGTCTGCGAGCTTCCCTATTCAACTCCACTGTTCTCCCTGCAATGTGTTATACCACAGAAACGTGGTCACTTGCAAAAGAATTGAAGACCAAAATCAGAATTACTCAAGCCTCTCTCGACAGACGTATGATAAAGCATCGCAGGGCTGGTCACCTACTTCGGAAAACTGATGACCGTTGGAGCACAGCAACAGCAGACTAGTACCCATGAGGCAGGAAACGACCACGTGGAAGACACCTACGGGCTGGTCCGACTTCCTAGAACTCAGAAATAACACCAACTAAGCTACTAAAATGGAAACATAACACTGGACCACCGTGATCCAAGACAGATATATATATATATATATATATATATATATATATATATATATATATATATATATATATATATATATATATATATATATATATATATCACTTTATCTTCAGCGTTAGTCCAGCTGGTGTGCCGTATGCTAGGAAGCCAACAGTATTCTGTATGTGTCACACTTTTTAGCAACGCTGCACCAATGCGGGCCTGAGTCTTTGGTCAGTTCATCTTGTCCTCCTATAGCTTGGTGACCCCAGTTGATATGTGTTATATGTGTCCATCTGTAGTCAGGCATACGTTACACTTGTCCAGTCCAACAAGGTTTGCGTGATATTACTGCTTCCACGGCGTCCAGAAACAAGTTTTATATCGATTTTCTTTGTTTCGAATTTTATTCCGTATCTAAATTTTTAGTACGCACCGTTCCATTGCTCTCTGAATGACTTGGCTTCTCATCATCTGTTTTGCCCAAGTTCAACACTTAGTATCCGTCAATTATTGCTGGAATGACCATGACATTGAAAGTGTGTGCTCTTGTCGTGGTACCTTTCATCTCTCGGAGCATTGGCTTATTGGAGCTAAAGGAAAACTAAGCTGCGTTTCGTCGTGTAGAGATTTGGTTGTCAATTTTGTGGTTGAAATTTATCTCTTGACCTAGGTAGGTATAGGAGTTGACCTCTTCGATGGTTGCTTCTCCTAGTTTGATATCTTGCTTAGGGCAGTAAACGTTTCTTAGGCATTGCGTTTTACTTGTATTGATCTTTAGACCAGCAGATGACCCCATTTAGGTCATTCAAAGATTATTGGGTTTCCTCAATTGTTTGACTGATGAGTACGATGCCATCTGCAGACCCTAAATGGGTGAGCCACTCGCCATCTATGTTTACAACTTTGTTGGTCCAATGTAATTTTTGAAAAATCAATGTACTTTCTACAGGAGAGCGAGATGGGAGAGAGAGAGAGAGAGAGAGAGAGAGAGAAAGAAAGAGAAAGTGATAGATGTAGCTATGTCTGAAAGCATCCCTGCTCGGCATTTTGCAAATCTCTGCACGATTTGTTTTCCTGAATGATGAGCTAATTGTATCTGTTCGTTGGCTGGCGTGTAGAATTTATAAATCAATTACATTTATCTTACCTTTTCTTACCTGTCATTCAGTTTTTTCTCAGTGCATCCATCCATCTCCATCCGATTCCACCCATTCAACCATCAATCATCCATGCACTCAAAAGCTGCCCATTTTATCATATACAACCCCCTAACATGTATCCATTCAACAGTTCACTGGTACAACCGTACATGCTTGTTCTCTTCTTTCCATTCATTAAATTATCCGTAAACAAATCAGTTCATCCAGCCGTAAATGTGTACATCATCGAACCAAATCATCTAACAATCATCTACATATCCATCCATCCATCTATCTATTCGTCTATGCTTCCACCCATCAATCCATCCATCGAATAATCTTTTCATCAAACAATCCATCGATATATTCATCCATCCCTTCTGTTTATCTTTCAATATACCTCGCTCGACCTATACTCCAGAGTATTTCTTTAAGCTTGTTCCCGCTGTTGTGCTTGTTTCATTCGTCATAACAAGATCTGAAAACCCACATTTATCTAATTCTGTTTCTAAAACATGCTAACGCATTGTGTCACTCCGCCTATACACTCAAAGTTTTCTCCGCATTCAATAGACCTGCAGCTTGTTATAAATCCATCTCTGGTCCCGTACAGTGGTTCTTTCATTTATCTTTGCTCGTGTAAAAGTTCAACGGAGTTGTCTACCTTGTCATAATAAATTTCAGGATTTGAAAATGCATTGGCGTTTAGAATATATAACATAATATATAAAAAGGAAATGAAAAGAAAATTAATTTGATAAAGACCCAGTCTAACGGAATTCCCATTGCGTCAGCCTCTAAAGTAAAGTAAAGTAAAAAGACAAGAATAATGCCTACTCGGCATAAATACAATTTCCCAGTGTAACTTAACTTAACGTCTTTATACTGGTTTCGAAGATTCTGCAGAGTCTGTACACAGCCAGTTTATATTACATTCACTTGATCTAAAAATACATATCTGCATCAAATATAATATTGAATGCATTAATTGAACCTGCCTCCACTATTTCCTGTGGCAATGCATTCCAAGCATTCACCACTCTCTGACTAAAAAATATTTAATCTGGACTTTTCTTTAACTAATGTGTGGCTGTGCCCTCTTGTTCTTGTAAGTGGATGTATTTTGAAAATAAGAAAACTTGTTATAGTCTAATGTATTATTTCCATTGATTATCTTATAAACCTGTGTTAAATCACATAGAATGCTTCTCTTTTCTGGACATTTTCTGCCATTTTTCTGAGTCTTTCCTCATAACTATAATTCTGGAATTCCACTTCACTTGTGTTGCTCTTCTTTGTATCCTTTCCAACATGTTTATAACCTAACACCTCTAAGATAAGTACTCAACACCTGTACAAAGTTCTCCAACTTAGGTCTAACTAATGCTTTATTCAGTTTGGCAATCACTTCTTTGCTCCTATGTTTAATACTTCTTTTTATCATACCTAACGTTGCATTTTCTTTTTTCCCCTGCTACCTGAACTTGCTCAGTCACATTACCTGTATGATCTATATTAACCCCTAGCTCCCTTTCCTTTTCTATCTGCCTAACATTGCCCTCTCTCATCCTGTAACAATATCCCAAATTGAATCTACCCACGTGGATGACTGTATATTTTTCTATATCAAACTCCATCTGCCAGCTCTCAGACCATTCTTGAATGTTATCTACATCCGATCTCAACATACCAACCTCTGCTTCATATGAGAACATGAACTAAAATATGATTAACGAATATTAACACTGTAACCTGTCAGCCATATCCTTAGCGACGACTAATGGAGGCTGGACATGGGATCTGCTACGTATTTTTTATACAAACTATAAGAATAAGAGAAGAGAACATACACATCATGCAGGGGAGGATAAGAGACAACGTGAAATCAAGGCAGAGTTCCAGCCAGCATTTTTACCCGGAAAGAGAAGAATACTCCCACTGGTAATATTCTATTCGTACCGTGACAGACGAGGAAAGAGGGTTGCGTATGGGACTGGTAACCTAATCATGTCAATCTTAATGCTATAACCACGTCATAAAGGTATGGTGACCTCATACCACCTATTGAAATAATAAAGTAAGGAATAGTAGGCGCAGCTACGGCACTTCGACATTAAACAAGCACATATCACTACGACACTTCGACATTACACAAGCACATATCACTACGGCACTTCGACATTACACAAGCACATATCACATCGACTTTATACAAGCACATATCACTACGACACTTCGACTTTATACAAACACATATCACATCGACTTTATACAAGCACACATCACTACGGCACTTCGACTTTATACAAACACATATCACTTCGACTTTATACAAACACATATCACTTCGACTTTATACAAGCACATATCACTTCGACTTTATACAAGCACATATCACTTCGACTTTATACAAGCACATATCACTACGGCACTTCGACTTTATACAAACACATATCACTTCGACTTTATACAAACACATATCACTTCGACTTTATACAAGCACATATCACTACGGCACTTCGACTTTATACAAACACATATCACTACGGCACTTCGACTTTATACAAACACAAATCACTTCGACTTTATACAAACACATATCACTTCGACTTTATACAAGCACATATCACTTCGACTTTATACAAGCACATATCACTACGACACTTCGACTTTATACAAGCACATATCACTACGGCACTTCGACTTTATACAAACACATATCACTACGGCACTTCGACTTTATATAAGCACATATCACTTCGACTTTATACAAGCACATATCGATACGACACTTCGACTTTATACAAGCACATATAACTACGGCACTTCGACTTTATACAAGCACATATCACTTCGACTTTATACAAGCACATATCACATCGACTTTATACAAGCACACATCACTACGGAACTTCGACTTTATATAACCACATATCACTTCGACTTTATACAAGCACATATCACTAGGGCACTTCGACTTTATACAAGCACATATCACTAGGGCACTTCGACTTTATACAAGCACATATCACTAGGGCACTTCGACTTTATACAAGCACATATCACTAGGGCACTTCGACTTTATGCAAGCACATATCACTACGGCACTTCGACTTTATACAAACACATATCACTTCGACTTTATACAAACACATATCACTACTGCACTTCGACTTTATACAAGCACATATCACTACGGCACTTCGACTTTATACAAGCACATATCACTACGGCACTTCGACTTTATACAAATACATATCACTATGGCACTTCGACTTTATACAAGCACATATCACTAGAGCACTTCGACTTTATACAAGCACATATCACTACGGCACTTCGACTTTATACAAGCACATATCACTACGGCACTTCGACTTTATACAAGCACATATCACTACGGCACTTCGACTTTATACAAACACATATCACTTCGCTGCACGCTTTACTGGCAAAAGTAGAGACATATCGTGGTAAAAGAAGACAACCTTATGAGTTTGAGGATAACACTAAAAGATGAACAAGAAATGTCTGTCAGACTGCACTATCAAGACAAGATATAGATGACGTTAGAGATTCTTTGCAGCTGACATCCCACGTGGGAATGTCAGCTGATCTGAATAGGCACAAATGCACACAACGAAAAAAGGTAATTAAAAATAGTTCGTAAATTTAAGAGTGAATCAATAATCTGAACAAACAGCTAAATACGATAAAAACAGACCTGTTTATTTTCTGCTTGTCCGTCCTCTCTTCTTTCAACACTTTGTTTACTTCCAATTTATACTCGAAGTGGTGTCTTCCTAAATAAAATGAAGTGGTTTAAATTTAGAGCATCCCATTTCTAACGAAAGAAGATTTCCTCATTGTATTATTAGGAAAAGCGAAAACTGAAAAGAAAAAGTGTGAGGTTAGGAATACGATTTGGAAAATTGTGCTTTTTAAGTAAAATCTGTAATGTTTCTATCAGATATCACTTTTTCTCTGATCCCCCAGAAAGGATGTATTTATTCCTTAAACACCAGCCAAGTCTGTCATTCTCGTGTGCTCTCATCTCCAATATCTGCCACGTCAGTTTTACTTTTCTCATAGAAGTCTCCAGTTTATCGCAAAGTGTGTTTCGGGCACCTCTTTGTTTCTTGCCTTTCGAGTTCGATAACAACGATTTCATCGCGATACCACTCTCCCCTTTACGCTAAGTATTTTGTATCCAACATCAACTGTCTTTATCTCATTAACTCCTGCCAGCTGCTGAGTTATATGCATTGGTCTATGTTAGCAACCATGTGGTACAAGTTGAAAAGAAAATGTTCTGCGTAGAAATCGGTTAATGAACGTGTGCACCATTTCTGTTAGTACCTTATTTTACCCATAAAACCACCAATCCATACAGTAGCACTCTCATAACATTCATCATGTAGCATGTCCTTTGTAGAACGTCGCTCCCATCACAGTCTGTTTGAAAGAAACTCGTTTAATTGCCAAAACTCCAGCCTCCGCGACAGTCATACCCAGGCATTCCTGGATATCTTGCTGCCATCGTCTTCCTCTTTTACCTGGCACCATACCTCCCATCGCTGTTCTCTCGAAACCGTTGAGTCTCTTGATATGACTAAAGTATTTGCATTTTCTAGCCAAAATGAAATTGATAAACCAGTTTTCCTTTATGCTCAACTTTTGCCGAATGTCTACATTTGTCTTTTTCCCTTAACATTACAGTACAAAATCCGGATATTTTATTAGTTTTTATTTTACTGTATCAAATATCTAGCATTCTTCTAACTTCAAATGGTGACAACAATGCAGGATTCTGGCCTACTCGAATGGTAGGGTAAGGAATGTCATGGATTTAAATCTTCATCTCTTGACATAGTTCAACCATATTTGTTAGCAACATCCTACATCACGGTCTTAATGCTGCAGCAGACCTGTTTTGGTTTATGCGAAACGCCGAGATCTCCAGAAAACCATTGCCAGAGCTACAGTAGGAGTCAAAGAGAACAATCTTGCTAGAGTAGGATGCATTGTACGATTCGGATCCTAGCACATTGTCCGGTGAAAGTTCACTAGTTTGGAACGACAGCTCTGGAAATTACTTCAAATTGCAGATTCATCGATTATTGATTCCTCGATTGCTGGTTGTTACTTGGAAAACTTGGAATCCTGGTATTCAAATAGGCATGTTAATGTGTGTTGCCAGGTAGCCGTGGACTCTCCATAGTAGGAATTTAAAACTTCTTGCTACATACTAGGCCAGGGGGACGATAACAGTAATTTGGGTTCACTTTTAACTTGAATTTTTAATTTTGTCCAGGCAGCGACCATTACGCCTACTCTTGTCGATTCTAACTGTCAAGGTATTTTAAATGTGCTCGACAATGAACACGGGTGTCCAATCTCACTTCCCAGGGATCAGGAGAATTTTTATTAAAAGAACCGCGTGAAAAATCTCGGTCTCCACCGTGATTCAAATTCGCGATCTCCGGCACCCGAGGCGGACACCTTACCTGGAAACCACTGGTTCATCGGCCGCTATTCCATCGGTCTCTATTTTATTGGTTGCTGGTTCAAAAGTTGCTGGTTCATTGTTTAATGGTCGATATATCGCTAGTTCATTGATTATGGGTTCATTTATTCCTGTTCATTTATTATTAATTCATTGGTTGCTGGTTCATCGATTTGTAGTAAAACTATCGGTATTTAATCGATTCCTGGTTTATAGATTCCTGATTATTAATTTGCTGGTTCATCGATTCCTGCCTCATCGTTTGCTGGTTCGATTCCTAGTTCTTAAATTGATGGTTTAACGATTCCTTATTTATCGATTTCTCGTTCATGAATTGTTTGTTCGTCGATTCGTACTTCACCGATTCCTGGTCTGTTTCCTTCTTCAATTTGTTTTTCTCCCATTATGTAGGTCATGTGCCCATTTACAAATGAACTCCTTTACAGTTGGGGCGTGCCAGTAGGGGCGTGCCGGTAAGGGAAGTTGAACCCTGTACTTATGGAGAAAAGAGTGTGTTCTCTATCGCTATACTAATCAGACGCCTGAAAGCACTATGTCAGAGATTTTGATACTGAAATTGTCTGGACACCCCATTAGCTTGCATCCGCATTCGCTGGGATACAATTACAAGTAGAAGATATGACGGCTTGTCAAGAGTATGCCTAAAAAGAAAGATTAATATATGGTGCTAGCAACTATACGAAGTAAGCACGGTTTGGCTAGCCAACATACAACGCGCATAACAATTGTACTACAACATTACCGGCCAGTTAAAATAATTCTCTCAGTAGAGCCGACTTATTGGCTTTCAAACTGGCTTACAGTGTTACAGTGCCGATATGTTGACTTGAAGAAAGGCCATACTTTTATTTGAAAGTTTTACAAAAACATCTTTTCCTGAATTTTGTGTATGGCAAAAAGTGAGCAAGAATTGCAGGAGTTTGTGAACAATTAACAAAATAAGTCAAGAGGGGGATTAGACATAGACATACAGGAAAAAAAACGTAGACAATGATACTTATGGAAAAGTGTCAAGGAACTACGTATGCAGGATAAAATAAAAAATCAACTACTAGAGCAGGCACAGAGCTTTTCCTTTCTACGACATATAATAACGGAAGAAAACAGTTTTAAACAACAAAAAACAGAAATGGAACACACGCCGTATTGTGCTAGGACTGTGACAGAGATTAAATGTTTCAAACTTAATGAGCTAGGAATCTGTGGTAGAGATGGAATATTCCAAACTTGTTGAGCGAGGACTCTGTGATAAAGATGTTTAAGAAGGACGTGAGTTAACGAAAGATCTTATGAGACCAGGTCAAATGCATATTGTTGCGTTAACTTACGTCCTTCTTTAAACATCCTTGTCCAGTTCTTCACTGCTGTCTTCCACAAACTTTTGTCACCGTGTACTGCTTGCAATCTGCGATGAATGAATCAACTGGTCGACATCCTTCAGCTGTTTAGAAACCGAATCACCGTTCGCTGATTAACTTTGGACGGATTACGTATCACACCCGCCATGTTTTCAACTATCTGCTGAGGAAACTATGAGCCGGAGGATAATGAAATTTTGCAAACTAGACAGTTGGTATGTGATGTTTATACCAGAAGTGACGTCATCATACCCATCGTATGTATGATCACTTGTTGCACTTTGGTCCCGTTTCATTTGAACACGCTTCGTACATCCTTAACGGTTTATGGACAATTGAGAAAGGAATGATAAAGTTTTCAATTATCAGCACCAAATGTTTTATCCACGAAAATAAAAACAAACAAAAAAAAAAAAAGCATATATCTCCGTTATCAGGTTTCTGTTTGTTTGTAACTTTTGAAGGAAGAATTGAAAACAGACATTCAAGGTTTATACGAGTATTCCAGAGATTGAAATAAAATACTGCCCCTGGACAGCCTCGTAATTATAGTCAAGTCTCTGTGTTTAGCCTGGAAAGTAGAGAGTTATGTTCGGCGCAGGTGGTAAACATCTTAATTATGTTTGTCTTGTTGTTGTTGGTGTTTAGCTTATATTTTTATTCTGTGTTGATTCAACACAGACACTTTGTTCTTCTTCTGCGTTCGTTCTCAATCTCCCGCTACCAAGTCCTGAACAGGGCTTTGGAAGTAGCAGGATATAGTCCGGAGAAGGAATGCATTGAATCGCTAGGTTTCCTTTCTGAAATAATAGTTATTTGTCATCATTAACAGCGACTTTTTAAAATAAATTGTTGAATAGAAGAATTTGTATTTCTTTACAACATGGGATTTGAAAGAAATTGAACACATGTCTTCTATTTTATTAAACAGGACAATGTACTTATTTTCTTAAACAATACTTTTTTTGGAAAAGGAATGATTTTGAGTTTTTTGCACGCTCACATGTGTGATGAGCTGTGGTATTCTTGATATGTTTAGTGTGGATACTTTTTATAGTCTATTGGGGAAACATGGGCCGCTTTTAAATCATGGTTTTTTCAACAATTGTTAGATAAATATTGTCTTTGTTATATAACAATTTTCTTTTAAAATTATAATCCTTCTATGTTAGAGAATGAACTTCTTTGTTAGATGCAAACTTTCTTTGTTAGATAAAGACTTTCTTTGCTAGATAAAGAATTTCTATGTTAGATAAAGACTTCCTTTGTTAGATAAAGAATTTCTTTGCTAGATAAAGATGTGCATTGTTAGATGAAGACTTTCTTTGTTAGATAAATACTGTCGTGTTCAGAGCAGAACTTTCAGTATTGTAACATATATTCAAATAGTATGCAGTGCTCTGGGATTGATTTATCAGGAAGTGAGGAATTTTAAATATAAAGACTTGAACCTCTGTTCTTCACTGTTCATCTTCCTGTCAGGCATTGGATTTCCATCAAATGTCACCAAGCCATTATGTCCAATGCAATTTGATCTTATTCTCGTCTACCACTCCTATTTTTTTTAACATCTGTTTTTGTGTCCTACTAGTTCGTGTTACCGTATTTTGCGAGAAGATGACTTTCTTGATATTTATTGTACTGTTCAAATGCGCCTAAACAATGACAAAGAAAACTCTCGTGTATGAGTTATCACAGTCAGGTTTGTTTCTTTGGTATATAGTGAGTTATCCATGAATTCTTTTTTAGCACAATTTTCGTATTCAGCTTATTTTAACGTCTTTATTTTTCTCCATTGTGTACATGTATTTATACAGCTACATACAGAAATAAACAGAGACAGGGAGAAAGATTGAAAGGGAGAGAGAGGATGAGAGAGAGAGAGAGAGAGAGAGAAGTTATAAATTAAAGAACTACAGAAAGATAAACTTTTACACGTTTATGGATAATTGCATAAACAAAGTACATGACAGGCGGTGCCCTTTGAAAAATTCAGCACTTGCCTTCAATATTTTAAAGCAATTAATTTTAATTCTCTCGCCAGAGTGGTAACACACAGGAACACAAGAATTCAATGGATCGTTTATGTTCAACTGACAGGAAGAAGGCATTGATTTGGAACCTAAAACTTTGGGATGTAAAGACTATAGAAATACAATTATTAGATCCAATGAGGATAGCCATACAATTTTCAGAAATCCTAAAGATCTACTTATCTTAGAATACAAAAGTGGACAAATTACTCATAGAACCAACTTCATTGCACTTCATTTGTCTTTGGACAAATTACTTAAATGTGATTTGTTCCTTTCATTGCTGAATGTGCCGAAAAAGGCGCAAACTACGAAGCTCCTGCGGTGGCACATAAATTTCCTCCTGAATTCATCAAGTACCATTTTACAGCTGGTTCGACTGGGAGAAGTGGTCATACCATAGACAAAAATTCTCGAAACACCCGGTCTGCCAAAACTAACGCAAGGTGATTTCTTCTTCTTCGTTCGTTCTCAATCTCTCACTACCAAACCCTGAAAAGGTAAATAGCAGAATGTAGTCCAGAGAACATAATGCGTTGTGTTGTAGTTTACAGCTTGGCTGCGATATTTGCACCTTCCAGTCCAACACATCCGACTTCAGCAAGGATTTTATAGTACCGGGTTAGCATTCCCTCTTCGATCCCTTCTCCTTCGCTAGTCTGCCCTGCTGCAGCTTGTTATCCAGGATCACCGCGTGGAGGTGAAGAAGGGTCTTGGCAGCTATGGTTCTCTGGCTTGACGCTTGCAGTCAGCTATGGGTCGCTGACCACTGCAGCTTATGCGCTGCTCAGCATCTTGATCCCGCAAGGTGATTTGATCCTAGTACGTTGGAGATGTAAACCTAGCTCACGACAACTTATCCACACTCTCCAGCGGATTGTTAAATTTAGATTTTAGATTTGTTAATGAACGTCAACAAAGATTCACCTTGCTGAGGTACTGGGAACACAATAACAAATATAATACACGAACAATTATGGTTGAGATGCTAAGTCGCAACAAAAATATCAATCTGACCAAAAGGATTACATCGAAGACCAAAATAAAACAAAAAATAACTAAACTGTCATACATTTGTCCCATTGCTGCGGTAGTCGAGGGGTTTTGAAGGCTGAGGACTACAGGTCGCTTCGCCGCTGCTGTCGCCATGTCGTGTGTTTCATTTGTTTCTGTTCCGTCGTGGCATCTCATTATGATGTTATTATACTTTGGTTTTTTTAATCGCCACCTGATTATTAGAAAATTGTATGTTGTTCATGTTTAGTTTAGTTTAGTCGACGAACTAACGTCATTGCATGCTGTGTTTTTTTTGCGTTCGCCTTATTTCTCTATTCCCCAAGGCGGGTGTACGTTGCACTGTGGTTTTTTTATTTGTATGCCTGTCGGCCCAGTGCATCCGACTTCAGCATGCATTTTATGTAAGGCTCTGCTTCCTCCTGCATTTTCTAAGGATTTGCTTCTCCGGGGTAACGGCTGGTGCTGCGATGGGGATCGAACCCAGCACCTTCTGGTTGTGAGCCGTACCACTTAACCAGTAGGCCACGCCGTCCCCTCGCATGCGGTTTAACACATAAGTGGTCTGGTCATCTCAATATTTTGGATCACCTTAGCACAATGAACGAACTCCGTAGCACTGGCGAGGATCCAGTAATAGATTGGGTATATTTTTAACGCTATCTTGAATTTTGCCCGGGCAAGGCCGTTAAGTCTACTCTTTCCAATTTCCAACTGCCGAATGATTGTTAACGTGCGCGACATTCAACACGGAGGTTCGATATCTACAACCCAGAGTTCCGGAGAAATACCAGAAAGTTCACTTGAGAAAATCCCGGTATCCAAGGCGATTTGAATTCTCCACCTCCAGCATCGAAAGTCGAAGTCTTGCCTCGAGACCACTCAGTCCCTTTGTTTATGAGATATAATTGATAGACTTGTCTTATTCAGTTTAGTTCATTTGAAATGTACATATGTGGCTATCAAGTGCCCCCATTCTCTATTTTGTGAAGCTCACTAAATGTGGCTGCTGTTGTCCTGACCTCTTCTACTGTTTGTAGTCAGTAGTTCTTTGTTTGTCTTACGAGTAGGACGTTTACAGTAAAATCTAGGGTTTGAGAAGTAAACTTTTACAGTAAAATGTAAGGTTGAAGGAGTAGAGCGTTTACAGTAAAATCTAGGGTTTGAGAAGTAAACTTTTACAGTAAAATGTAAGGTTGGAGGAGTAAACTTTTACAGTAAAATGTAGGGTTGGAGAAGTAAAACTTTTACAATAACATGTTAGATTGGATTTGTAAACTTTAACAGTAAAATGTAGGGTTGGATGAGTAAAACTATTTCAGTAAAATGTTAGTTTGGAGGAGTACAACTTTTACAGTAAAATATAGGGTTGGAGAAGTAAAACTTTTACAATAACATGTTAGATTGGATTTGTAAACTTTAACAGTAAAATGTAGGGTTGGATGAGTAAAACTATTTCAGTAAAATGTTAGTTTGGAGGAGTACAACTTTTACAGTAAAATATAGGGTTGGAGAAGTAAAACTTTTACAATAACATGTTAGATTGGATTTGTAAACTTTAACAGTAAAATGTAGGGTTGGATGAGTAAAACTATTTCAGTAAAATGTTAGTTTGGAGGAGTACAACTTTTACAGTAAAATATAGGGTTGGAGAAGTAAAACTTTTACAATAACATGTTAGATTGGATTTGTAAACTTTAACAGTAAAATGTAGGGTTGGATGAGTAAAACTATTTCAGTAAAATGTTAGTTTGGAGGAGTACAACTTTTACAGTAAAATATAGGGTTGGAGAAGTAAAACGTTTACAATAACATGTTAGATTGGATTTGTAAACTTTAACAGTAAAATGTAGGGTTGGATGAGTAAAACTATTTCAGTAAAATGTTAGTTTGGAGGAGTACAACTTTTACAGTAAAATGTAGGGTTGGAGAAGTAAAACTTTTACAATAACATGTTAGATTGGATTTGTCAACTTTAACAGTAAAATTTAGGGTTGGATGAGTAAAACTATTTCAGTACAATGTTAGTTTGGAGGAGTACAACTTTTACAGTAAAATATAGGGTTGGAGAAGTAAAACTTTTACAATAACATGTTAGATTGGATTTGTCAACTTTAACAGTAAAATTTAGAGTTGGATGAGTAAAACTATTTCAGTACAATGTTAGTTTGGAGGAGTACAACTTTTACAGTAAAATGTAGGGTTGGAGAAGTAAAACTTTTACAATAACATGTTAGATTGGATTTGTCAACTTTAACAGTAAAATGTAGGGTTGGATGAGTAAAACTATTTCAGTAAAATGTTAGTTTGAAGGAGTACAACTTTTACAGTAAAATGTAGGGTTGGAGAAGTAAAACTTTTACAAAACATGTTAGATTGGATTTGTAAACTTTAACAGTAAAATGTAGGGTTGGATGAGTAAAACTATTTCAGTAAAATGTTAGTTTGGAGGAGTACAACTTTTACAGTAAAATGTAGGGTTGGAGAAGTAAAACTTTTACAATAACATGTTAGATTGGATTTGTCAACTTTAACAGTAAAATTTAGGGTTGGATGAGTAAAACTATTTCAGTACAATGTTAGTTTGGAGGAGTACAACTTTTACAGTAAAATATAGGGTTGGAGAAGTAAAACTTTTACAATAACATGTTAGATTGGATTTGTCAACTTTAACAGTAAAATTTAGAGTTGGATGAGTAAAACTATTTCAGTACAATGTTAGTTTGGAGGAGTACAACTTTTACAGTAAAATGTAGGGTTGGAGAAGTAAAACTTTTACAATAACATGTTAGATTGGATTTGTCAACTTTAACAGTAAAATGTAGGGTTGGATGAGTAAAACTATTTCAGTAAAATGTTAGTTTGAAGGAGTACAACTTTTACAGTAAAATGTAGGGTTGGAGAAGTAAAACTTTTACAAAACATGTTAGATTGGATTTGTAAACTTTAACAGTAAAATGGTGGGGTCGGAGGAGCGAAACATTTACAGTATATTGTAGTGTTGCAGTAGTAAAACATTTGCAGTAACGTTTAGGATTGGAGAATTAAACATTTCACAGTAAAATATTAGTTTGAAGGTGTAAAACTTGTTCAGTTAAATGTTCGGTTTGGAGATGTAAAACTGTGACAGTAAAATGTAGGGTTGCTGTAGTACAACTGTTATAATAAAATGTAAAGTTGGAGAAGTAAATCTCTAACAGTAAAATAGACGGCTGGAGAAGTAAGAACTTCACAGTAAAATGTTGGGTTGGAGGTGTAAAACCTTTTACTGTAAAATGTTAGTTTGTAGAAGTAAAAGATTTACAGTAAAATGTTGCAGAAGTAAAACTTTTACAGTAAAATGTTGAAGTAAAACTTTAACAGTAAAATGTTGAAGTAAAACTTTTACAGTAAAATGTTGAAGTAAAACTTTTACAGTAAAATGGTGAAGTAAAAATTTCACAGTAAAATGTTAGGGTTGGAGGTGTAAAACTACCCTTACCACCTGTGTTCCCGCTGCTGAGATCCCCTTTCTTTTAAACTCTTGAGCTCCATGAGGAGCACGTGTCTTCAACAAATGCATGCTAAGTCCTCCTCCTGCCATGAGCCATCTGTTTTTTTCTTTGTCCAAGACTTCTCTGTTTTCTTTAAGTTTCCCTGGAGCTCTCTTATTTATGTTTGTTTTACATCACCGTTGTCCGTGTGCAAAGACTTCTATTTCTTGGTTTTAACCAACTTGAATACAACCCAGAGAGCTGACTTGTTTACTCAGTATTAACTAATGAGTGGTCTGCTGGAGTCTTTGTTTATGACACAGATAAGAATAGCACCAGTGTCCCACAGACAGCATGTTGTAAAATGCGACTGTGTGACATGGTATAACACTGGCCATGGTTAGGTGCTTTGTTAAGAGTAACATGGCGCTTAACCGGCTGTGGGTCTACGTTTCTCTAGTGTTTGATTCTATTAAGATAAGCTCGCACATCGGTTAACCACCCTCCGTAAGCATTGTTCCAAAGCAGTAGGGTAGCTGCTCGAGCCTAGCCCGCTAAGCAGGGAACCCTTCTTCCGGCTACATCCAGCTTATACCAGAGCTGGGACCTCCACAGGAGCATCTGCCCCTGTAGAAGTACAGGTCGACTATGAACTAAGAACTAACTAATGTGACCTGTTAATCTTTCAAATTTTTTCCGATCCTTGAATTTCCAGGACATGTTTTTTGTATTTAACTTGACGTCATGTCCGTTTGCGTGGATTCCTATTTCTCTTATTTTAACCAATTTCCACACAACAAAGAGAGCTAAAATTGTGTACACAACCTCTACTAGTACGACCTGTTAGTGCATCGAATTTTGACAGATCCACCAATGCAAAAATTAAAAGAAAACCACAACGCCAATACATCAATTACCAAAGAAACACGAACATTAAGAAATACTTTTATGGTAATAAACAAAAAAAGCATATCTTAGTATAAATAACAGCTTGTACCGAAATAACTAGCTTTTTAAAACTATATCCTTTTTGGTCTGCTTCCGTCTCTTATGTCCTGGGAATCCCAGAATGGAGTTTTTAATGCTTTCAGCTGGTTCTCTTAATATGTTTTCAGTTTTGTCCACACATTACTTCATATTCCCATGTTTTTCTTTATCTATCCAACAGTTTTACATTAGTGATCATACCATGCCATTTGGGATCAAGATGCCGAGGAGCGCACGAGCTGCAGCAGTCAGCAACCCATAGCTGACTGCTAGCGTCAGGGCCAGCGAACCATAGCTGACTGCTAGCGTCAGGGCCAGCGAACCATAGCTGACTGCTAGCGTCAGGGCCAGCAAACCATAGCTGCCAAGACCCTTCTACACCTCCACGCGGTGATCCTGGATAACAGGCTGCAGCAGGGCAGACTGGCTAAGGAGAAGGGATAGAAGAGGGAATGCTAACCCGGTTCTCAAAAATGCTTGCTGAAGTCGGATGTGTTGGACCGAAAGGTGCAAATATCGCAGCCAAGCTGTAAACTACAACACAACGCATTCCGTTCTCTGGACTACATTCTACTATTTACCCTTTCAGGGTTTGGTAGTGTGAGATTGAGAACGAACGAAGAAGAAGAAGAAGAAGTAGAAGAAGATATCATGCCATTTCAATCTCTCAATTCTGTGATGCAAGTCTGTACTTCTTTTGGTTGCTGTTTTTCTTGTTCTGAATTCTTCATATCCATACCATACCGGGGAGTTGAACATTACACATTTTAGTGTTTTACTTTATTTATATTGATTCCCGCAAGCACTCCAATGCAATGAGAGCTCTCCTTGCCTTTTGTATTTTTATTTTGACATCTTTATCTGTATCTCCTGCCGTGCCTGTATTGCGGCCGAATTATATGAATGAATCTATATCTTGTAGCCGCACCTCAAAATGCAGACGCTAAAACTAATACGTTTGTATGATAGCTTCCTATTCTCAGTAGCTCTATGTTCATAAATAATAGATACGGCCACAGCAGGCTTCGAATTTCAGTTAGAAAATAAACAGGGTTGGGGTTATGGTATGAGAGTGGGAAGTGGGCGAGATGGTAAGAAGGGAAGGGGGCGAGATGATAAGAAGAAACGGGAAAAAATCAGAAGAATGAGAGAGAAATGTTGATAAACGAGTATTAGAGAAAGATAACACACATTCAGCACAGATATAGTGCAACGGATAAGAATATAAAGAGAGCGTTAAGGATCCCTTGAAAATTAATTGCAAGAAAGAAAAACGATATAAAGATTAGAGCGATTATTGTATATATGAATAGAAGGATGGGTGTGGGAATATGCAGATAAACATATAGACGCTTTACTTACAGACAACCGAACAAGGAATTAGATAGGTAGCTATATGGAAGGATGGTTGGATGGATAGTTAGTCAGATTGGTAGATAACTAGATGGATATGCGAATGAAAAGATGGATAGATGAAAAAATACACACCTGGATAATTATATATATATATATGCACGCATACTTACTGAGTTACTGTCCTGTATGTTTATGCATATGGTTACATTAATATATAAATATAAGGTGGTAGCTAGGTGGGCCTCTGGTAATCTGGTTGGTGAACATGGATGACGGTGCAAAGTGATCGGAAGGACGGATATGTTCGCAAGAGGATGAATTATATAAAAGAATATAGAAAGATATATATATATATATATATATATATATATATATATATATATATATATATTCGAGGCGTATTAAAATGAAATCGGACCAAACTGCAATAAAGGAACATACGTAATATGCGCATGATGGCGTCACTTCTGGCTTAAACAGCACATACCAGCCGTCAAGTTTGCAAAATTGCATTATCCTCTGACTCATAGTTATCTTAGCAGTCCGTTGAAAAAATGACGGATGTGATACGGAATCCGTCCAGAGTTGATCAGCGAACGGTGATTCGGTTTCTAGCAGCTGAAGGTTGTCGACCAGTTGATATTCATCGCAGAATGCAGGCAGTGTATGGTGACAAAAGTGTGTCGAAGACAAAAGTGAAGAACTGGACAACAATGTTTAAAGAAGGACATGAGTTAACAAAAGACTTTCTGAGACCAGGTCAGGCGCATTGTGTTGCGTTAACTCACGCCTTCTTTAAACATCGTTGGCTAGTTCTTCACTTTTGTCTTAGTCAAATGTGTTTGTGTATATGTATATATATATATATATATATATATATATATATATATATATATATATATATATTTATATATATATATATAAAGAGAGAGAGAGAGAGAGAGAGAGAGAAGGAGAGGGAGAGAAAAAAGAGAAGAAGAGTTTATGAGAGACAAATACAGACACGTTAGAGATAAAAATGTTGAAGGTACAATCTCTGAAATGAAATCATGAATAATACTTGTTATCACTTCACGATCATAATAAACAGGACTATTTTTGTTTCAAGGAAAATAAAAGTATGCTTTATTTAATACCTCAGATATTGCACGTCTGGGTTAGCTGTTCAGAATCCCATCAACATCTTATACTGGGTTCATTTGCCATTACACCGAACAAGTATGAGTCCATACTTGCTGGAACCTCAAATCATTGTGTTCAAGTGTGCTGATCAGTGCCCATGTTATCTTTTTTCTTCTGCAAATTAATCTAGTCGGCTATAATATAAAGTATTTAGGCAGCAGCTGGTGGGATGGTTTGGATGTTAGTCTTCTAACGTGACTGATGGGGTAAAGATCGTTTTTCCCTCAACTATATTAATTCATACGTGGCTAGGCAGAAATAGGTAGAGATCCTGTCCCCCTCAATTGTATTCATTCACTTGTGGCTAGGCAGAAATAAGTATAAACGTCGTATTGATAGTGTTTACTTTAGATAGTAAGTTTGTTAGGGGAGGGAAAATTGTGGGTGGAGGTATGGTTCATTCCTGCGGTTTACTATTAGAGACCAGACTCGAAGGGAGGGCGGTGTGGTTTCAGCTTCCAGAATTAATATCGTCGATGACATATATTCTACTGAGCAATATATGACCGCAAGCTTGTCTTTCGCGGTGCTGATAACCGTTTTACCTTCTTCGTTGAAGGTTTTGCTATTGGACGTTTCCTCACCATCATCTCTTTAACTTTAACAGCCTCGAGTTGATTTCAAGTAATTAGTAATGCTGTTGTCACAGATACAGCAGCGTTCGGGCTATCGTACTACCGGTCTATGCCACGGAATGGTAACTGCATGTATAAGTCGGTGTTTTAGTGTAACACATTGTTCCGTTTATGTGGTCTCGGTGACAGACGCATTTTCCTGACATCGTTGAGCGTATGGTATTCAAAGAAATTAGATCAACGGCTTCGTATTTGTACGTACACGATAACACGATGGAGCTCGTATTCTATTAATTGGGTGTTCATTTTTTTGGTTTTCTTTGTTTGCGTTCGCCTAATTTTTCTATTCCCCAAGGCGGTGTGCGTTGCACTGTGGTTTTTGTTTTGCGCCTGTCGGCCCAGTGCATCCGACTTCAGCATGCATTTTATGTAAGGATCTGCTTCCTCCTGCATTTTCTAAGGGTTTGCTTCCCCGGGGTAACGGCCGGTACGGTGATGGGGATCGAACCCAGCACCTTCCCTTAACCATTAGCCCACGCCGCCCCTATCGTCGTAATTGAAATGTGTTATGTTCTAAGACATTTAATTTTGCTTTAATACCTCCCTGTCAGTTGATTGGTGCTGTCATGTGGGTTTGGGCTTATGCTATTTTCACAGACTTCAGTCCCTGTGTTTCCCATGGTCCATCCGTTCAGACAAGTATCTTTGTTTGCTGTTCATATGCGTGGTCTAGCTATTTGTAGAGATGTTATTGTTTGTGGCTGTTCTTGTCTTGATCCCCTCTTTGCTGAACTTTGTTGTTGCCAAGTGGGTTTAAGTGTCCAGGAATCTACTGAGTGATCATTTGGCGACAAAGTTGGTGATATGATAATGTGGTCAGTTGTAATACTATTTGAATAAGATCAGTTCTATAATTCTCACCATCTTCTAAATCGTTTAGGGTGGGCATAATCAGGGAAAATATATTTGTATCGGGACTTGGAAGTCAAAAGTAAAAACAGTTACTTATTCTCCATGTGCCACTTCCAATTCTTCTTTTTCTTCGCCTCCATCACCTACTTCATCAGCTTCTTCTTCATGAGCTTCCTCTTCATCTTCTTCATCATCCTCTTTATCATCATCTTCTAAATCATCACCATCATCACCTTCACTATCATCGTCTTCATCAGCATTTTTATCATCATCTGTATCATCATCATCTACTTCATCCTTTTCATTATGTATTCTTTTCGTCTTCTCTTTCTTCTTCTTATTATTTGTATTCATATTTTTCTTATTCATATTCTTCTTATCATCAACATAATCTTCTTCTTTATATTCTTCTTCATCACCTAAATGGTTATCATCGTATTCTTCCTCATCTTTTACTACTTCTTCTTCATCTTCTTTTTCTTTTTCTTTTGCTTCTTCTTCTTCCATTTCCTACCAATAAGGGATCCAGCCCTTGCTTCCGTGCAAGGAATCACAGCCAATCTGTGTGCTTGCATTCGGTTTACTGGCCACATTCACAGCATTCTATAGTCGCTTCTACGTTGTGTTTGGAAGGTTAAAATGATTATATTATCTCCACACGGAGGAAGATAGCAGACTTAGTCTGGTCAGGCCAAACATAGTGATTGGACGTGTCAGCCAGGGGTAGGCAAAGCATACTGATCTGGCATGTCCGTATGGGTCAGGCACAATATACTGATCGGAGATGTTAGTGAAGGTCAGGGAAAACATACTGATCGGACATAATCAGTCAGGGACAGGCAAAACATACTGATCGGATATGTTAGTCAGGGACAGGTAAAACATGCTGATCGAATATGTTAGCCAAGATTAGATCAAATATACTGATCGGACACGTTAGTCAGGATCAGGTAAAACATGCTGATCGGACATGGTAGTCAGGGACAGGTAAAACATGCTGATCGAATAGGTTAGCCAAGATTAGATCAAATATACTGATCGGACATATTAGTCAGGATCAGGTAAAACATGCTGATCGAATATGTTAGCCAAGGTTAGATAAAACATACTGATTAGACATATTAGTCAAGGTCACGTAAAACATAATGGCCAAGACCACACATCGAATTCATATTTCTTGCAGTTCTCCCTGGAAACGATCTGTTTTCATGGCAGCCTGGCTAGCTAAGCGGTAGATCGACGTGATTCCCTACAGTAATGAACGACACGCAGGTGAAGCCAAGCATAGCACTATAGCCTGGAGAATCACGGTCCACCTTCATAAGCACACTCGGGATTTGAGGAAATCTACTGCAACCCGCAATTAACCCCCTTTTTAGGGAGCAAAGAAAAAGATGAGTTACTCATCATGGACATTCAAAATAAATATCCTTCCTGAATACCTGTCTGGAAGTTGCTGTGGGCTTTATTTTTACCGCGCAATGTGAGGTTCTGTGATCGACAGGTAACTTGTGGAGCTATGTACAAGGAGATAAGTTGCTCAAGTAATTGGGAAAATTGATATAGTCGAAGATAGATTCGAGTAAATTATGAAAAAGAGCAGAGAAGGAGATGTGGAAGTTGTAAACATTGCATAACATTCAATAATTAAATAACCTTGTTTATGTCGTTGAACACGAATTAGATCCATTTTTATCCTTATGTATTACATATGTAAGATATATTTTCCAGTGTTTTATTTCATATCTAGATGGATGTTTTTATATTCTGCAAGCTTTGGCATAGGTCAATTGAGGCTTCGCTCAATCATAAGTAGAAGAGTCTTCTAGCACAAGTGATTTAATCTTAAGTTTAGGGTTTAATGCAGTGAATCGTCTACACAGAAGGATCATCAGAGGAAACATTGAGGAAAGAAGGGGCGGGACTCGTCATATTTCTACAGGATGGAACCATTATAGAAAAAGCAAGCCCTCGACAAATCTAAGAACAGAGCAACAGGCAAAACTTGAAGCAGTCAAATTATTGAATTAAAAGGGGTTAAAGGATAACAAAATAGTGCTTTTGTGCGACTGCATGGACATTTTGCAGGCCACACAAAGAGAACCACGAAATAGTATGGAAAGGGAACTGATATGCCAGCTAAACAAACTCTCAGACCACAATAAAATCACCCTCCAGTAGATTCCAGCTCACTGCAGCATACCTGGGGATGAATGGGCAGACAGGCTAGCCAGGGAGGGAAGACAAAGAGAACAATTCACCTACCCAGTGTCACTGCCAGAAGTCAAGGCAAACATTTAAAAAAAAATATATAAACAACAGTGGATAGAGAGAACAAACAGTAAATACCCACAGTACCCAATCAATAGACTGAATAGGAAACAGTATACCACAATTTTTCGCCTCAGAACAGGTCATTGCAGACTAAATGCACACATGCATAACATGAAAGCAGCACAGACTGCACAGTGTACATGTCAGAGAAGACCCCAGACTCCAGAACACATCCTGCAAACATGTCCACTGCACCAAGACTCCCGTGAAAAGACCTGGCCCGAGGGGAGAAACATACAAGACAAACTGTAGGGAACCATTGAGGACCTGCCACTGACGTGTCACTTCATGGAGGCTGCCCATCTGGTGGCATAAAATGAGCATAGGAAACCGAACGCAAAGAAGAAGAAGATGATGCAGTGAATGTGCATTCGAGGCATGCCTGTCGGGTGGCCTCGTCGTTCGGAACACATCCATACCAGTAGATCGCAAGAAAGTGCCTCTGACTACGCATGTGGAAGGCTTCAACACGTATGGTTTAGCTAGGAAATTCATTCTCCTAGAGTAAGGAACTTCAAGACCTACACTGACGTCTCATATTATGTAGCTTCATAGCAGGCACTGCTGTTGAAGATGATGTGATGTTAGAGGCTTCACTGTACTAAGCCTTAGCTAAATATGTGATACCTTCCTCACTGTCATTTTTTTTTAACCTAGTTGTAAGCCAGGCACGAATTTAAAGCTGGGTATGTTGGAGCGTAACGATAACGAGGATTGAACCCAGTGCCATTGTCATACAAATACGAGATCTACAGCTCCCCTACTCACACACTAGGTGGCGTCTTGTTTATTTTGTTATATTTGGCAAGCCTCTTTGATATTTTAAACATGGGACCTCTGTTTTTCCTAGCGCTTCAAAACATGAATTCAACACCTCCAGTATTCAGACTATCTTGCGCTATTTCACACTCGATTCGAACAAAAACATGTTTGCCCAGACTAGAGTGCCTGAGGAATGTAGGAGATCGTCTTCATTTTGATTGTCGCGAGAAGCGTCTAGTTGTGTGTCTCTCTTTCTGGACTAGGGAGTAATAAGTGTTCGCACGAATATGCATGTTTCATATAGTGGATCAGGCGTGGTTATGTGCCATATAGATTGGGGGAGGGGGACGGGGTGGAGGAACGAGCTGGAGGGTGTAAAGGTAAGAGGTGTAGGTTTGGGATTTCTTTTAAATTACTCTTCTCTAAGTTCTTTACTCTACGGATTTTATGTGGTTGTGGGTTTTTATTAGATCTTTTTTCATATCGATGCGTATTAATGACGGTAGATTTTATTTATAATCGCTGTAGTGCAATAAAAGATTTCTTATCAGGTTGATCATTATGGGTAATTTAGGTTTGAACCCAACCTCGATGGACAGGCTGATGTAACAAAGCATCTTACAAGGACTACTGCATTAACATAAGGAGATATCTCGGTCAGGATTTTTTATTTGACTGTGGCATTAGCCATGGCTCCTAAAGGTGTAGTAATCTTCTTTTTCTTCGATCAACTGATGCTATGCTTATAGCCAGGTGAGGTTCACGATGGAGACTGCATATCAGGTCTTCGCTGGTTCAAACAGCTTATCTAGCATGATCGCCCCTTACAACCCCCTGCCCCCCACCCACCGGACTGCCTCTCATTGGTCTACATAAATGTGGCCGTAATGCAGGATATGTTCTGGTCTTTGCTTGGATGCTCCACATTTCGCTTGTGGCGGAGTCGCTAAGACTCATTATTTGAAGGTGGACCTTGAGACTGCAATGTCTCGTTTTGAGTCTGAAGATCTTCGCCTGCTCATTTCTGGCAAGTTTGTCACTGCTGTCATTTTTTTGGTTTGTATCCTTTTGTGCTAATGAATCGTTTTATTAGTATTTTTGCTTACTTATAGCTCTGTTGATGGCCCGTCTGCATGCCACCACTTCCGGCTTTTGCGACCTCATCTGTTTTTCTCGTTTCCAGGAATCCTACAGTGCTCCAGAATCCACTGTAGAACTAAATCTGTTTTTTTTGGTTTTTTTGGGGCGGGGTGTAGGGGGAGTGGGGGGGAGGGGCGGGGGGGGGGGGGAAGAAAAGAACAGCAGCCCGACGTTAATTTTTTAATTCCAGAGACTATCTTGTTTGGTGCTTGAGATTGTTGGAATAAAAAATAGTAGCAGTAACTTCGCTGCTCTCAGGAACGAAGTGTTTAAGGTGAAGCCGCTGAGGTGTAGTGATGTTGCTGCTAATGCTGTTGCTACTACTGTGCTACACTACTACGGCAATTACCACTACTACCACCCATATCACCACAGCCACCACTAACAACGTCAACACCTCTACTCCAACCGCCAACACGATTAACACCACTGTCTTCCCAATCACCATCCCCATCTCTGTCCCAAACACCATCGCCACCTCTACCACAACTACCATCATCACCTCTACTACAACCACCACCGTCACCTGTGCCATCATTACCATCGCCACTTCTACCATCACCACCACCGCCACATCTACCATCACCACAATCGTCACCTCTACCACAACCATCACCGTCACCTGTACCATCACCACCGTCATCACCTCTACCACAATCGAAACACCACCACCACCGCCACTTCTATCACAACCACCATCGCCAACTCTACCATCACTACCATCATCACCTCTACTACAACCACCATCGCCACCTCTACCACCGCTACCATCACCACCTATAGAATCACTACCTCGCAACCTCTACCACAACCACCTCTACTGTTGCTAAATAAAATTACTATAGCTCTTGTACTAATGATGCTTCTACTTTTTCTACTACAACTACAACTACTACTACAAATACTACTACAACTACTACTACTAATACTACTACAACTACAACTACTAATACTACTACAACTACTACTACTAATACTACTACAACTACAACTACTAATACTACTACAACTACAACTACTAATACTACTACAACTACTACTACTAATACTACTACAACTACAACTACTAATACTACTACAACTACTACTACTAATACTACTACAACTACAACTGCTACTGCTACTACCGCTACTGCTACTACTGCTAATACTGCTTCTACTTTTACAGCTACTACTGCTACTGCTACAACTGCTACTACTGCTACTGCTACTACTGCTGCTACTACTACTACTACTACTACTACTACTACTACTAATACTATTACCGTTACTACCACCACTACTGCTACTTCTTGCACTAGTACTACTACTACTACTACTACCATCACAACAACTAGTACTACAATGTCTGCAACCCCTACAACAACTACTGCTACTACTTTTTCTACTATTACTTCTACTGTTACTACTAATTACTACTACTTATATTGTTACAACAACTTCTGCTACCTCTGAAAACAACAACTACTACTAATTAGCACTACTTGTATTATTACTTCAACTCCTACTACTTCAAGTACTGCTAATTACAACTACTTCTACTATTACTACTCCTACAACCATCCTAAATAGTACGGTTTTCCCATCACTACTTCCACCACCAATATAACTTCTAACACTGCCAATGTCGACAACTCTAACCTAAATATTTTCGACTAAAGATACGAGCAGATTTTTCAAAACGTCAGATACATTTATGGCTAAAGGATATTTATTTGCCTTTGTTATTGTTTGATAAATGGTTTGCAATACGTGTTTTAAAAAAATGGAACTAGGTATATATTTTAGATTAAAACACGTATGAGTCACGTTGATGTAACTTGACCTCTGGTCTCAAGGGAGTGGGACCAAAGTACCATCATCCTAAATTATCTACAGTCGTCTCGACATGTCTTGCCACTAGTTCTTGGTAGCTTGGGACCAGAGATTAAGGGTGATGACTAACGCTATGTCTTCTATTTGTTCTAACAAACATATATCAAAGAATGGTAGTTTATTTGTGTGTGGACCAAACGTCAAGTACAGTCAGGAATGGGCATGGGAAGATTATCTAATATTTGTTGTAGTCTCACGACATTTCTTTTATACAATGAATATGAAATTTTGTTTCCTTTTTAGTTGAGCATTTTTCTGCCGCAGTGGGAATGCCTACAATTATAACAGGTTAATACAGTTATTGACCATAACCAATCTTCTCACGAGGTGCAGAGTAGATGACGGTTTTAAATTAAGAGCAGTTAATGGTTCTGTAAAATGTCACTTTGTTAAGCATCGAGGTCATTGTACTCCAAGCAGAGCCACTGATGCTCAGTCCCTCTCAGCAGGTGACGAAGAATATGGTTCATGTAGCTCGCTGGTTGTGCAGACTTCTTCTCATTCTTCTCAGAAGATCATCTCTGCTGGACACTGGATGATTTAGAATTCATGCAATATTTGTATCTCTGGTTCATCAACTGCAGTGTATTCTTCCAAAAGATGGCCATTGATCAAAAATACATTGTCATTGCTCCACTTCGGGTGCCTCTGAGTTCAGAATGGCATTCCCGCTAAGCCCAACATGGCCAGGATTAGATCCGCACACATTCCCGGAGGTTCAAGACTTCAATTTGCACTATCAGCTTTAAAACATTCAATTACGATTATAGTATTTATTCACAATGGTAAACCAGTAAGGTTTTTTTTTCTGAGAATAATATTATTTGTTGTTAATGTCCACAATGTGTATATTTGTGTGTAATGTGTGAATATTGTTATACTATACTATCTCTAATGTGTGTATATTGTTATACTATCCTATCTCTAATGTGTGTGGTAGCGGGAGTTTGAGAACGAACAAACGAAGATAAAGATCATCCCTCGTTGGCTGATCTGCATTCACACATCTTGTTTCCAGGAACACGATAGGTGTGCTATCGATCAGTATGTTTTAGAGAACAGAGATCAATCATGATCAGATGACATTACTTGATCAAAATACATCAAGATCGTGCTCCCTAGAAACATGCTGTCGCAAAACATCCTGTTCAGCGGGGTGGGGATCGACAATGTAGTTTACATGCAGCTGAGATTACTGAGAGAACATTTATTGCCCGAAGGACCTACGTCAACTGTCTCAAGTACGCCTCTGGATGGAAGAAGAGCCAAATATCATCTCCTATATCATCACCGCACCCTATAGACACGAGTAGTGAAGACTCGTTAGTCTGGTAAGACAACTTCCATAAGAGAGACAACTCTGATCATAAACAGCTGCTGCCTTGCAGATAGGCTGGGGACAGCCAAAGGCTAAGGAGGGCATTCCTACAGAAACGCCGGTTGAAATCGGATGCACGGAGCCACAAGCCTAACAAAACAGTGCAACGTAAATCGCAGTATGATGACAGTACAACCGATCAGAAAAACGTATGGCGCTCATCCTGTCGAGTCCCGCCAGGCAGCGATAGTGCCGAGCCTCACGCCTCGAAGGGGCCACCCACCCATGTGTCCTGGCATCAAGGCACATGGCTATGGGGCAACTCCTATTGACCAAAAACTCAAGACCCTCAAAATACTACAGTGGAATGCAGAGGGTGTCGTTAACAAAAAGCTTTCCCTAACACATCACCTGCATGAAGGTAAGATTGACGTGGCATGTATCCAGGAAACGCACCTCAACAAAAACCATAAATTCTCAATCAGAGGATACCAGACCTTCCGTCTCGATAGAGAAGGTCACAAAAGAGGGGTCCTGATACTGACCCGAAACTGCATACCGAGTAGCGCGGTATCTGTCAATCACACCGGACAAGCAGAAATTGAAGGAGTTGACATAATGGCTCAAGAGACGAAGCTCCGCATTTTGAATCTGTACGGAGCACCAAATAAATCCCCATCGCTCTCGAGTATGGACGTCAAAGACTCCAACTGCATAGTAGTTGGAGACTTCAACAGCCACTCAGAGAGATGGGGATACTCGGACACAGACAGCAGAAATGACGAAGTGGAAGATTGGGAGATAGCCACAAATCTCTCCCTAATTAATAGGCTTTAGGATAGCCCTAGTTTCTATTCTAGAACATGGCATACCACCTTGACTCCAGATTTGGCCTTCTCCACACAGTACATACACCATAAAATAGACCGCCAGGTGCTAAACCAACTGGCAGGTAGCGACCACAGGCCGATCAGGCTAAACATTGATATGGAAGTAGGCCCACAGGAAACAAAACCGCTCCCACGTTGGAATTACAAACGAGCCGACTGGGACAGATTTGCAATCCTGACAGACGGGCTGTGTGAAACCATCAACACATGAAACAACAAAATGAAGCCCATGGTGGAAAGCCTAAGCAAGGCAATAATGCAAGCCGCCACTGAAACCATCCCAAGAGGGGCTAGGAAAAACTATAAGCCCTATTGGAATGATGAGTTGCAGAAAGCGGAAGATGCAATCACAAATGCTAGGAACATGGCAGAGCGAGAACAATCTATGGAGGCAAATATCGCCCTGAAAGCCGCCACGGCGAAATACAAATACACTCTCAACCAAACAGCAAGAGAGAGAGCTGTAAAAAAAAAACTGAAAGTCTCAACCTAGACAAAGAAGGGAACAAGCTATGGAAGCTAGTCAGAGCCATGAACGACGAAACCCCGTCAAACAAACAAATTACCATCTAGCAGGGCGAAAACTTGCTCACAGGTAAGAAAGCCGCAAACGCTTTTGTCAATCAGTATGCCAGAGCAAACCACATCGAGGTCCCTGCAGATAAGCATACAGACATTAGCGAAGAGCTAAAGGGGCACGACAACATCAATACGGCACCTGAAGAGCACATGATGGCCAAATTAACAATGAGCGAAATGGAAGAGGCTATGAGAACATTAAAGAAAAGGAAATCTCCCGGAAAAGACGGGATAACAAACGAAATGCTGATGGGGCTGGGCCAAACAGCGAAGAGGAAACTGCTATCGGTCCTGAACCAAAGCTGGAAAAGGGGAATTGTACCCCAGGCATGGAAAAACGCAATACTGGTACCAGTACCAAAAACAGGAAAAGACAAAACAGATCCAAATGGATACAGGCCCATCAGCCTTCTGAGCTGTGTCGGCAAGCTGATGGAACGTATGATAAACACCAGACTGATGTGGCATCTGGTAGAAAAACGAATACTAATTCCACAGCAAGCCGGCTTTAGACAGCACAGATCCACTGAGGACCAGGTCATCCTCATAGCCCAGGAAATAGAAGATGCCTACCAGGAACAGAAACACACAGTAGCTGTCTGGGTGGATCTGGAAAAGGCATTTGACAAAGTCTGGAAAGACGGACTTAGAGTCAAGCTAAGGAGAAGTGAAGTTTGTGGGAGAATGTACAAGTGGATCAACCACTACCTCGAACAAAGAACGGCCAGAGTCCAAGTACAAGGGCAGATGAGCAAAAAGGTGACACTCGAGCAGGGAGTACCCCAAGGGGGAGTACTGTCACCCACACTCTTCCTGGTGTATATAAACGTCATTACAGAGAATATACCAAAAAGAGTCCATAGCTCAATGTTTGCAGACGATCTGGCTATGTGGACTTCTGAAAAGAATCTCACCATAGCAAGAAATCGGATGCAGCAGGCCCTAACATCGCTGGAAGAGTGGGCGAACTCATGGCTGATCAAAATAAACGAGGAGAAAACCACATGCACAATATTCTCGCGTTCAATCAAACCTCACAACACCAAATTAAGCCTAAATGGCAAATTCCTGCAGCCAAACGACAACCTAAACTATCTGAGAGTCACATTTGATCGGCGTATGACATGGAAAAGTCAGATCGAGAGAAACCGAATGAGAGCTAGAGAAAAAATGGCAATCATGCGGAAACTTGCTGGCACAAGCTGGGGAGCAGACGAAAGCATACTAAAGAAACTGTACACTGGAAGAGTGAGACCAGTTTTCGAATATGGCATTGCGGCATGGACAACAGCAGCAAAGGCGAACTTCGATAAAGTTAGCAAACTTCAAAACCAAGCCATGAGAGGTATAACAGGAGGTATAAAGTCAACGCCAATTGTAGAACTTGAAAAGATTACAAAACTGCAATCCATGACCGATAGAAGAGACTGCAGAGCCCAGCTGCAGTCAGAGAAACTCCGAAGACTGACTGACCATCCAATGCACCAGAGACTAAACAATTTGGGAAATGGGAAACTAAAGTGGAGAAACTTTGCAGAAATAGCCAAATCAAAGATGCACGAAGATCCCATAAACGCACGAACAACACCAAAGCCCATCCCTACTGTACGAAAACCTACCTGGAGGCAGGATATATTTCCAGAGGTGGTAGAAAATATACCAGGTATTGGAAACAAAAACTGCCAGACCGAAAAAGAAAGGAGAGATACTACCATAAGCTTTATATCGAAAACTACCCAAGCATGGACTGGACCCATGCATACACTGACGGTTCTGTAACTAACAGTACACAGAACGGAGGGGCAGGAACATTCCTGAACCTACCAAATGGTAGAAAAATAACACTATCATTCGCTACTGGTAAGTACACAAGCAATTTCAGAGCGGAGGCAGAGGCACTGAGGGCGGCAGTGGAAGAAATGGTGACACACAGTGAAAATGAAAGCCATATAGTCCTGCTTACAGATGCTCTCGCCGTAGTCACAGCGCTAAAAAGCCAGAAAAACACTGAGCTTAATGACTTAAGAACAGCACTCTGTCAACTATGCCAGTACTCTGCACCAAAAAGGGTAGTGGTACAGTGGGTCCTATCACACTGCAACATCCAAGGCAACGAGGAGGCAGACAGACTGGCAAAAGAAGGCGCAAGACTACCACAAACAGATACTAGTATGACGTACAAAGAGACAAAACGGTTTAATTAAAGCCAGATACATGACCAAATGGGAAACCGAACATACTGGTTACACCAAAAACGATGCATATTACCAGTTGAACAGAAGAGAGCAGGTCGTTGTCTTCAGACTTCGCACTGGCCACAACAGACTGAGGTACCACCTATTCAACAAATTGAAGATAGGTGGAACCGACGAATGCCCGTGTGGTACCGGGAAAATGACCGCTGAACATCTGCTGCAGAACTGCCCGACATACGAGGATCTGAGAGAGCAGATGTGGCCATCACCAGTGGAACCACAAGAAAAGCTCTATGGCAGTGTCGACAACCTAAGGATGACCGCCGCTTTTTTTCGAAAAAATAATGGTTACTGTCTGACTTCGTACGAAGAAGATGAAGAAGAAGAAGAAGAAGAAGAAGAATCCACCCAATCAGACATCAGACATCATCTTTGCAAAGATTTTTCAAGTAGGGGGTTTTGTGCCTCATCCGGAACTGACTGCACTCTTCACTTGCATTTGAGAAACCGAAACAGTTCCATGGGCGTTGACAGATACCACATGAACAAGCAAAATGGTAATCGTCAATCCTGCGTCAATGACAAGAGTATCATTCGCAGACAAAATTATGAACCTAGTACTGCTCATCCGCCTAAATGGTCACATTGAAAAGGGTTTACTACCTGGGAGTCATTGTGGTTATCGTCCGAGTCGTGGGACGGTTGACGTGATATATGTAGTACGTCAAGTGCAGGAAAAGTGTCAAGAACAGAATTGTGACCTGTACACATGTTTTTTTCCATCTGACCAAAGCCTTTGACATCATCAGTCGTTTTCACTAGAGCTGTCATCGTTGGTTGAAGAAACGCAACAGAGACTGCTAAAAGGATTCTGAAAAGCTTCAAAATTTATGTCATTTCCATGGAGATGCTTCCACAATACCGTATCATCTGACGAGCTAGTATCACTGAAGGTGCTCAGATCGCAGAAAATATAATCATCGCGAAGACTCAGCGAAAGTGTGCTGTCCGAAAAGAACAATACTCAGAACGATTCCACAGCCGGCTCCCCACATGTGTACCCTGAATCTGGCAAGATGTGCTTTTCTAGCATTGGTCTTCACATCCATCATAGAACACATTTCACGGCAATAGCCAGGTGCTGTCGCCATCTTCGCTTGCGATTTTCACCTATTATTACTACTGCATCGTCTATTACTACTACTAGTACTACTACTACTAATACTACTACTACTGCTACTACTACTACTACTACTACAACTACTATTACTTCTACTACTGCTACTGCTGCTGATGTTGCAGCTGTTTTTGGCGATGACGGCAGCGTTTACCGCTACCTTTACCATCCCTACTACCATTATTGTCGTCTTCTTTTCTTCGTCTTATTAAAGTACTACGCTGACTAGGGGACAACATTGTTCCTGTTTCTTCTTTAATCTACTTAATGGTAAAATATACATAATCGTTCTTTGGTACTCTCTGTTCTTTCTTTCACTTTTAGCATCACAAGAACGCTTGAAAAGCTTTAGTACAATATTTATAATGCATTATTCTTCTTCATGTTTAACGTTCTACCTAACCGTGTCAAGGATCAACATGAGTACTTGTCAAGTAAATAAACAAGCCATTCAGAAATGCGAAGAAAACATTACATAAAGCCGAGAAAATATAGCTATATTGTTTAGATGGATGGTGACAATGTTGCTCATTTTTTAGAAGCTTTCTCGTGGTTGATAATCCTTACAAATAAGAAACACACGGTGTACTTGTTGATCTTACAGAACTGTAATTGTATTAGGGCAAGTCAGTGTGTAGGTCACACATTGCTACTAAGATAAACTAAATTAGATAACAACATGAAAACCATTTATTGTCGCACTTACATTGTGACTTAGTTCTCATATATATATGAATACCCGGCGGTATAACTGGGTGGGCAGATTGGGCTCATTAGCCTTGGTTGACAGCCAATCTAAGAGAAGGTAAACTCGGAACTCTAAACCCGGATTGACGAAGCTCGTTAGCCTGTTCAGACAGTTTGCCTTAGAGAGGAGGGACTCTGATTTTAAACAGACAATTACCAGGGAGTGCTGGCTATTCTTGGAACGATGAGAGTGTCATCGGCACCTCAAGTTACTAGCAACTGCAGTCAACGACTCCATTACCTTGTGGAAACTTCGAGAGCGGGTAGGGATACGGGAGTAAACCCAGACAGAAAATTCGAAGTGGCCGGAGTGGCAGCACCTAAGCGGATGATTTCAAAATTGCAAACTCATTCCTGCAGCTTCTGCAGCTGAGCTGGTGCCAAATTGTCATGCTTTGCATTTCTTTGGATTACACCAGTGAGGCAAAGAGCGGGATCCGGCAGTTTGTGCAGACCAGGGTCTCCATATTCAGCAGCCAGGCTTGAGTCCTGACAGGCTATTCACACGGCGACACGCGCAATGTGTACAATGACTAAGACGCCTATGGTAATGATGACGATGATATATATATATTTGTATATTTGATATTACTGAAACATAACGCATCCATCATCTTTGCACATTTCACATACACCTACCACAGTCGATTTAGTGTTGATAGATTCATGTCAACTTGTCTTGTTCATTCGAAACAATCTCTTCAAAAATAGACAAACAGGCAGATGTGTTATGTAATCTAATACAAAATTTACATATTACGCTCGGGGCAGACATATAAATGCCAATTATCTGCCTCAGAAAAGGGAAAATGGATGAAAGTGCCGTCTATGTCTCAGAATATTGGCTATGGATGAAAGTGCCGTCTATGTCTCAGAAAATTGGCTATGGATGAAAGTGCCGTCTATGTCTCAGAAAAGGGAATATGGATGAAAGTGCCGTCTATGTCTCCGAAAATTGGCTTTGGATAAAAGTGCCGTCTATGTCTCAGAAAATGGGCTATGGTTGAAAGTGCCGTCTATGTCTCAGAAAATAGGCTATAGATAAAAGTGCCTAATCTCTGTCTCAGAAAATTGCCTATGGATGAAAGTGCCTAGTCTATGTCTCAGAAAATGGTAAATGGATAAAAGTGCTCAGTCTCTGCCTCAGAAAAAGGGCTATGGGTAAAGGTGCCCAGTGTTTGACTCAGGAAATGGGCTATGGATAAAGACGGCTACTACGGCTGGTATTCTCAGCGCGAGTCCTGCTTCTTCCTCTCATGCACATCTCTCCCCCCCCCCCCCCTCCACCTCGCCCCTACCCCAATCCCCTGCTTAACCTACAAATGACGTCAGACTGTTGCAATCTTTGGATCACTAACTCATCGACTGTAGTGTCAACGAAGTAAATGTCGATTTCAATGTCTCGCCTTTCATATGTCCTTTTCGAAACGAAAATAAAATCCATTTCACCTCGCAACCTCAGAATGACCAGTGCAGTAGATTCACATAAATCCCTATAGGATTAAGATCACCATGTCTGCTTTTCACTTATGCCGTAAACATAAATTCTGTACTTTCTGAAGGAAGGGAATGGAAATTAGCTCATAGAATCGCCTTCATTGAACCTGACCACACCAAGATATATACTCTGTTCCTTTCTTCGCTGAAAGAGCCCATGGCAGAGCACGAACTCTTTGGCTATTGCAGCAATTCTCCTGACTTTGTCAGGTATCTATTTTCAGCTGGGTCAACTGGTAGAAACGGTCATATCATCAATTAACTCACGACATGTTTTGCTAGTCAAACCGAACGCTCTTCATTTTGAACCTTGCACAATGGTTTTGTAAGCATAGCTTATAATCCCTTGGCCACACGCTCCCCTTCACAAACAAGGAGAAGCAGATATCCACTCTCCCATTACCCATAAACATTCTACCGTTTTAGTGTCAGTATCAATTTTGAAATGAACCCATCCTTCTTTCAGATCTCGTGGTATCTTTCCTTTCAGCTTGTCAAGATGAACATTATTGATGTGGAAATTGTATGAACTTTGTTGAAAGCAGGTCAGAAAATTATGCTCATCTGAATCGATGGATATGAAGACACGCCCTTTGAGATCCTTGCTAGAACTCTTGGCTTTTAAATAAAGGGTCTCAGAGGCTCGGAAGCGTTCGCTGGTTGTTTAATAATGGATGTGTCAATCGGCGACGCGATGGATCTTGTTCAAGTAAATACATTTTACATTCTGTCGTGTATTTGTCATAACAGGCAGAGATCAAATATATTTCAAACTTTCTTACATTCTGTCATGTATTTTTTATAACAGGCAGAGATCAAATATATTTCAAATTTTCTTACATTCAGCTGAATCCTCTATTATTGTTCTAGTTACTGGATGTTTAGTAGATAGGTGTACATTATTTAGCCTAGGGCGTGTACTGGCTTTGTTAAATGGAGTTCTAGTGCGTGTACGTTACTATATGGTCAAGGTTTTCATGAGGTTCTGTATGCATATAATAGTAAAAGTAAAGGGGGGTCCGATTGCAAAAATCTTTATTTTGCAATGTTCACTTCCTTGACATGCTAGCCGTGGAGGTAGGGAGGCTATGTATTGGGTAGGAATTTCATTACCTTTTTGAATATATTGCCCTAACAGCTGCTAAGAGCTAACTGTTATCAATTTTCAAATTGCAAGAGTTCTTTTCCGCACACAGCACGAGATTGTCAAGTTTTTAGTCAATCTCCAATGTTACTAATAGTTTCAACATTTGGAATTCAAAACCCCACCGTTCCAGCTTTCGTGTGTTGAGTGCAGGTGTCTTTACCTCTCGGTTATAGAGACCCCATTCCCTTCCATGCATCTCATTAATATGTGTCTGTGTGTTTGTTAATACGATTGTGCAAAAATGCCTTTAATTTTGAATAAACAGTTTCTGAAGAAAATGGTATTTGGTGCCTTACATTCTGACCTCCCTTATACGGTCTCATTATATCTTCCAGAAGCAGTTCGCTCCAGTCTACTCCACTGTAAATGAGTAACTGCTTCAGTAAGGAAGGAAACGTCTCACTTCTCGTAAAATGAACTTTTTTTCTTTTTATATATCTACTTTGTTAAATAGTTTGAATATTTATAAATTTGCATACTTAATGTGTTGATTATGTAAATGCATTTTTCTTAATACTTACAGAGACAAATTTATGTCTGTTATTTGAATCGCTAGTATTATTTGCAAAGTGTAGCATAGGTGCTTACATTGAATGCTGGATGTGTGTCGGTACGGCAGTGGATACTCCACCGCAATTGATGAGGGGGAAATTGCAGATTGCATACGGTCCTGATGTCGACCCAGCCTAAACAAATTGGATACCCAGAGCAAGTCTGGAAAGTAAAAACGTGTCGTGAAACTGGCCACATCTTCTATAGTGCAATGTTGGTCAACAAAGATATTGACTAAACTTAAAATTCCCAACATGTCTCACATTGTGCAAACGTGATGTTTACTTTTGAATTTTCTGAGTAGCGTAGCTCTGAATGTCTAAATGACTAGTAAAATGCATGTAATATGTGTTGTTTGGACCCGGTCGTGAATACAAGAATGACACACTAATTTTCAAGGGAATTAAACACGTGTTGTGTACCTGTGCGAGCTACACCATCCTGGAGAAAATGTACAAAAACAGATATGGATAATGAACAATTTTAGATCTTGACTTGTATTTGTTAAACATCAGTACTTCACAGACAACAAAACTGTTTATTTGTAAATCTATATTTCTGTTATGTTCAGAAATCATGTCAGTAATCGTGTCAATGATCATGTCAATAATCGTGTCAATGATCATGTCAATAATCTTGTCAATAATCGTGTCAATAATCGTGTCAATGATCTTGTCAATAATCTTGTCAATGATCTTGTCAATGATCTTGTCAATAATCTTGTCAATAATCGTGTCAATGATATTGTCAATAACCGTATCAATGATCGTGTCAATGATCTTGTCAATAATCTTGTCAATAATCGTGTCAATGATCTTGTCAATAATCTTGTCAATAATCGTGTCAATGATCTTGTCAATAATCTTGTCAATGATCTTGTCAATAATCTTGTCAATAATCGTGTCAATGATCTTGTCAATAATCTTGTCAATAATCGTGTCAATGATCTGGTCAATAATCTTGTCAATGATCTTGTCAATGATCTTGTCAATAATCGATTCAATATGAAATGTCTTTGCCTTATTCGTCTCCTCCACGCATGAACAATTTATGTTTGTGGTGCATTTACTTAAATTGAATGTGTTTCTTTGTTTACCACATCTTTATTCCATTATTTGCACTTGATTATGTCGGACCTTTGTCTTCTTGGGCCACTGCATTGTGGTAGGATGCATCGTTTATTATCAAGAGGATCTATCTAGGGCCGGAATAACAGTTGACTAAAATACACTCTCTAACTAAGTCGCCGTTCATCTCTGTATGAAAGTCCCGATTATCTGACGATTTTAAAACGAAAATGAGTTCACCATTCTTCAATAGTCCATTATGCTTGCCTTCACGAGCTATTATCATTCGCTTTCGATTGCTACTTGATAAAATTCTTTTCAAAGTTCCCTCTAATGATTGCCACCCCATTCACTTGAATGATGAGCATTAATCCATGATTACATCTACATGCACAGTATCACAACATTCTCTACGCATTTGTCTTACTTCACATAAATGTTTGATTCTGGAAGCTACTATGTGGGATTTCACAAATTATGTTTTTTCGACTGCGTTCTAAAGAAAATGATGACAACTTTGAGACACCAATGTAGTTGTTTCTTCCCAGTCGAACTTTCAGTTTTTTTAATGTAACTATTTCTTTAGAATCAAGTATTATATAAATTCCTTGTTTAATAGTCAATGTGTACAAATTATGTAGACTTTATTATCTGGTTTTTTTTCATTATTGTTGAAGCTGAACATCCATAAACTTTGACCAAGCGTGAGAGTGAGCTGTGACTTATACCCAAGACATGCACTGCTCTCGGTTTTGGGCTTTTAGTCAATCGCCTCTGTTCCTCATCAACAGACTAAACACATCAGTGACCTTGTTGGAGCCGTTGGTGTGTGATGTGGAAGACTTAAGGTGACATAGAGAGAATGCTACCAGATCCATGACTCTGACTGGTCTAATCATAGATTCTGACATCTATTGTTTACGATTGTCTCTTCTAGGAACCATTATCTGTCCAGCTACGGAATGCTTCGTTCACTGGCGAGACACAGCTAGTCACTGCGAGTGGGGACTCAACTTCTCCACAGCAACTGATGCCCAAAGATTCAGAGAAAGCTGCTCGGTAAGTCTACATCTCTATTACACTCAAACCATGCGGAAGCTTTTACAGTCTATATTGTTACTGAAAATACAGATTTACCGATGAACGTTTATATTTCATCTCGGTCAAATACCAATAATTTTTAGTTCTTTGACCAGCTTCATTTTTACATTCATGTTATTCTTGGTTTGTTGTTGCTTTTTGTTGATGTTGTTCTTGGTTTGTTGTTGATTATGTAGTTGCTGAACTTTGTTTGTTGTTGCTTCTGTTGTAGTTATTCTTGGTTTGTTGTTGCTTCTGTTGTTGTTATTATTAGTTTGTTGTTGATTATGTTGTTTGTATTTTTAGTTTGTTATTGCTTCTGTTGTAGTTATTCTTGGTTTGTTGTTGCTTCTGTTTTCGTTCTTGTCATGTGAGTCGAGAGACCGTATATGTGATATATGCAACAGGCCAGTACAAGAGAACTGTCGAGAACAGACTTGTGAACTGTACACAGTTTTTTTTATCTGACAAAAGCCTTTGACACCGTCAATGTGGATGTACTCATGCAGATCATTGAGAAGTTTGTCTGCGTTAACAGATTCATTCCGGTTAGCCGCCAATTTCATAATGACATAATGCCTAGTGTAATGCACGAAAGAGAATTGTATGTAGTCTTCCCAGTCACCAACTGTGTCAAACAGGGCTTTGTACTGGCACCGTCACTCTTGAGCATTGTCTTTGCAGGAATGCTCATTGATGATGTACATCCGGTGATACTGACATACATACGAGGTACAAGACGCAAGGTCAGCTGTTCATCTTAGGGCACCTGAAATCCTACAAAAAAGTTGAATGAGGCTAAGATCTTGGATCTCCTGTTCGCGGACGATTGCTCACTCAACACTTGCTCAGAACCATAATGAGTTTTCGGCGGCATGCAGCAACTTTGGTCTCACGATCAACATTTGGAAAACAGATGTACTCTTCAAGTGTCACTGGGAAGCCATACATCGTACCAAACACTTCTGTACAGAACCAATGTCTCCAGTCAGTCGCTAGATTTACCTACTTAGTCAGTACCCTCACCACAGACGCGAATATCGACTGTGTGGTCAACAACTGGTCTACTAAGGTGAGCTCTGTGTTTGTGAGGCTTGAAGTGAACGTCTAGAATCGACAAGGTATCACTGATGCTACCATGATCAAAGTGTATCACGCTGTAGTTCATGCCTGTGAAACATGGACAGTGCAGTCCAGACATTCCATTCAGCTAAACCGTTTTCACTTGAGCATTCTGCTTAGGCTGCTCAGGATCAGGTGGCATAACAAAGTGCCTAACTCTTGAAAGTGCCTCTGAAACGTTTCAATATTAATGTCAACTCCTGGGATTGTCTTGTATACAAACGTACCACCCGACGCGCTAGTATCACCGAAGGTGCCCAGATCGCAGAGTGTAAAGCCATCGCTGAGGCTAAGCGAAAGAGTGCTGTTTGAAAAAACAAAACGCACTACTACACAGCCGGCTCCCCACATGTGTAGCTCGAATGTTACAGAATGTTATATTCCAGGATCGGTCTTTACAGTTATAAGAGAACACATTTCTCAGCAAAAGATGATGCTGTCACCATCTTCGTTCTCTGTGGGCAACTTCTAATATTATTATTATCATCATCATCATCATGATCATAATCATCATCATCATGTATTTCCATTTATCCAAGTCTTTCCATAGTATCACTTCTTCCCATGCTCTCATTTATTTCCATTCTTCCACTTTCCCAAACATTCGTCGTCCTATTATTCCACCTCTGCTAATTTTCCCACTTTATTTTACCACACCTTCACATTCTTCCACTTCTACACAATATTCCACATCTTCCCATAGTTTAATTTTTTCATAATATTTTTACTATTAATCATTAAATGTATAAAAACGAGTTACTTACTCTTATTAATAATGTATTATATTTGGGGTATTGTTTCTATAATTTTCTTTCTGACTTTCAATCCCCGTGAATGACTGGTTGTGTAGTGACAAGAGAGTGAGGGTCTTCTACCACAGAAGTGGTTTCTTCGTTAGTCACCTCTTATGTGGTAGGGGTCATATTTTTATCTACAATTCTTTGTCTCTCTTGAAGTTCAGTTGAAACACAATGTAACTCAAACGATTTGTAGTCTTTGCAAAATTTGCAATTCGTGTGTGAAATTTAGCAGTGAGTGTAACGTTCCGCTTGTGACTAAAATGTTGATACAAACAACACGACAAAGAAAGTCAACAGTTTTTCTTGAGACGTTTATCTGTTAGAAATTGTCCATAATCTGCGGCTATTTTCAGAAGTAGCTAATAGTAGTTTGTTTGACGTCATTGAAAGCTTTTGCCAAATGATATTTCTAGGTCTAACCTGATACGTGCTGATTCGATTATTATAATGGCAACCATTATCCTTGGGGAAAACTGACTGTTTCTTGGATAATGTTGACCTGGCCCTAGGACTTCTATTTATCTCTCATTAAGATGGTCGTTGCTAGAATATCGTCTTGATTGCCAAAGGTGTGCAATGGACATGAAACTTGTAAAAGGCTTATCATCGTCCATTTAAGGACAGTCTTGTATGTGTCTATAACTATTATGTTTTTCTTGTACTTTTCTAAAATGCGCGTAGTTAGTACTGCGTTTGCATATTATAACTAAGCTTATAATACATATTCTGGTATCTTGTAGGGTTTTGTCAGATATGGCTGTGCAACCTGTTTTCTGATAATTTTTAAAGTTGGTCAGCGTCTGCCAAACCTGACAACCGACAATGTACGAAGGAGCATACGCAAGAGGATACAAAGCCTTATCTTAGAGCGAGGAAATACAACCTCAGCTGAGTGTTATGGCATGGCAGACCCGGCCCTTAGCCTTGTTTGGCGGCTGGTCTTGGAGTGAAGTCCCGATAGGCGAACAGATAAAGCTTTACTCTGCCTGCTGATCTGGCAGCTTCTGCAGCTTTCCTGTTCCAAAGGTATTTATATAACCTTTTTCTTGGAGCAAACAAGGCAGACCGAGAGCGGGATCATGCTGCATGGGCAACACATTGTCCCTATATTTCTGCCCGGACTTTGTGCTAAAAGCACAATTACTGTCGTCTGACAAGACAAAAAGAGCCAATGATGAATATATATTCATATATAGAGAGCAGATGTGGCCATCACCAGTGGAACTGCAAGACAAGCTCTATGGCAGCGGCGACTGCCTCAGGATGACCGCCGCTTTTTTCGAAAAAATAATGGTTACTGTCTGACTGCGTACGAAGAAGAAGAAGAAGAAGAAGAAGAATATATATTCCAGGCTTCAGAAACATTGCTTGGTAAAGCACGTTTAGAGAAAGCAGTAACAAATGAGTGTCAAATTATGTTTAATTAGATTGAGATGCCTCGATAGAACGAGAACAAGAACGGAACCAAAGTTACGAAGAAAAAGCGTTCGTCGGGGATAACGAACAAGGCGTATTAGACAAAACATCATAGAAGAAAATATGAATATATCAAAAGGAGATGGAAATACATGAAAAGGATGTTGAATGATACTTTTCTATCTGTGTGGGTGGGTGAACTGTGGTAATCATACGTAAAGGGGAAAACGGAAGTGAAAAAACTGGCTAAGAAAGTATATAAGATGAGAAGAGGCCGAATACGACGTTACCCGTCAATGAGAAATGGTAGGATGATGTTATCAGAAGAAGTAAATAAATAAACTAAAGGAATAGTACAAGAAAAGTGTCAGACAGAGAAAAATAGAGATAATGGAGCCTAGGAGATGAATGGGAAACATTCATGATATGCGGCTGTCAGCCCTTTAGGTGGCTGATTGAAGAATGGCATGGTCGACTTCCAGGAGAGGACCAATATTAGCGATCCATAACAAATGTAGAGTCTGATTTGTGTAAATGTAAAGTTCTAACTTTTCACCAGAAAAAGGTAGCAGGTTCAACTCTCGTAAACGGCACTCTCCAGTCGACCCAGCTGTAAGTGGCTACTTACGGTTAGAAAAGGAAATGACAGTGAGAACAGTAACCGGTCACCTTAACTTAACTGAACGTCTTTTACTGGCTTAGAAGACTCTACAGAGTCTGCATTAAACTAGCTTCTTTGCGTTTCCTTTCTCTAAAAGCTATTCGCATCCAATATAATCTTAAATGCATCAATTGTCCCTGCCTCCACTACTTTCTGTGGTAATGCATTCCAGGTATTCACCACTCTCTGACTAAAACGATATTTCTTAATAAATAATCTGGGCATTTATTTTGTTAATTTGGAGCTATTCCCTTTTGTTCTTGTAGGTGGTTGTATTTTGAACAAAATGTGTATAGTTTAATTTATCCGTTCCTCTGATCATCTTATAAACCTGTATTAAGTCACCTCGAATTCTTCTAATTTCTAGACACTGTAGGCCTTTTTTCCTGTCTTTCCTCGTAACTATAATTTTGGAATCCCACTATCAGCTTTGTCACTCTTTTTTTGTATTCTTTCCAGCATGTTTATATCCCCTCTATGATAAAGACTCCACACCTGTACACAGTACTCCAATCTAGGTCTAACTAATGCTTTATACAGTTTTACTATCACTTCCCTGCTCCTATGTTTAATATTTCTTGTTATCATATAATTTTATCATTGTATTTTCCTTTTTCACTTCTACCTGGACTTGCTACCTTAACACATACACGCTGTAGCTTATTACATGTATACGGAAGTCTCTAACACTTCATTCCTGACCAAGTCAACTTATCGACTTCATTTACCTGTTAACATGCGAACATATGGCATTTTAAAAGCCACATAATATCTTTAATGCTATATATTTGACTATTTGTGGAAATGTGGCCTACTCCAAGATTAAGTTTGTTCTTGGAATACATTTTAAATACAGAAATTATCTGTTGGTGTTTGAAGCTAGTCGTACTGATTGGACGTTTCTTTGCTAGCATGTTACAGTGACTCTTCCTATATCCCGATGCGTACTTGAGAATGTGGGCTACAGTCTTCCTTGACGTAGTACAATGCGAGGCTCATCATTAAGATTACCAATATGGGCGATTACTGTGTCAATCCTCACATCGTTGCCAGACTACTGTGACATAGACTTTTTTTTCCAAAACACAGACCAGGACGTGAAGTTTAATCTTGGTCAGAATGTTTCCTTTTATCGGGGTTACTATTCGCTCACTTAGAGAGGAGAAGAAATGAAAGTATGAGAGGAGGTTATAATGTGGAAAGACTTGGATAAATGGGAATAAAGGATGCTCATAATAATAATAACAGTTGTTCATTGAACTTCAGAAAGCACACAGGTGATGACTATATTATAAATAGATGAGGGACATTGCGGTATCAAACCGTAATGAGCTTGTGTGCAATTTATATCCTGATCGTACATGGATCAAGGCATTTTATAGCTGACTTTGTGCCCCCATTTGTAAGTAGCTTGTGCTTTGTAGAACGTCGCTTCTTACAACCGTCAACCTTTTTGGCTGTTATACGTTTCTTGGCATGTGTGCAGTACTGTAGGTTGCCATTACTTTCTGTACGTGGAGTAGCGAAAAAAAACCGTGTCTGTCAAACTAGAAACGAGCGTGATTTGAATTGGTTGTATTAAGATTGTGAAACGGACGCTTGACCATTAGGCCACGCAGCCTCCCTTTATGATCCTTCAGCCCCAATAATGTGGACAGTATATTTGGATCGAAAGGACATACGTTAACCAATCAACCACCACCTGTTAGATGACGACAATAAGCATCACGTGAATAAGCAACAGTTCTGTATTGTTCTGTTAAGAATTGACGTCATTGCATTACCGGAATAACTACAGTTGCTCAATTCCTTTCATAAAATGGCGAAGAGTGTAGATACTAATGGTTCAGATAGCTAACTGGGTGTACACAATCTTGCTCCGTCCTATCACGTGACCTTTCTGCTGGACCCACGAATTATTTCAAAATAATGCAGTGCTGTTTCATCAACTGAAGTTCATCAGAAGTCTGTCGCTAATCAACTTCAAAATGCTACTTCTATTGTCTAGTCCTTTCCATAACCGCAAGAGATCGTAGGGGCATCACTCAACGTGTGAGTGATGAATTTTGGCATCATGCTAATCGGACAAGGCCCAATCTCTCACAGGCGATGTGTTTTAGTCCATTATTATCCCGTGTGTACATTCCACAGCCACACTAACACCGGAAATGTTTGCAAATAGGGCAAACGGCGTCAATCTCGTGAAGTTCAGCCGTTTGCACTAGACCATGGAAATACGAAACAGGATAACCGACATACCTCTATCCATTGCCAATATCCCCACTGTGGGTTCCCCAGAGGCCAGGATGTCTGCTGTCTCGTTTCAACAAACCCCCAGCATGACCAAGACAGTAGATTCACATGGGCTCCGGGAAGTTCAAGATCTCTATATCCAGTAAACACGCATGTTACGCTCAGCGCATCTGCACATTTCGAAGCAAGGACTAAGGGTCAGAGACGATACGGCCCTCGCTAGAGGCGTTCTAGATTCTGACTTCAGAGTCGGTCACTGCCTTGATCTCCATTCTGATACTCCACGATGTTGTCATGTATGCACCGTTTTTCTCAACAACGACCCTGCCTTTCAATCTAGCAAGGAATAGCCGATTCTCTTCTGGAATCAGCAATCAATGGATCAGACATCATTCATTCAGCAATCCACACATATCAGAAGTTTGAAAAAACACGGGAGTTTCTTAAAGGATGGATCATGAAAGTATGAGAGTAATAAATAGAAGACTTATCGGCAATCATATCATTTGTCATTTGCTTTAAGAAACTTGGAACCAAGTAAAGTGACATCGGCTAGGCACTCAGTTATTTCGTCAAGGAGACCAACAGCAATGGAAGTCCCGCTCTCCTCGAGTATAGCACACAGAATAAGAATATTTTCTTCAGGTCAAATGATACAATAGTAATAAAACAAACGGCCATTACCCTAGCAATGGGAATAAAGTCGCACTACGACAACACAGAAGGATCAATTTGTAGCCAGCGTTATGTTTCATGAATTACATCTCATACTCATTTATTTTTATTAAAAATAAATTAGAGAATTAAATTAAACAATTAGATAAAAAACATAAATAAATAAATCAAGGCAGGGCAGAACTATAAATTAAAATAAATAGTTTAAAAAACGGATAGGTATGATTCAGAAACCGGGCTGAAACAGGAACAAGAGTAAGATCGCAAATCTAGGATAAGTATCTTGCTTTGTGTTCATTCATATTTTGTGTGTGTTCATATCTTTTTAAATGATGTGTTAGTTATTCCAATGTGTAATGCCCGTTGTCCATGGTGGCCTTGTTGCAGTAACGTAGATTTCTTTCTGGTTTCCGTTCCAGCGCGGTAAGCGAAGCATACCTATCCATGTTTATCTCTTTAAATCTCACATTGCACATACTACATTTACAAGTTAAACGACTGGAGATACTACCTGCATTGAGCTTAGTAGCGTCCTCTCAAATAATATTTATTTCATTCAGAAACTTTCGGTCGACATCCGGCTATCTCATTCATCATCGCACAAGCTTATCACCCATTGAAGTATCTTCCCCTCTTCTATGAAACGCTAGTTTACTGTGGTTGTTGTTTGTTGTCCCAGATGAAGGCTTGTTGGCAGTAACACAAGTTTCATTTGTGTTTTTGTCTGTTTCATCTCTGACCATACCTATTTATAATTTTGTTTACACTTCAAGTTTATTTTTAACGTATCGTGCTGTCATACTCATTCTCTAATGGAGCTGACAGTGTTGAAATCAGGCTCTACTGTTCTTTTTTGTGTATTTTCCCCAGACGTACAAATGTCTGTCCGATTTGTAATCTATTGAACAGATTGTGTCTGTCAGTTGAAGGTTCACTGTCTGAATATTGTCACAAGATCGCCTGTCGGCAAAGAATTGTAAACTGCTGTTATATCCCATTTAACGAGTCATATTTGTCCATGACATTTTAAGTTGTTTTTAATCTTTATCTTTATTTCTTCATATGTTGCGCTGTCTTCAGTTTATATTTTGATCCCTTACATTGGGTAATGCTATCTCCTTTCCCATTTCTTGGCACTGTTTCACAAACATTAGCTAGGAGACATCTCCAATTGTTTCCATATTTTATTGATCCCATTAGGCTCCATTCCACCACGAATCGAGAATCTCATAAAGAAAATAGAATGTGTCCATTAAAATAGAATTGCTAATGATCGAATTGATTGAGAAATGTCTAAACTATGTAACCAAACATTTTACCCATTCATTAAATATCGATTCATTGAAATCTTAAAAAAAGGATTTGAGTTGAAAGATAAATGTAAGCTTCGTATCGATATAATATCTTATGAGATGAGGATAACATAGAAAGTGCGATACTATTAAATTAATTTTAACAGTTGCAACACTCATTGCAAAAAAGTGTATAGTTTACGCACTGCGAAAACATAAACAACACACACCAGATAACAGACAACGTGCACAACACAGGCCATACAGCAGAAACCATACACAATACCCACTAGACAACAGAAAACGTGAACAAAACACAGAAAACACATCAGACAACAGAAAGTACACACAAGACAACACAAAACATACACAACATACACATCACACATCATTCAACAAAAAACATCCACAACACACACAGAACACACAAGGCAACACAACACATGCACAACATACACAGCACACACCAGTCAACAGAAAGCACACACCGAAAAACAACATAAAACATGCTCAGCATACACATCACACAGCATACACCAGGCAAAAGAAAACATGCACATCACATACATCACACACCAGATAACATTCACATCACACACAATTGAACATAAAAAAGTAAACATTAAACCAATCCAGGTTCGAACGAACAACATCTAAGTGACGGACACGTTTCGCCGAGACAATGATGCGAGTTAAGTGAATTGGTAAACCAAATGCAATACCAAGTGGTCCAAAGGTCCCCAAACAAGCATACATATGACAAACAGGGGACATTAAAATGGTTTTACAAAATGCAGCTTTATTTGCTTTGTATGTTTTATGTGGTTATCATTATTTTAAATATGTATGAGGAATATATATTGCTAATAACGTTACCTATTGTTTAAAAGGTGTTACTTTTTCAAACATATAGAGTTTTTTTTGACGACGTTGTAGAATATCGTTCACGTTTGATATATTGGAGTATAAACATCATGTAAGATTGTTATTTTTAAATATTCATCTTCAAACTCAATGGTTCAATCAATCAATATCCTTCAATTCACTGCGGAACATAGGTCCTCAACAAAAACTCGCCAAGTCTTTATGTCATGTGCATCATTTTCAGCTTCCTCCCTCCGTTGCATCTTTCCTGATGTTTTTACATTTGTCTCGACTTCTATTTTTCAAGAGTATTTAGGTTTGCCTGTACTTCTTTTGCCCTGATGATTCCAGACCAGTGTTCACTTTGCAATGCTATCTGCTGGTTTCCGTTATGCGTGTCCTATCCTTTCGTCAAACGTTTTCTCTATACGTCTAGTTCCACTGGCATCTGTCTAGCTCTTTCCCACAGCTCTATATTCTTGTCTTTATCACACAATTTATTCCCTTCAAATCGACGCAACAATCCACTGATTGAACTTTTAAGTTCTACATTTCTTTGTTTCCACGTCATACTGACATGTGAGTTGAAGATCTATATTTTTGTGGAGGACTCAATTTCTTTAGATTTTAACAAATTCCGTAAAGCAATAGAATCCTCTCTAGACTTATATTCTCAATTTAAAATCTCTGCCAGTACCTACATATATTACTACCAAGATGTATGACAGAATCTAGCTCTTGTAGTATCGTGTATCCCAGCACAATCATATTGTCGTTAGGTGCTTTAATTCTCATGATCTGTGTTTTTCTCAGTCCACTTTAAGACCTAGTATCCGTGTCCTTTTAGTAAGTTTTTTATGTTTTATTTTGCATTTGGTTGTGGCTGTGTGACAGAAGAATCAAGTCATCTGCAAAGTCTAGATCATCAAGTCTTTTCGTTAAAAACGTTTGAATTCCACTTTCTTATTTAGAAGGGGTTTTCTACGTAACTCAGGTAAATAGCCACCAGTAAGAGGAATGAGGATAAGCGAAAACCATGTCTCACTCTAGATCTTATCTCAAAAGATTCTGAAAACTCTCCATTATGTAAAACTATACACTTCTGCAGAATAAGATTGGTACAGAGTATGTCAACTATGACGTCACAGTAACTTATTAACGGCTAGATTTGTGTTCTTGCTTGCCAAGTTTTTAGTTTGAAGATATGTGTGTAGGTAATTGGGTGGTGGTAATATTACCAAATCCCACAGTTGATCCCGTGGCCCCAAAATATGGAATAAAGAAAAGACCAACTGCCCATTCATGCGTGTTGTAAAAGGCAATCAAAGAGTGTTGTGTATGGAGCTAGCAACTTCATCGTGTAAAACACATTGTTACATAAATTACCACTACAAAAATGCACTCAGTGATTTGGCGCAGGTTTCATAAATGAGCTCAACTGTAGCGGTGACCCTATGCTCCGGCTGGAAAAGACACAAACATATTACAAAATCTATGCAGTGCTCATATTTTGTTCTGGGGCTGAATTATTGTAACTCAATACTTGTGGAATAAATCTCTCTCTTTCTCTCTCTCTCTCTCTCTCTCTCTCTCTCTCTCTCTCTCTCACACACACACACACACACACACACACACTCTCTCTCTCAGACTCACAAAACATAAACCAAAGAGAAAAGAAATATACTTTCTGGCATATTTACGATTGTTACATTAATATTAATTACATGTATTGTAAACATATTATCATAAGCAAAATATAATAGACACATGTATAACAACCAAACAAACAGATCGCTTTCAAAACAATATCTATCTATCTATCTATCTATCTATCTATCTATCTATCTATCTATCTATCTATCTATCTATCTATCTATCTATCTATCTATCTATCTATCTATCTATCCATCCATCCATCCATCCATCCATCCATCCATCCATCCATCCATCCATCCATCCATCCATCCATCCATCCATCCATCCATCCATCCATCCATCAATCCATCAATCCATCAATCCATCAATCCATCTATCCATCTATCCATCTATCCATCTCTCCATCTCTCCATCTCTCTCTCTATCTATCTATCTATCTATCTATCTATCTATCTATCTATCTATCTATCTATCTATCTATCTATCTACCTATCTATCTATCTATCTATCTATCTATCTATCTATCTATCTATCTATCTATCTATCTATCTATCTATCAATCTATCAATCTATCTATCTATCTATCTATCTATCTATCTATCTATCTATCTATCAATCTATCAATCTATCAATCTATCAATCTATCTATCTATCTATCTATCTATCTATCTATCTATCTATCTATCTATCTATCTATCTATCTATCTATCTATCTATCTATCTATCTATCTACCTATCTATCTATCTATCTATCTATCTATCTATCTATCTATCTATCTATCTATCTATCTATCTATCTATCTATCTATCTATCTATCTATCTATCCATCCATCCATTCATCCATCCGTCCGTCCGGTGTCCGTTCGTCCGTCTGTCTGTCTGTCTGTCTGTCTCTATCTGTCTCACTCTTTCTTTCTCTGTGGTTTTTTAGTGCCAAAGACGGCGCAAAAGGCAGAACTCAAAATTCTCTAGTTCGATCGATCAACCGTCACTGTCTGTAGTTCTTGCATGTTCCATAGCCCCATGTTTGCAAACTCCCGTGTGATAGTTTTGCATAGTCTCTATGGGTCTTCCCCGCTTCCTTTTACCTCCAGGTTTCCACATAATTGCCTGTAACGGGAGTCTATTATTGTTCATCCGGATGAGTTATTTTTTAATTTGATGTGTTTGCCTTACTAGTTTCTACTGACGTTGGCGCGCCTATTCCACCCTAGACCGTAGTCAACTCGGCGATATTAAGACCCATAAACCAGTGCTTGGATGTAGGTGTGCGTCTATATGTACCTACGGTAGGTTTGTGCGCTCTCAGAAACCAGCCCAACCAAAGTGCAATGGAATGGCTTCACACTGAGGGTGCGTGTGAAAGTTGTGCAAGAGTGTGATTGTAGGATAGAGTCAAATGAAAGTGAAATAAGAAGAGAGAGGTGAGATGAGGAATCCAATCGGTTGACGTGCCCGGTGAACGCCTAACGTATCTTACCGATGACGCAAGAAACATTTTTGCTAGGATTATGTATTCGTATATATGACCTACTTAATTTATTGATAACTCGGTGTGTGCACAATGAAAAACAAGTAGACTAAAGAGAGGATACTGAAGTAGACATATGTTCAAGGACAACTTATTACACGATCTAGAGAAAAATCGTCGCTATCTTGTACCTATAACGAGAATAGCGTTTTTATATGCAAAATTGCTGGGGAAGAGGAATAGACGTCGACAAATAGTGAATTCATCTGAGTGTGATACCGAAGTTGAAGAGAATATAGCTACTATAACTTTCCTAGCATGTCTTAAGAGGCAAGTAAACAGGGTTGTGTATGAAACTAGCAGCCATGTCATGTAAGATCACTGCTATGAAACTACAAAACAAATGATTAGATAAAATCTACATTTAGAGGGGCCAGTTATAGTGGAGGGAAAGATGAATGATCATCATTTAAGAGAAAATTATGGTTCATTTAACACCATGACATGAAAGACAATCTCTGACAGAATTGATAAACAATTGGGGCATGGCGTTGTGGATCTTCCTGATCGCCTACCCCCACATTACACTAGATATTATTATACGCGATCAATAGTAGATCAGGTCTAGGGCGTATGAAAAAAGTAGATCAGGTCTAGGGCTTATGAAAATAGTAGATCAGGTCTAGGGCTTATTAAAATAGTAGATCAGGTCTAGGGCTTATGAAAATAGTAGATCAGGTCTAGGGCGTATGAAAATAGTAGATCAGGTCTAGGGCATGAAAATAGTAGATCAGGTCTAGGGTTATGAAAATAGTAGATCAGGTCTAAGGCTTATGAAAATAGTAGATCAGGTCTAGGGCTTATGAAAATACTAGATCAGGTCTAGGGCTTATGAAAATAGTAGATCAGGTCTAGGGCTTATTAAAATAGTAGAAAAAGCCTAGGGCTTATTACAATAGTAGAACAGGTCATGATATCTTAAAATACTAAAACAGTCAAGAGTTTCTCCAAATACTAGAATAGGTAAGGATATCTCCAAAATACAAGAACAGGCCATGAGTTTATCCAAATTCAAGAACAGGCCATGAGCTTATCCAAATACAAGAACAGGCCATGAGTTTATCCAAATACAAGAACAGGCCATGAGTTTATCCAAATACTAGAACAGGCCATGAGTTTATCCAAATACTAGAACAGGCCATGAGTTTATCCAAATACAGGAACAGGCCATGAGTTTATCCAAATACAAGAAGAGGCCATCAGTTTATCCAAATACAAGAACAGGCCATGAGTTTATCCAAATACAAGAACAGGCCATGCGTTTATCCAAAATACAAGAACAGGCCATGAGTTTATCCAAATACAAGAACATGCCATGAGTTTATCCAAATACAAGAACAGGCCATGAGTTTATCCAAATACTAGAACATGCCTAAGAGCGTCTCCATCGTGTTTCAATTCAAACGGAATAAGACATAGGTTTCACCAATGTTAGAACCGATGTGCCTATGTTAGGAAACCAGACGCCTAACCTTCCAGCCGGGCTCTTTTATATTTGTAATAATGGATATTTTTCCAATATATGTACAGGATTTGTACTTGTGTATTCTGCTTCTCTCCACCTTTTGACCTTCAGATTTCCGGTGTTATTTCTTAATCCAACGCTTGACACCTACGTCATCGATGATTATGTTCGTGCAGATCCTCTTCAACTCGTTCAGCATGTTGGCGTTCTTCTGTATTGTGCGTATTTCAGCTGCCTTGGACAAGCCCCACATCACAACTTGAACGCGAAAGAAAAAATAATTGTTGAAATCAAACGTGCTACACCAGTAAACACAATTTATAACATAATAAACCACAGTTTAATCATGATATTATTAGACTATTAAATGTAGTTACAAGTGAAAAGGATATATATATATATATATATATATATATATATATATATATATATATATATGTATATATATATATATATATATATAAATAAATATTATACTTGTTGATCCGTGCATAACATCTGCCGATAGTGAAACTGTACAAAATGGAATAAATAATAACACTGTTTACAGTGAAATGAGCTTTATTGTTGTTACAATTGATCGTTGTTATGTAGAAGATATAAATAGATCGGAGGTGCACAGTGAGGTAATTGGGAAAAACAGAAAGCATATTATGAGAATCAAATTACAGTACAAACAACGAACATACCGTTTTAAAATTCTGGTAAATGGTCTTATACACGGTAGTGAGTACTGAAATAATGGAACAGACATTGACGTGAAACAAGTATGATAGAAACCATTCGAAAAAATGTCAGAAAAATGGAAATATGAGAACAATTTAATCAAAATAGAAACAGGAGAAAATGTACGCTTAATGTTACATTGACACTTTACATTACATTTGCTTGCTGAAATTTTTTTCTGGAAATGAAGTTTGACACAATGCTATTTGAATTTGTAACATGTTAGTCTCCCATTCGAGACTAAGTGCAATGTAAGCAATGAAGTAAGTACTCTCATCTATTTATTCGGTGGAACGAATTTATTTAAAATATAGCGAAAAATGGGGCAGCTAACTTTACAAATAAATATTCATAAAAGAGATTCAGTTGATATATAATTTAATATTTAATGAAAAGTAAAAATTTCCTTTTTAAAAAATCAGATAAAAACCACCAAGACATCCCATCAATTATGTAAATGTAATGATAGGAAGTGCTATTTACGTATCGAGAATAAACGCACTTTAAAGGGTTCTTCAAATACACACTTCCTAATATGGAGATTTGGCGAAACAATTGCTAGTTATTCGAATGATCGTACTGTGGAGAGATATTTAAATAATTGTTCATGGCTAATTATTAGTTGTTGGAGGTAAAGAATAATCGTATGAGTTGTTTATACTTATGACTTCCGACGATGACTTATGAAATTGTATAAAATGTTTGTCCAAGTGGCTAACTGACTGTGAATCAGAATCCTAATATAGCTGGGAGATTGTTTTAAAAGAATTGTTTCTCTCGGGTACATTGTTTTAAAAGAGTTGTTTCTTTCGGGTACATAGTTTTAAAAGAGTTGTTTCTCTCGGGTACATTGTTTTAAAAGAGTTGTTTCTTTCGGGTACATAGTTTTAAAAGAGTTGTTTCTTTCGGGTACATAGTTTTAAAAGAGTTGTTTCTCTCGGGTACATTGTTTTAAAAGAGTTGTTTCTTTCGGGTACATTGTATTAAAAGAATTGTTTCTCTTGGGTACTTTTTTTTAAAAGAGTTGTTTCTCTCGGGTACATTGTTTTAAAAGAGTTGTTTCTCTCGGGTACATTGTTTTAAAATAGTTGTTTCTCTCGGGTACATTGTTTTAAAAGAGTTGTTTCTTTCGGGTACATTGTATTAAAAGAATTGTTTCTCTCATGTACACAGTGAAACCTCTCAGTGCTACGGTGTCATTTTCACGTTACATTTTTCACTTTGTTGCTTATTCTCTTGTTCTGTTGGACTGCTACTTTTGTGTTGCGCATTTAACAAAAAAATAAACAACGTTGAAACGGCAGTATCATGGCTAGAGAGAGGGGCCGGACTACCTACCAGGTGCGTCAGCTAAGTGGCAGATAGCTGAATTACCAATATTTTGAGGTTAGCGGGGAATACCAAATAAACAGCCGTGAACCAGAAACGGCAGACTGCATTGAGGCCAAAACGGAAGCAACCCCTGCATCATGCACAGACACAACACGTCAATCACCAGTTTGACTGCCCATAAATCAATGAATGAAGAAAACCGCACATACCTTAATGGTGATGAACTTGCGCGAATTACAGTCTACGGACATTGCATATCAGAAGTATAAACAAAAAGAAGATTGAAATCAATGACGAAATAAAGAAATCCAATTTGGAATTCCTAGCTCTCACAGAAACTAAGTAAACAGGTTATGTGGCTATGGACCTTGGAGGTGATATCTTTCTTTCCAACGGAGTTCCCAATACCGACAGAGCCAATGGAGGACTGGACTGTATTGTGCCCAGCAATTAAAGGTGCAACATTTGTCATCTGTTGGACATTTATCTCCAAAGCATTATGGTACTGGACCTCAAATAAGTAGACAAGTTAGTCAATATCATCATTGTTCATGCCCCAAATGAGAGAGATAGAGCAGATGACAAAAAAAAAAAGAGTTCTTATAAGTGCTTGAAAAGACGGTGAACGATTGTCGCGACGAAATTATATTTCTTGTAGATTTCAATGACAGAGTAGGAAAAGATGATTCCCGATGGGTGGGGGTGTTTGGGGGATAGATTCAACTATTTTAAATGTCAATAAAAGGCGACTCCTGAGAAAATAATAATAATGATGTCGCTAAGGCGCCAGAGACCCGTTGTGTCGGTCGACCACTGCTATGTCCAAGTGCAGCAGCACATTAAGTGAGAATAGAGATGCTGCTAATCTACTCAATCAGTACTTTCGCACAATCTACGCAAAAGAAGACAGCTCTAATATCCCCGAGCCTATAGATATTTTCCGAAGTGACATGGAAACAGTGAGATGAAGATCAGTCTGCATAACGAAAGAAATGGTTTTTCAACAATTGGAGGGGATGAACATGGTCAAGATGGTATTCATTCAAAATTATTCTTTGTAATAAGAGATCAGCTAGCACAACCATAGACTATTATATATGTTCAAAACATTTGTGAATGGGATTTTTTCACTGGATTGGAAAGATGCATGATTGATCTCCTTGTTAAAATACAGTAAAATATGTTTTCCATAAATTATAGACCCGTGATTTTAACGAGCATTGTCTGTTAAATGTTAGAGCCAATAATAACAGAAAACATTGCAATGCACTCGGATAAATTTAATATACTCAGGAATAATCAGGATGACTCTACTAAAGGGAGTTCGCACTTAACAAATCTTTTAGAATTCATTGAGGAGATTACCAAAATGATACATAGAGAAAAGCCAGTGTGTTATTAGATGTTATTTATCTAGATTTTGCAAAGGCCTTAGATAGAGTACCTCATCAAAGATTGCTTAGGAAATTGAAATCACATAGCCACATGATAGAAAATTCGTTAACAAAGAAGACATAGAGCAGGCACACAAAGGGAGTAATCTGAGTAGGTTGCGGTAAAACGTGGAGCACCATAGTTCTCGGATTTGGAATACATTTTGTTCTTGCTATCAACAGAAAGGTTGTTGCCCATCGCAAACCGATGATGGCCACAACAGACGATTTTGTCTTAATAATGTGATGTGCGCTGTATTTAGATTTTAGTGAGAAAGTGAATGCGCTGGTCATAAATCTCACTCTTAACACGAATTACCTTAGATCAGTGGCAAGACTGTTGGTGGAGACTACTGGAGGTAACTCGGGATGTAGGCACTCTGGTCTTACCTCCCGTGAGACCTGGAGTAGTTTGAAACTTGCAGGATTCGATCGACCACCGCATCCGTTCATTACGGTGACAGGTGAGTGCCTTAACGTCTTGACTACAGCGACCCACAACTGTATCGTTCTTTATATATATATATATATATATATATATATATATATATATATATATATGATTTGAAAATTGATTTAGGATTTATTATTGCAAAACTTGCAGATGACACAAAATTGTGCAGAGATGTCCCATCTAAAGCAGCCGTGTCTCATCCAAAGCAGAGATGGGTATATTGAGGTCGGATTTATATAACATTCAGGAATGGTCTGACAGCTGGCAAATCCAGTGTGATATAGATAAATACCAGTCATCCATATGGGTAGATCATATTTGAAATGTAATTAAATAATAGAAGAGAACAATATTTGTAAGATAGAGAAGGACAGAGATAATAGATAATCATAATAGATCTAAAAGGTAAAGTGAGTTAGCAAGTCCAAGTAGCAGTGAAAACGACATATGCAATGTTAGGTATGATAAAAATAAATATTAAACATAAGAGCAAAGAAGTGATAGTCAACTGAATAAAGCGTTAGTTAGACCTAGATTGGAGTATTGTGTTCATGTGTGGATTTCTTCTCGTAGAAGGGATATAAATATGTTGGAAAGGATACAAAGAAAAGCGACACGACTGACCTTTGGATTTCAGAATTATAGCGTTGGGGAAAGATTGAGAAAAGCCGTAATTCAGTATCTAGAAACGAGATGTATTCGATGTGATTTAAAATGAGAAAGGGAAACGATAAATTCGACTATAACGCGTTCTTCAAAGTACAGACAACTATAAAAACAAGAGGGCACAGCTACACATTAATTAAAGAAAGGACCAGATCAGTTGTTAGTAAATGTTTTTGTAAGTCAGAGGATGGTGACTGCTTGAAATAGATTGCTACATAAATTAGTGGGGGCAGGGTAAGTTCATGCATTTATGAATATATTGAATGGACAGTTATATTTAGATCAAGAAGTAGAAAAAAACTAGTTGTATACATTCTGCAAAGTCTTCTAGACCAGCATAAAGTAGTTACGTTATAAACACCCCAGAAGGGACGATTAAATGTGAGATGCAACTCTGCCAGAAGGGACGATTAAATGTGAGATGCAACTCTGCCAGAAGGGACGATTAAATGTGAGATGCAACTCTGCCAGAAGGGACGATTAAATGTGAGATGCAACTCTGCCAGAAGGGACGATTAAATGTGAGATGCAACTCTGCCAGAAGGGACGATTAAATGTGAGATGCAACTCTGCCAGAAGGGACGATTAAATGGGAGATGCAACTCTGCCAGAAGGGACGATTAAATGTGAGATGCAACTCTGCCAGAAGGGACGATTAAATGTGAGATGCAACTCTGCCAGAAGGGACGATTAAATGTGAGATGCAACTCTGCCAGAAGGGACGATTAAATGTGAGATGCAACTCTGCCAGAAGGGACGATTAAATGTGAGATGCAACTCTGCCAGAAGGGACGATTAAATGGGAGATGCAACTCTGCCAGAAGGGACGATTAAATGTGAGATGCAACTCTGCCAGAAGGGACGATTAAATGTGAGATGCAACTCTGCCAGAAGGGACGATTAAATGTGAGATGCAACTCTGCCAGAAGGGACGATTAAATGTGAGATGCAACTCTGCCAGAAGGGACGATTAAATGTGAGATGCAACTCTGCCAGAAGGGACGATTAAATGGGAGATGCAACTCTGCCAGAAGGGACGATTAAATGTGAGATGCAACTCTGCCAGAAGGGACGATTAAATGTGAGATGCAACTCTGCCAGAAGGGACGATTAAATGTGAGATGCAACTCTGCCAGAAGGGACGATTAAATGTGAGATGCAACTCTGCCAGAAGGGACGATTAAATGTGAGATGCAACTCTGCCAGAAGGGACGATTAAATGGGAGATGCAACTCTGCCAGAAGGGACGATTAAATGTGAGATGCAACTCTGCCAGAAGGGACGATTAAATGTGAGATGCAACTCTGCCAGAAGGGACGATTAAATGTGAGATGCAACTCTGCCAGAAGGGACGATTAAATGTGAGATGCAACTCTGCCAGAAGGGACGATTAAATGTGAGATGCAACTCTGCCAGAAGGGACGATTAAATGGGAGATGCAACTCTGCCAGAAGGGACGATTAAATGTGAGATGCAACTCTGCCAGAAGGGACGATTAAGTGTGAGATGCAACTCTGCCAGAAGGGACGATTAAATGTGAGATGCAACTCTGCCAGAAGGGACGATTAAATGTGAGATGCAACTCTGCCAGAAGGGACGATTAAATGTGAGATGCAACTCTGCCAGAAGGGACGATTAAATGGGAGATGCAACTCTGCCAGAAGGGACGATTAAATGTGAGATGCAACTCTGCCAGAAGGGACGATTAAATGTGAGATGCAACTCTGCCAGAAGGGACGATTAAATGTGAGATGCAACTCTGCCAGAAGGGACGATTAAATGTGAGATGCAACTCTGCCAGAAGGGACGATTAAATGTGAGATGCAACTCTGCCAAAAGGCGCGAAGTGCGTGGATGGTAGCAATGGTTGATCGAACCGGGCTAAATCCCGACTCGTCATGATGCCGTTTTGAGATTATGAGTGTTTTAAGCTCGGCCATCGGCGCGTAAGGGAATACCTTGCCCGAAACTGACAACATTGTAATTGGCCTGTCGCATTTGCAGTCTTTACGTCATTCCTTGCCTGTGTATAGAGTAATGGCTATTACGTTCCATCAGTCTACGGGAACACGCAGACCTGAAGGAAGAGGTTATGGAAAGTTGATCTGATGACATGTTACAATAATTCCCACGGAATGTGATCCATACCTGCGTCACGATCATCTTTAAGTTTCCACACGGCGGACTGAACTTTCGTCAAGGTTCAGGGGTAGGATCAATGATGCATGTCTCTGCATCAGGAAGAGCTTCTTCGGATTTATCGTCCAGGCCAGAGCATTCATTTGCTGGCAGGTGGTTGAGTGAGTTCATATAGTGCCCGTTCCACCTGTCTACTTTTTATTCGTGTGTTGAGCACGGTGAGCTGCCATACTTGTTTACTTACTCAGCGCGATCTGCTTGCCGTCAAAACCAAAGAGCCTGATGACCTGGTTGGCAGATCTGAGGTTCGATGGATCTCAGACCCGTTTCAGCTGTTTCAGCGATGCCTTTGAAGAAATCCCCCCCCCCCCCCCCCCCCCATTATCTCTGGCTGCCGCTCGAAACTGACTTTTAAGCTGCCGTCACTGGTTGTGGGAATTGCAAAGTGAGTTCAATTCTTTCGAAGCAGCCTTTCAGGTGTACTGTGAAAGAACCATGGTTGGCCTTTTGCGTACATTTGATCCCCCATTGTCTTTGCTGCCTCGTGTATAACGATCATTATGTCGGCGCACGCTAAATCTGGTTAGCGTGATAGCAGCGATTAGTGCTTCGAATCTAGGGCTTACATAAATGACACACTGTTCACGGTCAGTCTTGAAACAACGGATATTCTACTTTCGTTTTAACGGTGTCTTTGGGGAGATGTGTTGACTTATAGTGGATGAGGCTATGAGATTATGCAGCGAGTAAAACATGGTAATCATAAACATAAAGTTCCCCCACAATTACATACATTCACTCGATGTGAACAGACATTAAAAACAGAGAATTCCGTCATTGATTATGCCATGGAGAGGAATATTTCATTAAAAAATATAATAAGTGCCATAGAGGACCAGACATCGCAAGTGACCACTATCTCTTGACAATACTGAAAGCAAACCAAATAGTGACCAACCAAAACAACATCCACGTTTAAAAAAAAAAGAAACCAAACACATGAGAAGTATTAGCAAGTATAAAAGCTTACAAAATAAGAGAACCAGATATTTGGACAAGATACCAGGAGCGTATATTGACATCAATAGGTTGTGCAGAAGAACCACCTGAGGATCTAGACACTGTCTCAATAAAATCCAAGACTTCTCTCTAGGCAGATGCAACAGAAGCAAGTGATTAAGTCAGTAAGAAAGATATAAAAAGGACACACTTTTTGGCATGACAGGTCAAAATGATAATACAGGAAAAGAAAAGACTTGGAATTAATTCTTGAAAGCCAAGAACACACCAGGAGAAACAGAACTACAAAGAAAATGTAACACGCAGAACGAAACTCAAGAACAAAACAAAATCCTGTAAAAACTTTGAAGAATGACTGGAGAAGAATGCCGGAGAAAATGAGAAATTGTTCTACAGGGACCTAAATAACACGATGAAGGAAAAAGAGTGCTCACTGCAAATTTTTAAAAGACAAACCATACTATTTGAAATACTGTTTCTCAGAGCTTCTTTGTGCAGTGGAAGACAAACTTCGACATGCTCTAATACAAATGAAATCAATTACTATGAATACATCACAATGGAGGGGCTGAAGACATCCACAATTTGAACAACCAAAAATATAAAAAAATAAAAAAAACGTGTCATGACGATATAACACCAGAAATGGTGAAGTACATGGAAAGTGCAGACAAACTGTGATTCCTGAAGGATCTGAATTAAATATGAGCCATTCGGCCACGCGCTCCTCACTAACCGCGTAGAACAATTTAATAAATCTACTAATTGTGCGCATTAATGTTTCAAACGCAAACCTTTTCCCAAATGCTGTAGTTTTAACTACAAAAAATATACAGAGGTGAAAATATTAGGCCGAAATGTTTATTTTTAGATAGACCTGTTGGTACATAAAGAATGTTTGTGTGTGAAACATTAATACACGCAATTAGGAGACACGGAAACCAACTTATCTCTGCAGCTTTAACAGGAATAGCAACAAGGTTGTTAACTGTTGGAAGAACCGCTCCTTTTTTTTTTATTACCACAAATTATGGATCCTTCTGCCTCATGTACATTCGTACAAAACACACCGGAAGCATAAGCACTGAATGATTACAGATTATTTGTACAGGATGACTCCAATGACTCACGTCCATATTTTCTTAACCGTAGACATGTTTGTGAAGGATTTAATAACTACTACTAAACCATTTGGAAATAAAATGATTTTTAAAAACAAATCATTCTTATTTTTCTAGACATACTTGTTTTTTAATTGAAAATGCGCTAACTTAATATATTTTTTGTTTTTGCGTTCGCCTCATTTCTAAATTTCTGAAGACGGTGTGCATTGCACTGCGGTATGTATTTTGCGCCTGTCGGTCCAGTGCATCCGACTTTGGGACGTATTTTATGTAAGGGCCTGCTTCCTCCTGCATTTTCTAAGAGTTTGCTTCCCCGGGGTAACGGTCGGTGCTGTGATTGGGGATCGAACCCGCCACCTTCGGATTGTGAGCCGTATCAAATAACCATAAGCCCACGCCGTCCCCGCTAACTGATTTAAATCAAAAACATGTGGAATACATGTTAGGGGTTATGTACACCGTCTCTATTCAACGGTAGGCTAAATACCGATTTCTTAAAAATGATGCCGTAACGGAAAGATTTTAAAAAAACATAAACGGAACAACACATTTGTGGACGGAACTCATAGTGTACACTTTGGGTTCCGTGGACCAGAAACGTTTGGGAACCACTGCTTCAATTGATGAACTGCTTTTCATTATGTCAGATTGTACAGTTCTACTGGCCTGTAGATAATTGGCAGGCGTCTAATAGTTGCTGTGAAATTAACGCTCTTCCACAACGCTTTTCGAACACAGCTAGAAAATACATGTGCACAGTATTAAGTATGTGTACAATTTATTAAAATAATAACTACAATATCAACACTATTACTTCGAAGAAATGTTCCTGATAAGTCTCTCGCCGCCGCGATTGACTCTCATCCAGTATTCGTACAGCGATCTCAGTCCCGCCAGACGGAGCGATAGCGCAGGCTTGCCAAAAACGCTCGCCGCCTTTCCCCGGCCATATAGCGGGACCATATTTGTGGTGTCGTACCGCTGACAACGGTGCGTTACTGTGGCCCGTATCGAGAAACTTTGACAGACAGTGGTGGTTATTCGAAGGCTTATAGCAGACCTCAACAGTTCGTCTCGCTGGTGGCCATTCTCTCGCAAAGAGCCTGTGACCGGCAAATGGAAAGCAGGAATCGTGCTTAAAGGCCCTGTCCTCGCCCAACCAACCCGGCAGGCAAAAATCGTCTCCAGTCCCTGTGAAATTAATCGCCGGGGCCGTTGGGATCCCTTCTGCATAGAGCGCTGCCATCCCTCCCCGAGCGAGCCCGGTCGGTCGGTCATCTGGTGTGTGCACGGGCCCCTGTCAAGCGATCCTAGGTCGACGGAGTGAGGGACGGAACAACCGTCCGTCCGTCAGTCGGTCCCTGCGGCCGTCCTAGTGAGGCCTTTTACACATCCGTCCTCCGCCGACCGGTGTGTGTGGTTCGTACGTCTACGACAGATATCTGGTTGATCCGGCCAGTAGTCATATGCTTGTCTCAAAGATTAAGCCATGCATGTCTAAGTTCACACTGTCTCATGGTGAAACCGCGAATGGCTCATTAAATCAGTCGACGTTACTTAGATGACACGATCCTACTTGGAAAACTGTGGCAATTCTAGAGCTAATACATGCTTACCAAGCTCCGACCCTCGCAGAAATAGCGCTTTTATTAGTTCAAAACCAATCGTCGTTTCCCCTCGTGGGGTTGCGGCGTTCCCACTGGTGACTCTGGATAACTCCGTGCTGATCGCATGGCCTCATGTGCCGGCGACGCATCTTTCAAATGTCTGCCCTATCAAATGTCGATGGTACGTGACATGCTTACCATGTTTGTAACGAGTAACGGGGAATCAGGGTTCGATTCCGGAGAGGGAGCATGAGAAACGGCTACCACATCCAAGGAAGGCAGCAGGCGCGCAACTTACCCACTCCCGGAACGGGGAGGCAGTGACGAAAAATAACAATACGGGACTCTTTCGAGGCCCCGTAATTGGAATGAGTAAACTTTAAACCCTTTAACGAGGATCTATTGGAGGGCAAGTCTGGTGCCAGCAGCCGCGGTAATTCCAGCTCCAATAGCGTATATTAAAGTTGTTGCAGTTAAAAAGCTCGTAGTTGGATCTCAGGCGCAGGCGGGCGGTCCGGCTCGCACTGGATCACTGCCCGCTGTCTCCTGCCCTGCCGTCTGCCAGCTCTCTCCCGCGGGTGCTCTTCGCTGAGCGTCCTGGGTGGCCGGCGCGTTTACTTTTAAAAAATTAGAGTGTTCAAAGCAGGTCTCGGCTGCCTGAATAATGGTGCATGGAATAATGGAATAGGACCTCGGTTCTATTTTGTTGGTTTTCGGAACTGGAGGTAATGATTAACAGGGATAAACGCGGGCATTCGTATTGCGGCGTTAGAGGTGAAATTCTTGGATCGCTGCAAAACGAGCTACTGCGAAAGCATTTGTCAAGAATGTTTTCATTAATCAAGAACGAAAGTCAGAGGTTCGAAGACGATCAGATATCGTCGTAGTTCTGACCATAAACGATGCCGACTAGCGATCCGCAGGAGTTGCTTCGATGACTCTGCGGGCAGCTTCCAGGAAACCAAAGTGTTTGGGTTCCGGGGGAAGTATGGTTGCAAAGCTAAAACTTAAAGGAATTGACGAAAGGGCACCACCAGGAGTGGAGCCTGCGGCTTAATTTGACTCAACACGGCTAACACTGAAATGATTGACAGGCCGAGAGCACTTTCGTTGGGTCTAATATGGAACGTGTGCTGGAATTAGACCCTCGGAAATATGGGGCTAAGCTCTCTGTGGCTCGATTGGCCCGCATTCAGTGTTCGATAAAGGAAATGACGGAAGGGCACCACCGTGACTGGAGCCTGCGGCTTAATTTGACTCATCACGCCAACACTGTAACATGACTGACAGATTGAGAGCACTTTCATTGGGTCTAATAGGAAACGTGTGCTGGTATTAGACCCACGGAAGACAGATCAGTTTTACCATCTAACTGAAAGAGCGTTGCTACGGTAATCCTGCTCAGCCCTAGAGAAATCGTAGTATTCAGACACTTGGTAATTGACTGACTAAAAAGCCCTCTATTGATTCGTTGGGTCTAATAGTGAACGGGTGCTGGTATTAGACCCTCGGAAGACAGGTCAGTTTTACCCTACAAATGACAGGGCGTTGCTGCGGTAATCCTGCTCAATTCGAGAGGAGTCGCAGACATTTGTCCACGTACTAGGCTCATAAGGCAATGGTGCGAGGCTACCATGTGAGGGATTACGGCCGAACGCGTCTAAGCAGGAATCCCGCCCTAAATCTCCGCACCACTGCGATGTGAGGCTACGACATGGTTAGGACCTGAGGCTCGAGTCTCAGCCCGACCCGGTCGAACCGCAGAAAGAGGTCTCTGTCGTCCGCCGACCAAAGCGGGCGGGATGCTGCTCGATATTCACCCCATACGGCGATGAGGTGTGAAACCAATAGTAGAAGACTTAGTTGTCGGTCGGGGTGTCGTAAGCAGTAGATTAGCTTCGTCACTGCGAACTGCTGAGACTCAACCCTTGACCATGAGATATGTCCGCACATCAGGCGAACAACATCTCCGTGCCATGACCAGGCTTTTTCCCTGGTCAAATGCACTCCTTCGAGAGGAATCGCAGGTCGCTGACATTTGGTCCACGTGCTTGGCTGATAAGCCAATGGTGCGAAGCTACCATCTGAGGGACTACAGCCGAACGCCTCTAAGCCAGAATCCCGCCCTAAATCTCAGCACCGCTGTGATGGGAGGCTACGACATGGCTGGGACCTGGGGCTCGCGTCTCAGCCCGGCCCGGTCGAGCCGCAGAAATGCACCTGGTTAAATGCACTCCTGCCTTGCTCTTTACCTCTGTCTGCTATCAGTCATCCCAATGGACGCAGAAGAGATGCAGTCCAGCGGACATTGCACCCCCTGCCCTATTGTGACAACGTCCCAGGTGGCGGGGAATGCTAGGCGTGCCATCACTGCAGATGAGCCGAGAAAATAAAGGGAGCAAAGAGATACCTCACTCACATGCATATGCTACGTGTCTGGCAGGACGTGGCGATCCTGAGACACGGTCACACTGGACTGCATGTCTTCCGGGATAGTACAAACTAGTACATAGTCCATCATATCATATCATTGCCAAACCCTATAGACACGTGTGGGGAAGACTCGATAGTCCTGCAAGACAACTTCCCTAAGAGCGACAACACTGACCAAAAACAACTGCTGCCTTGCAGTTAGGCTGGGGACAACCAAAGGCTAAGGAGGGCATCCCTACAGAAACGCCTGTTGAAATCGGATGCACTGAGCCACAGGCTTAACAAAATAAAACAGTGCAACGTATATCGCTGTAAACAGCGTACGATGATGAAGAAGACGTTTTAAAAAGAAATTCTGCTGCTTATTTGGCATTCGTCTTGAACTTTACGTATGTGACATTGTGTCGTAATTTATAGCGAGGCTGCGATATCTTGATATCTTCGCCTTTCGATCCGCCACATGCGATTTCCTCACGAATTTATAAGACCTGGTTTGCCTTCTCTCTTCGATCCCTAATCTCTTAGGCAGACTGCACGGATGCATTTCATTTCCAGGGCTACCACTTGAAGGTAGAATAGGGTCTTGGTCAGCTATGGGTCACTGACCTTGATGCATTCTGCGAGCTAGAAGTCACTGACCACTGTAAGCTCATTCACTGCTCGATCTTCGGTCCAAAAATTGATTGAATTTCCTTTACAATTAAGCCCAAAACCCAAAGATTACAGCCGTTTTATGTCGAACAGTTACGGAAAGTCATGACCAAGTACACAGCCCGAGTGATGACGTAATTATCCCAAAACACAAGTTTGATCCTTTTAGTGACAGAACGTTTGACACAAGATATATGTAGACCAGGTGTAATTCAAGTGGGAAGTAAACGCGTTTAAAAGAAACCTCTATAGCAAGAGCTGGCGCCAGGATAAATTACTCCATTCTGACTGTCCTCATGTCACGCTCTCGCCAAGCACCAAGAAACAGGATGTGTTGCAGCAGCCTGACCAGCAACGTGGGGATCGACACTGTTATTATCTTTCTGGAGAACCTGACAAAAAGCCTTGTTTTGCAGTACAACTAGGAGAATTCAAGTTCACTTTCTACAGTACATTTTTCGATTCTGGCCAACTCAATAATGTTTGTTTGTTGTTTCGAATAACTACAATGAGTAGAGTTTCTCTTTTGTGGGCTCTAAAAGGGAAGTTAAGATGCGGGTTGGAGTAGCTTTCATCACATCCCAAGCCGGCTGATGAAGGTGGTCCGGGGTCCTCCACGCGGTTGTGCCACGCTTTGCTTTATCTGCGTGTCGCTCACTACTACGGAGATCACGTCGATCCCTCATCCCGTTAGTCAGGCTGCAATGAATACATCCCGATTCTGGGGAAGGCTACGAGTAAGCCGTTGTGGGGGTCTTGGTCAGTATGTTTTGCCTTACCAGACGTTAGTCTTCCTTCGAAACTCAATAATTAATAGTGTGCAATTTGTATGTTCAATTTTTCAATTTGCCCGATAGAACATTTCCTTTCTCTCGTTTTAAGGACTCTACATTCTTCAAGAATATTTGTCGCAAAACTAATAATAACCATCTTTTCTACACATCGATATTTATCTATGTTTTCACTTATTTATTTAAAATTAAATGATGTCGACTTGCTTCCACTTAACCCGGAATGGAATGTGCCACTACAGTCATCAGCTGTCAAATATGTATGATGGGAACCCAGTCAACTCTGTTTGGGGTGAATTAAGACGCAATTACCCTGCTTAATTTTTGACAAATTCTGGTACACTATGAGTTCCGTGGACATATTCTGGTACACTTTGAGTTCCGTGGTGAAATTATGGTACACTTTATGATCCATGGACAAATTCTGGTACACTATGGGATCCGTGAACAAATTTTGGTACACTATGGGATCCGTGGACAAATTCTGGTACGCTATGAGTTCCGTGGACAAATTCTGATACCCTATAAGTTCCGTGGACAAATTATGGTACACTATGAGTTCCGTGGACATATTCTGGTACACTATGGGATCCGCGGACAAATTCTGGTACACTATGGGATCCGTGGACAAATTCTGGTACACTATGAGTTCCGTGGACAAATTCTGGTACACTATGGGTTCCGTCAACCGGAAACGTCTGAGAACCACTGCTTCAATTGATGAGCAGCCTTTATTTATGTCAAAATTCCACTGACCTGTAGATAATCTGCAGGCGTCTGATAGTTGCTTTGAAATGAACGCTCTACCACAACGCTTATCAAATAATTAGATATACTAAAATACACAATATTGCTTCTTTTATCCTTGCTAATCACAAGCCATCTGCCACACTATAAGCGCCATGATGTAGCCAAATGAACTAAGCGTGTGGCCTTTGTAAAATTAGGTCAGGCAAAACATACTGCTCAAAACCCTCACCTTGTCTTCCTCGTAGCCCTTCTTGGAAAACGGCTGTTTTCATGGCAGCCTGCCTAGCACGGTGAGGGATCGACTTGATCCGCGTCGTAATGAGCGACACGCAGATGAAGCCATGCATAGCACAACCGCCTGGATGACCCCGGTCTATCTTCATCAGCACGCTCGGGATGTTAGGAAAGCTCCTGCAACCCGCCACGTAACGTCCTTTTCCGGTGGCACAAAAGAGTAAACCTACTCATTGTGGGCATTCCAAACAACAACAACCAAAATTTCAATTACTATTCTATACTACTCAAAATACAGTGGTCATATAGGGAATATCTATCTTGTCTTCTCGCCCAGAAAAAGGGGACTCAGCTCCCTCCCTGCCTACACACAATATGAAGAACATGATCTACCGTGTTTTTGTTCCTTTAGACATTGGCAGATCCGACCTGATCAATGCATTCCAAAGTGGCGGCCATTGGGCAAGTGCTGATCTTCAAGCCGTCAGTCACCGGTTCACAAAGTGCGTAAAAAAACTAGACAATAACAGCACTAATATAATTATAATAAACATTAACTCGCGTAAAACATGTTTTAAAATTAGAACTGTGATTGAATGTCTGATGTTTCTAATAAGAATATCCGCGACTTCAACTGTTACCATATAATTTTCTGTAAAGTTCCAAGATTTATTTATATGTTCTCCTTTTTTCCCGTCTGAATCTCGTCTGAATTGTTTGACACAGTCGTAACAAACAACGCTTATAGTAGCGTAATGGAATTGGCTAAGCATGTCTTTAAATCAGTGTTTCCCGACCTTTCTCAACTCACGACCTTATTGTATAATTACAATAATGTAGCTTGCGACCACCCTCTACTTTTCATTAAAAAAAGAATTTTTTGAAGTGTACAGAGAACGCATAAAAATATGATTATTTTTTTCAAAATGTAGATTTAAACTAAATGTTAGAAGAGATTATTGTACTTGCATCCAGGTAACCAGCTTCAAAATTGTTAAAGCCCACCTTATATCTGCAATATTTAGCCTGTTTCTTATCGAGAATCCATGCCTTAACGGAATTCTTTAAAAAGACGGACATTCAAGGCTCCAGATTTGAAGTATTTCATAATTTTGATTTAAAAAATCAAGTACTTCTTGCAGAAGAGTTGACTAATGGAGTGAGTGCTCTTTGTTTTGTGGAGCAAGTTCTTTCTCTTTTGTCTGAAAGCCCGACTTTGATCCTAGTATATCTAGTGGCCCATCTGTACAAACTCTGCATACATCTGTCAATAGTTTTTAAAAAAAAACAACTAATGTTATTCTCAATACCATCTTTAACTTTTGTAGCAGTTTCAAGTGCAGCACAGTACAGGAACTCTTCTTTAATATCTACAGATTGAAAATATGTACGATGGGAAGACTGAGTATTGTCATTGATTCATCAACTTGAAAATAAAACAATGTGAACATTTCATTTCTTTCAAAACCTTCTTTCATCTTATCTCTTCAGGCATATCTGAAATGTGCCTCTGATATATTTGTCACATCTTTATCTCGCTGGCTTCCTAAGAATTTTGTCACTATCTTCAACATGTAGGATTTGATGATCGTTTCTCTAACTGCGTAAGGTTTCTTTTGTGTGACAACTTCAATTGCCACTTCAAATGATGATTGTACTACTGGTGTGATTTAAGTTAACTTAACGTCTTTATACTAGTTTAAAAAACTCTGCAGTCTGTATACAACCAGTTTTTTTTAACTAAACTTAATCTGAAAACTATGCATACCCAACATATTCTTAAATGCATTAACTGACTCTGCCTCCACTATTTTATGTGGCAATGTATTCCAAGCATTCACCACCACTCTCTGAATATAAAAACATTTCTTAGTATCTAATACGGACCTTTCTTTAATTAATTTGTTACTATGCCCTCTTGTTCTTGTAGGCGAATACACTTTGAAAAACGTGTTATAGTCTAAATTGTTGCTGATATCTTCCTGTAGAACCAAGTCTCTGAGGTCTGAGATCAGTTTTATAGGGTCGAAAATTCAAATTATATTTAGTATGTTCTGAATGCTTTGTCTTTAAGTGAAGTTCGAGTTTTGATAGTTCGTAGAATCAGTACTGAGAACATTTTTTCAAAATTTAAATAAAAACTAATTCTTTTTTCACAAGCTTTTTCTGATCATGATAGTCGGATCGAAATACAATAACGAAATAACGAATTCCAATCTCCTACCTAACATTGGACAGGTGCGAGTGTCAGTGGGTTACGTGTACATATATGCGAGATGTTGCGCCAAGTCCTTGCAATACTGTAACGAAGATTACGAAAGGTAACGTAAATAGTATTGTTTCATAGCGTACATTTGACAAGTGTTAAACAATGCATTTATAAGGAAATAATGCATAAATGGGAATTAGTAAAAAAAAAATGCCCACAAGCTGATTAAATATTACGGAAATAAATTGCTTTTCATTGTGAAACGATAATACGATGCAAAAAGCAGTTCGACAGTACGGATTGATCACCTACATGCGAAACAAATAGATCCACGTCCTTTCATTTATCAATATTTAAATAAATAAGGGTTGACATATTCCTGATGAAATTTCCAATAGCAATAATTTCAACTAACAAATAACCAAAGATGGCATTTGTCAAACTCGCCAGCAATTTCAGAGGAGTGGAAATTCCAAAAATCACAGCTCTGCGGGGTAAGGGCAAACAACGCATGAAGTGTGATAAGCGCAGTGAGTGGGCCGGGTATCCACCGGTATAAGTTGACAACTCTACGGCTGAGTAGGAAAGGACACTCACTTGTCCTGTCAGTAAGAAAAGGCTGACAAAGTCGGTGAACTGTTACTTTTCAATTTTGTCCCAGTCTATAAAGAAATGCAATCTGGGGTAAAGAAAAATGACGAGACAATTACCTTTTCTGATCAAAAAGCCATTATTGCAGAGACATAAATATCTACAAACACTGCTCAATCAAATTAGCAAAACAGCAAAAGCCTACATGAAAATAAATATAGAAACACCAATACAATGATCATAGCCAAAGAACCAACGGAAGTAAAGCTAACCATCGAAAGGAGAAACAAAAGATCGAGTAAGTATACCATTTCCCATACATGGGTCAAATAATAAATGGAGATGCACACGGCCACAGAGAAATAGGAATTTATTTAGCAAGAAAAATATTTAGAAAGAAACAGAGAGTTCTGATACCAGCTAGCATTAATAGGACAATACAGAAAATCATCCTGATCAGATGTTTCTAGTCTGTGACGTTGTTGGGTCCTGGAACATGGACAATAAACAAAGGAGAAAGAAATACTTGGATGATTTTGAAATGTGGTGTTACCGAAAGATAATTCAAGTGAGCAGGACAGATAGACGATCAAACGAAAGAGTGTTTGCGGAAGTGGGAGAAGAAAGAAAGCTACAACCAAAAAAAAGTACACAAAGTAGAACTGGCCAGTCTGGGCCACAACCTTCGTCATAAGGATCCAACAAAGAAAGTCTTGGAAGACAGAACACAAGAAAAGAAAGAAGGGGGCAGATCAAGAAATACATTTGTGACACAAGCAAGCAGAGACATGGTGATCAAGACATGCTGAGCTAAAGACGTTCACAAGTAACAAGCAGAAATGGAAAGTCAAACTCCTGAACTTGCAAATCAGTACCACTATTGCTGAGAGACAATAACCGCGGTGATCCCTCAAAAAGCACTTTGTCACCTCCCTTTGGGGGTCACGATTCATAGTTTCGAAGAGTACTTGGCGAGATGGTTACATCTGCGTTAAACAAGGAACTAAGTTAGATATCAGGTCGCTGCACATTCCATTTTGCTTTGCCGTTACGTTCTATGTGAAGCAAAGTGCCACAACTACAGCTGTACCTGAAACATCTGCAGAAACGGTTTCAATAACAATTTTCTAATATGATAAAGTTGCAAGTTCATGCTGACTTCTCTCTTTAGTTGCTTTTTACAAAATACTTTGACTGTTAAAGTGATCACATTCTTTCCAGCCTGGGCACCACTAGTGTGATTCGTTCCACTCTATTCAGCTGTAAATCGGTACCTGATGTACAGCTGCACCAAAGACTATGGCACTAGAAGGAACTAGTCACACCACATCAGAGGAAAGCTGCTCTAAAGTACAAGGACGTCTTCAGTACTTAATCCTTTACAGTATTCTCTACTAACGAATTACCTTCATATTTGCATAGACACTTAACTGTTTTTAGGGAATGTTTATTTCTTTACATTAACATTTGAGACATCATTACAATAATGTTTTGAGTTGGACTAGTCGCTTGCTTGTTTGTCGCGTCTATCATGTTAGCTTATCCGCAGGTCTTATCCAGGGAAAATCTGACAGCTGCCAATCTGAACTCCACAGGCAGCCCCTACATGCATGTCACACGTCTATAAAAGTGAGTTTTAACATTTGATCAACTAATGTTGCTCATAACACATCTACGCTATGAAGTTCATTGGTTTGCTCGGAGTTCAGCTCTTGTCGGAGCTTAGTAATGTTTGTTAGTGCTAATTGGGGTTCATGGCTGGACGCCGACTATTTGTAGTGGTTTATTCACTTCTAAAATAACCAAATAGATTATGTAGTTGATAAGGGCATACAGAAAAGCTAACGGTGATCCCAGAGCACACACTGCCGTCGGTAGGGAAGTGTCTTAGAGATTTCACTTAACTAAGACTTAAGATGTTTATGAGATGCGATGACATGAACTATTCCTCGCTGACTTGCTTTCCCCAAATCTAAGTCAGATATTCATTTTAAGTCATATATCCATTTTAAATTAAATATCCATTTAAGTCAGATGTCTTTTTTAAGGCAAATATCTATCCATTTTAAGTCAAATCTCCATTTTAAGTCAGATTTCCATTTGAAATCAAAAATCCATTTTTTAGTCAAATATCCAATTTAAGTCAGATATCCATTTTAATTTCAATATCCATTCTAAGTCAAATATCCATTTTAGCCAGATATACATTTTAAGTCAAATATCAATTTACACCTGGGTTGGGGAACTAAGATGCTAGTTCGGTCAGGCACAATATACTGACAAAGACCACTATCTTTTCCATGAAGCGTTCCTTTGAAACAGGTTGTTTTCAATGCAGTTTGACTAGAAAGATGTGGATCGACGTTATCCCCGTAGTAGTGAGCATCACGGTGATCAAATCAAGCATAGGACAAAGGCAAAGAGGACAGTGGTCCACCTTTATCAGCACGATCGGAATGTTATTATAACCTGCCACTTAACTCTCTCGTTGTGGGCATTAAATAACAACAAAACATTGTGTTGTTTAGACTGGAGATTAAACTTCTCTTGTCAGAAAAAAACAGTATCTTCGCCAAAAGAATGTTGAACTCTGGCCTAACAACATAATTTTAATTTTGCTTCCTTAGACTGACACTAACAGCTGAACATCAATGGTCAGCATCAAACCATCTTCTCCCCCTTGCAACATATTGCTGCGAAGAATGCTCTCCATCTGTTCATACTCTGAGTCCTCTTCTTGTCCTCCGTTTACGAGATATCAGCTATATAGTCCACCTCTTTCATTGTAGTTTGTTAGATGTTTTAGTCTCTTTCCCTATGGGTCCAATCCAAATCTGGCTTGGTTATTTCAACGTGCCTCTTGAGTGTGTGTTCTAAATATCAGCTATCGGCAAATTGTATTCGTTTTGGTAACCCTCACGTTGTAGTAGCAGAGTGGTTAGAACTCTTTCCTCATCATCACAGTGGTCGAGTTAACGCACTTGTTGCGTACTCCTAGTCTACATGGGTACCTTACCTACACTTGGAATACCTGAATGATAGTTAGAGAAGGTAAAATAGCATACGATACTTGCCACTTCAGCTCATACAATCTGTTCTGTTAATAAAATTCGACTTCAGTTCACTCTAGAATTACTTATTGCTCATTTTCTATCAGTAAGTGACGAATAGTATAGAGATAATGATCGTTCCTGTAGCTCGTTGGTTGTACACATCATGCCCAATCATTATTTGCGCCCCTCTCCATTCAAACCTTCTTTTATTGTATAATTCTGCAGTATGTGAATTGCTGATTAATCTATTGCAGCATCGCCATACAACGTGCGATCATTGAAAGACTTCAAAATGTCACCTAGTTCTATATCCAATGACTCTATAATGTGTGAATCCATAATGTCACATATATCTATATCTAATGACTCTATAATGTGTGAATCCATAATGTCACCTATATCTATATCCAATGACTCTATAATGTGTGAATCCATAATGTCACCTATATCTATATCCAATGACTCTATAATGTGTGAATCCATAATGTCACCTATTTCTATATCCAATGACTCTATAATGTGTGAATCCATAATGTCAGCTCACTTGTTGTCCTAAACCCCAGCATGTCTAGGACAGTAGATCCGGATAAGCCCTTTGCACCACTCAAGCTTTAGCCAACCATTATGTACCGTTCGAAGCAAGGGCTATGAGTCTGAGAAGATAACTGCTTATAGTAATGAGGTTTCAGATAGCCATGTCAGTGTTGCGATCACTGCTTCCACCTTCTTTCTCGACCTGCAAGTTGTTGTCCTATATGCCTGCTTGCCTCATCAACAAACTGATCTCTTATTTCAACAGAGAAGCCCCACAATGCACATCACCGGTATATATGACTATATTACTATTTATTCGAAAAGTCAAGATTTGTTCTATATTAGTTACATTAATGTAAGGGAATGCATTTGTTAGAGACTTCAGTACTTTACTTTTTACTTTAAATACACGTTATTTCTCGCTAATTTAACATCCTCAAATACACGTCATTCCTCACTCATTGAACAAACTCAATTCCACGTCATTTCACTCATTGAACGTCAAACCTATTCTGTGGTAGTGCTACAAACACATGTCATGAAAAATGAATATAAGAAAGGTTCTAGATAGGACTATCAACAACATATAAAGCGAAATCCTACGATACAGGCTTCCTGTAACTGGTGAGCAAATTTAGTGACTGTCTCATGCTTCGTGTGGAGGCAAAAACAAATTAGGCAATTTTATTTCTTCCTACTGGCCTGCCAGCAGCGAATCATACATATAAATATTTCTTCGTATCAGCCTGTCAGCAGCAAATCATACATATCCGATACAATACATGGCTGCTGATTAGGAAGTGGACAGTGAGCTGGCTTGCTAAGACTGACATTAAACCGCGCCAGGGTTCGAGATCACGGACGGACATAAAATTCATGCGTGTTTCGTTCCGGGTAAGACCGCTGCTCCAGTTGATCCAGCTGTAAATGGGTACCTGACGTATGAGTTGGAGAAAGTTTAAACACCAAGGAAGGGAACTGGCCACCCCATGTCACATAGGCTGCGGCTTAGTCCATGAAGAGTTATCTCCATCCCTGACAGTAGTTGTTGCCATGGAACCCACCTTTACCCTTACTGATTGGGAACATAAATTGCGAAAGACAAATGTAAGCAATTGAGCTGAAATCAATTGTGGATGAAGAGTTGAACTGACATATTTATTCTCCGTCTAGAGAAAGCCCCCGACGGCTGCTGCAACATGCAAGACACATACGTTCTTGAGTGGGCTGTCTCTCTGAGAATCTGGGATCTGCTTATGAAGCTGAAGTGCTCAGAAGGTGATGATTATATAAATAAAGATAAATATTCGAGAAGGAATCTAGAGCTGATACGAGGTTACTTCTAAAGAAGATAAACTAATTATTCCATCATCCATTTGAGTAGAACACGGGAAACGTCCTTATAACTTGCCTTATTTCTTCTACAGCCGCTTTCGCCAATTATCATCTTGAGCCAGTTTATTTTAGTCTTTCCTACGAAAATGTCAATTGATTTTCTTCTTCTACTATTCTTCACTACGTGTTTGTGATCACACCATTTTGTTCTACTCCTGTGATATGCAATCAATCGTGTGCCTGGTTACACATCGGAACAATATTATGCACTTTTATGCTTTTCTAAGATAATGACATGTTGACTTTGAAAGGAAATACCTTCTCAGACCTTGGCATTGACAAATGTGTAATTGAAGTGTTATGAATTGATAACACATTTTCATGGTTGAAGAAAGCGTGCACAAGAAGTCGTTGCCGACTCTCCTGACCTAATTCGAATGTCTAGTACGCTGACCCACAGCATACTGTAGAAACAGGCCTTCTCACTCACGGAGAAACTCCTTTGAAACGTCACATTTCACGGCTGGCTAAATGACGAAACGTTCATGTGTCAACTATCAGTGCAACTACAATAGCGTGTCCGGGAAACACAGATATATATGCAGTTGGTTTCATGGCAGGATTCTGTGAAAGGGTCACGCTCATCAGTGATGTGTTGTGTTTTGTACAGTGAATTTGTTTTATGTCTCTGTGTGAAGAATAGATTTATAAACCTTAGCACAATATGCGTTCCGTCATTTTGTCGGCGATGGAATGTGACGTTTCAGGGAATTTTCTCGATGAGTCCGACGGCCTATCTAAAGTAGGCCGTGGCTGACCTTACCCATGTGTTCTAATTCAAATGTCTAGTTTTCTTGCTCACCGCTTGTCCTGATAATAATGTTTACTTACCATTCACTTTTTCTATTTCTTATATCGAGTTCATTAACCCATTCACTTGTGACTGTTCAAATGTCTAGTTACTTACCACTCCCTTGTGCTATTGCTAATGTCAAGTTAACGAATAACTCTATTCCTCCAATGTTGATATAATTCTTTTTTACCCAGTTTCTATTACATCAGTTAAGACCATGCTTGCTTTCTCTGTCACGTCGCAAAAATTTGCAAGGATATTCGAATTAAACTCTCATAAGCATGCCCTCAATTAACGTAGTTTCCGTTCGTTTCTCACAAACACATTTTCGATTAACGTCGAAAATCATATTTCTTGTTTTTCACTTGCGGTCGTTCGATTAATGTCTTTATTTTTATTTTTATCGCAATCATAAAATCCGATATTCGTCGTGTTTAATGGTCTTCCATTTTCAATCTGTCATTAGTAATTTTCGTTATTCGTTGTCTATTTCCATAGTCATTCCTTCTTAACTTCGTATTTCATTTTTATAGGTAATTCACAAATTATTTAAAGTTCTATCTACCCGTAAGCAAATTCACCGATTTATATATTTCATAATTTTAACATCCAAAAACACTCCCCTGCCTAACTGCTTTTTTTGGTTCATCAACCCGTTTAGGCAAGCGCCTCCCAAACATTAAATTACCATCAAGAATATTTAAAAAAAAAAAAAAAAAAAAAAAAAAAAAAAAAAAAAAAAGGGAAAACTGGTGTTACTTTAGAAAACGACACACAATATATAATACAGAATACATAAAATGTTACTTAAAAGTGGAGAACTACTCTGGATAAATGGATCAGTCAGTGCGCGCCGATATAGTGTAAAACAGTATTTAATAAATTCACGAAAGGCTTGTTACTAGATTCAATCATTTGTGCAATGCCGCATGTGGGTGGAGTACTGACAAAATACATCTAACCGTGCACACCCTAAACTTAAATGTGTCTAGCTGACGTTTAATCTTTAGCTACAGTGTGCTGATATTTGAAAATATAACTCTGGCATGCATATATCGCGCTGTTGTACAGTACACAACCGAAAAAGCTAATCTTCGTAAAAGAATAGTCTGTTAAAAATAATGTAATAAATATTTAACAAATTATTTACTTCTTCCTGTTTACTGATCTCTCATTACGCGCTTCATGCGTTTTTTTGTGAAATTATCTAGTTTTTTTGTTCACCTACATCAGGTAAAAGGGAATTTCTGCGTAGCGTTTTTGGGGTAACGAAGAAAAACGTTTGGAAAGAACTGATTCAGACAATCCCCTGTCTTTCGTTTATTTTAACATCTATGTTTTTACAAACTTCACATCGTTCGTTCTTTATATTCTGTATAGACACGTATCCAATCCAAATCCTTAACAAAGCGAAAACTATTATCAAATCTACCCATCTCACTTTACGCAAAGTTATGTATCTCTTTCTGTGCATTTTCAAAGAGCACTAATTCTTAACCCACTCGCATTCCTCAGAGCAGCAGTGGCCTAATGGCTGGTATCAAACCGATCTTATGATGGTACTTGTGTGGCTCAGCTTGCGAATGAAAGATAAATGAAGTCTCTACTTGCTGTATGCATAATGCAATCACATTGAGAGAGACTAGTAATTGCTTTCTATATAGCGAGTGTACTCTGCTTTCTGTTATTCCTTCCGACTTGTAAGGGTTTAAAAAACGAAATTCTTTAAACCAGGGAGTCTAAAGCGCAAACGATCATAAGGACATCTTGGGGGCATGATCGATTGCTGAAAGACCGCACAGAGACATTTTGGATTTTATGAGGGTCGCACAATGTCAACTTAGATGACTCAAGGACCTCCCGAGAAGACCTTGGATAGCCCAGGGATGGCATGTATACACTGAATTGATCAAAGAACGCAAGAATAAACGCTGGATGACGAAAGGACAGCACCACGACAACATGGATACCCATTGAACAATCTGAATGACCTATTGGCGACTGCAGTGTGATTAACCTACACATTTGTCTGTTACAGAAATAAGACCATATTCGAATCCCCAGTAACCACTCCCGCCTATCCAGCTGTAAATGGCTTCAATCCAATGTTAGACTTTGTAAAGGAACTTGTCAGTGCATCTAAAAAACATACAATTACCTCTCTAACACATCCCCTTTCTCTTTTGTTGGATATCTTTGCCCTCTCTAACACATCCCCTTTCTCTTTTGTTGGATATCTTTGCCCTCTCTAACACATCCCCTTTCTCTTTTGTTGGATATCTTTGCCCCAACCATTTGTCACTGCCTAAGAAAACACCAATCAATTGGATACATACACTTCGTTCAATCGATTTTCTTCTAACTTGATGTTTAATGTGGCCCATACTTGTTTTCTGTCGTTATTATCATGCACTTGATATCTCCATGTTTAATGTGGCCGATACTTGTTTTCTGTCGTCATTATCATGCACTTTGTCTCTCCCTGGTTAATGTGGCCCATACTTGTTTTCTGTGGTTATTATCATGCACTTTCTCTCCATGTATAATGTAGCCTATACTTGTTTTCTGTTGTTATAATCATGCACTTTGTCTCTCCCTGGTTAATGTGGCCCATACTTGTTTTCTGTGGTTATTATCATGCACTTTCTCTCCATGTATAATGTAGCCTATACTTGTTTTCTGTTGTTATAATCATGCACTTTGTCTCTCCATGTTTAATGTGGCCCATACTTGTCGTTATTATCATGCACTTTATTTCTCCATGTATAATGTGGTCCATACCTGTTTTCTGTCGTTATTATCATGCACTTGATATCTCCATGTTTAATGTGGCCCATACTTGTTTTCTGTCGTTATTATCATGCACTTTCTCTCCAATATGAAGCAAAGGCCATCACGGCAGCTGGCCATTGGACAAGAAAGCCAGTTTCGAAGGTTTACAATCTTTCATCTTGTCGTTCCAATACGAAACATATTTTAACTGAAGTTAGTACCAAAAGCTTGTATCCAAGCATTCGCAATGGTTGATTATAGTCGCAATGCGTTTTTACATCATGAGGTTGTCAGCTCTAAGCACAACCTTCATTAGTCATTTTTTACTACATGCTTGTAAGGTGGCCGTTTACCTATTATTCTTATCCCGATACCACTCTGATAATTACTAATGTTTTGGAAATGCTTAGTACTTCACACATTATTTCTAAAAAATGCGCAGTAACTTCAGTAAAAAGGACATCATGTGGTACCTAATGTAAAGAATTTCATTCCATTTGGAGAGACGCCTATGCCTAAAGACATAACCATTTATTTTATTTACGGTAAATTATTTTCTGCGGGGACAAAATAAATCCTAAGCTAACAAAGATAAAGGAACTAGCCGCTTTAAGAAAATGGCACTACCTGACAAAATTTAAATGATAAAGTCGTTGGGAAATTGGAAATATAAGACCATGTGCAAAAATTCATGTTTATCGGGGGAAGGGATATTGAGATATTATACGGCAATTGACATAACCATTGTGAAACGAACTTTAGCGTGGCAATTACAATTACTAACGTGCCAGATGCATTGACTAACTGGTCATGTGCAGTGACCTACATTCAAGGGGCAAAGACTAACCGGTCAGATACAATATACTGACCAATACCTCCAGCTCTCGTTTTAAATGTGAATTTACAAACATGATGTGTTACAGCAGGCTTACCAACGAGGTTAAAATACTCTGTGGTCAACGTAATAGTTAGCCTGCTGATAAGCTTCGCATTGTACTAAAGAGAGAAGAACACCTATCGACCTTCTTCAATGCGTCCCAGGATGTAGATAAAAACTACTGAAAACCAGCTGTCAAAGACAATTCGTTATGAAGTGGAAACTGTACCAGGAACTTTGAAAAGAAAAGCAATAATCCCAAATTATGACGTCAATCGTGTTGTGGACCGGACGATAAATTATTGCGTTTCGCGTCTTTTAACCCCTGCTTTTTTTTAACAACATTGCTATGGGAACCACGTAACCGGCCAACCAAAAACAAGAACAGCAGGCATTATGTAATCGATAAGCTGAGTTATTTCTCTTGTTGTCTGGAGTAAAAAATCTGGATTACGTCCAGTGGAACAGGCTGACATTCACTCAGATAACCCAGCGACGAGCCCAAGGGCAACGACACTAGTGCGATTGGGTCGATAAATTGTAGAGAGAAACATTTATTGATATCGATCCGAAACGACCTTGACCGATAAAAAATTACGAAATGTAATTGAAATTAAAGTCAATTTACAGTGTTCAAAACATAAAACGGTTGTTTCATGTTAGCGATCGATATCTGCCATAAAGAGCAGACGTTACTACATTCCAGATAAACTCATAGGTGTTCCTTTTATCAAATGCGAAACGTTCGGATACTAATAATCGTCTTAGTTCGCCAGGTATAAACACTCCTTTTCCTTCCTCTCATTGACACACACACTCGTTAACAAACTTTTCATACTGGTTTTGACTAGACTCTACAGAGTAGGAATACAACCAGTTTCTTTTATATTCACTTGCTTAGAAATATATACTGGTGGTACAGGGAGATTGGAATGCCAAAATTGGCGAAGACATGGTACGTGACTGGAAAGGCACATGTGGAGCATATGGAAATGTGACCACGAACGATAGAGGACTGAGGCTCCTGGAAATTGCGTATTATAATAAGCTAATAGTAGCGAATACGCTGGGACCACATAAAATGTCGAGACGGTGGACGTGGCACAGCCCAAATAGTACGCTTCATAGTCATATAGACTATATTCTGGTCCAAAGGAGATTCAGATCTAGCGTTAATAGCGCCCGGACAAGAAGTTTCCCAGGGGCCGATATAGGGAGCGACCACGACTTAGTGCTGATGACCATGCATCTCAGACTAAAGAAAGTTCTGAAAAGTGAGATAACTAGACTGAGATTTGACTTGGAGAAGTTAAAGTACCCGGATATAGTGGAGACCTTTGGAGCGGTGATTGGGGGGGGGGGGGGGGGAGATTCACACCTGTCTTGGTTCTTAACGAGTAGGCAGATGTTGAGACGATGACTGAAGCCCTGAATTCGGCATTAATCTCCACGGCATCTGAGGTTCTAGGTAGGTGCAGAATTAAGAAGAAAGCATAGATCACGAATGAAATACTGGATTTATGTGACAAGAGACGACAAATGAAGAGAGCGAAGAAAACACTAGATGGGATTCAGCAATATAGAGAGATAAATGGAAATATAAAGGCCAAGATGGAACAGGCCAAGGTGGAATCGATAATGACTCAGTGTGCAGATATCGAACACAATCTAGGAAGAAATGATGCCAAGGGGACATATAAATTAGTCAAGGACTTAATAAGGCCTGTACAAATTCGAAATACGATTCAGGACAATAGTGGGAAATGTCTCACAGAAGCTGAAGACATTCGTGAGCGCTGAACAGAGTACTGTTCGCAACTATATAAGCATGAAGGTCGAGGTGACCCAAGAAATGAAATGTCTCCTGAAGTGAGTCTGATAGAGGAAAATAAAACGATAAAAAGGGAAGAAGTATATGAAGCCGTGAAAATGCTGAAGACAGGGAAGGCTGTAGGTGTGGATAATATCCCAGCAGAGCTCCTACAAGTGGGAGGTGAGGCAACAATTGATACTCTGACATACATCTGCAATAGAATTTGGCAGACAGGAGAGTGGCCCACCAGCTTGACAAAATCAGTAATTATACCACTGCCTAAATCAGGAAACCTAAATATGTGTCAAAACTATCGAACAATCAGTCTGATAAGTCATCCAAGTAAAGTTCTCTTTAGAATAATACTTAACAGACTGAAACCACAGGCAGAGAATATCATTGCCGAAGAACAAGCGGGCTTTTAAGCGGGAAGGAGTACCATCGAGCAGATATTTAACCTTCGGCTAATGAATGAGAAGTACTCAGAGTATCAACAACAACTCTACCATGCCTTCATTGACTTTAGAAAGGCGTTTGACTCTATGGTCAACAATGAAGCATTATAAGTTCAACAGTGATATTGTGAGGGTAATTACAAACCTTTATGAGCAGGCGACAAGCGCAGTCTCGGTAGAGGGAACGCTAGGCGATTGGTTCCGTACGACGGTGGTTGTGAGACAGGGATGTAAACTCTTCCCAACACTCTTCAATATATTCTTGGAGATAATAATGGAGACGACCTTAAACGGACATGTTGGCACGGCTAAAATAGGTGACAGGCTTATCACAAACTTCCGATTTGCTGATGATATTGATGTATTGGCAGGCACAGAGAGGGAACTCCAGGAGTTGATTGGTAGATTGGATAGAACGACCCTGAGTTTTGGTATGGAAATAAATGCAGATAAAACAAAGCTCATGACCAATAACATAACAGGGCTTAAATCTGTAATAGAGGCAAATGGGCAGGTACTTGAGGTGGTACAACGTTTCAAATATCTTGGATCGTTGATCAGCGAAGAGGGTTCGAAGCCAGAGGTAATTGCAAGAATAGCACAAACAGCAGCGGCGCTGACTCGGCTGAAACCTACATGGCAAGACAAGTGGATCGCCCTCGGCATAAAAGTTAGACTAATGCGCTCTTTGGTGCTATCAATATTTATGTATGCCTGCGAGACCTGGACAATTACAGCAGATATCCAGGGTAGAATACATGCAATGGAAATGAGGTGCTATAGAAAAATCCTAAATGTTACATATAAAGATCGTGTCCCGAACGTAGTAATACGTCAGAGAGTTGAAGACGCTATTGGTCCTTTTGAAGATCTGTTCACAGCTATCAAAAGACGAAAGATGACCTGGTGCGGGCACGTCGCGAGGTCTAACGGAATTACCAACTCGATACTCTTTGGTTCCGTACCGGGAAAGAGAGGGCGAGGACGTCCAAGGAAGAGATGGGTGGACAAATCACTGAGTGGTCAGACCTTCGTGTCGGTGAGATACGCCAGGCGGCGACAGACAGAGAGGGATGGCGTGGGGTTTTGGGAGTGTCATCGTGTTTGCCCCAACGACCTGATGGGTTACGGGATCAACTGAACTGAATTGAGAAATATATTTGCGCATCCAATCTATTCTTTGAACGCATTAACTGATCCTGCTTCCATGTGACAATGCATTCCAAGCATTCACCACTTTCTGATAAACTCTTTAAATAATTTGTGGTTGGGCCCTTTTGTTTTTGTAGGTGGCTTTATTTGAAAAAAAAGTTGTTATAGTCTAATTTATCCTTTCCCTGTGGAGAGGAAGACTATCGTCTGGTCAGGCACAACATACTGATCAGACATGTTAGTAAGGGTCAGGCAAAATACACTGGCCAAGACCCTTACCTTGGCTTCCTCGTAGCCCTGCCTGGACACGGGCTGTTTTCATGACAGCCTGGTTAACAAGGCGAAGGATCAACATGATCCTGGTAGTAGTGAGCGACACGCAGATGAAGCCAAGCATGTCACAACCACCTGGTGGACCCGTTTACCTTCGTAATCACGCTCTGGAATGTGAAGAAATGTACTTGTATTGCAACCCGCCACTTTACATACTTTTCCTGTCGCATAAGAGAGTAAACCTACTCATTGTGGGCATTCAAAACAATCACAACATCAGTTAGCTTGATTATCTTATAAACCTGTTTTAAATCGCCTCGAATTCTTCTCTTTTCTAGACACAGTAGCCGACCTGCTGATGTCATTATCTAACAGGTAGTTACCGATTGTCGTCAACATTCAACCCCAAGACCTTGTCCAATGTCTTTACTATCTCGGCTTCTAGATTCCAGAATGTCAGCTTTACTATAAACAACATCATTTAGACATTTTCTAGAATGCAGGTTTAAAAGCCGCTCTGTGTTGATATTCGCTCATACAGCAGCAATTCCATCTGTTCATTTTGAAGGAAAGATTTAAGAGTCAGACACGTCGATTGCTTTTACTTTAGAGGTCTCAGAAAGCAAAATCGTATTATTGAGAAATACACAAAAGAAGGCACATCGAGGACATCACACTTGTGAGTAATGTTTGCTTTCATCTCACTTGTGAGTAATGTTTGCTTTCATCTCACTTGTGAGTAATGTTTGCTTGCATCTCACTTGTGAGTAATGTTTGCAAGCATCACACTTGTGAGTAAAATTTACTTTCATCTCACTTGTGAGTAATGTTTGCTTGCATCTCACTTGTGAGTAATGTTTGCTTGCATCTCACTTGTGAGTAATGTTTGCTTGCATCTCACTTTTGAGAAAGGTTTGCTTGCATCTCACTTGTGAGTAATGTTTGCATGCATCTCACTTGTGAGTAATGTTTGCTTGCATCTCACTTGTGAGTAATGTTTGGTTGTATTTTCAGTATTGGAAATGGAAGTCTCCTTCGGCTGGTAACTTGTTTTACAAGAGTAGGACAACTGCAATCTTCTAAGGATATAGCAAAAGGCTACTAAACATGGTTCTGTTTGGGCCTAGCAACCATGTCACGTAAAACCAATGCTAGGATCGCCGCCACTGTAATTGTTCAGATTTAGGTCTCCTGTATTTCGACACTGCTATGACTGAAGGCCAATCCGCGAGTGACAATCCCTTCCACAGATCGTACAACCAAGCTGAGGAGGTTGGCTTGACGAGGTGTTCCCCGATAACTTCAGTCTTTCTCTTTATCTCTGCAGCCAGAAGTTATCTACGAGTTTCGGAAGCAACTTTACCCCCTCCGACTGAATCCCTTCAAACAGTTAGATTTTGAGCAATTGTTTCTCAGTCCTCGGAATGGATGTCGCAGGACATCAGATCCCTCTTGTATACGTCGCAGTGTGGGACGGCTGATTCTTTTAACTGCAATGGTCAGCTGTCCTTAGAGGATATCCTTTGGCAGCCTCTCATATTTCACTCGGTAAACATGCACCAACCATCGAAGACGTCGCTGGTTCAACAGCGAGTAAATAGTGTAGGCTTCTGGTATAATGGTCACTTATAGCAGTGGTGGTTGTTATTTGCCTCACTTAGAGCGAAGAGACTAAGAGTGATAATATTGATAATTGTCCTGTGCTCCATTTGGAGCGAAGAGACTAAATATGATAAATGTAACCTTTAAGCATAGCCTAACATACGGTTAAACTTGGTTGAGCTTAGGGATATCAACCTTACAATGTAAAACCTTTGCTGAAGTGACTACCACTGTACATTTGCCGATACAGAAGAAGCATTTATAAAATTATGGAGACATCTTGCTTCATGTGGAACATTTATGAAACAAATGACTGAAATATACTGGTTCGACTATAACAGACGTTACAAACCCTCAACATTGAATAATGAAGATCCCACAATTCTCCCATCAGAACTAGAGAAAGCAATATAAAATATAAACACTATGGAATATACATAACAGTTGGACAATAAATGCAGAAAAAGGTAGAAGATCTCGAAAAATTATGTGCAGATAAAATCAATCATCTGTGTAATGATATCTACAATACAGGATCAATAGAATACGCGTCCTTATTACATGTGTTTTTATACAACTCAAGAAACCTCGTGCAACATAATGTTTCAGTTTTCGAACAATCAGCCAAATGAACCACAACATTAAACTACTCAAAGGATACAGGAACGAGTTAGATAGATGGTATGCACTGACGTTGAAAGAGAAACATTTTGATTTCGCCGAAACAGTGGAACAAGCGAAGCCAAATTCTGTATAAAGACACGACACGAGCATAAAGAAGCAATAACAAGGATTTATATGTGTTGTATAGGCTACAAAAAGGCCTTTGACATAATTCGACATGAGAAACGAATTACCTGAGGAACATAGGTAGAGAGAGATATATAGAAGACACATGTAATAAATTGCCACTGAAATACCTAGCCGGTTTTACCGACACATATACATGTTAGAAGAGAAGTGCAGTATTCATGTATGCGGTTCACTTGTCTATTTAAGATTAACACGGAACAAATTTCCCGACAGACAGAAGAAATGCAAGGAATCATTATCGATGGAGTATCGAAACATAATCTCAGGAGTTCAAATGACACAGTTCTGTTAGTTAAACTCCAACAAAAACTGCAGGAATGAATGATTCAATTAAATAACAAAAGCCCAGTTTATGGATTGGAAGTTGACACAAAGAAAACAAAAACTATGACAAATAGCAAAGAAGACTTGAAATCTACAAAACAGATAACAATAGACGGTTAAACACTGGAACATGTAAAGAGCTTTTCTTTTCCTGGAAACATAATAACCGAAGATTAAAGATGGGAAATGAAAAACAAAAAGAGAATAGGGATAGATAAATCTATTTTCATCACTGTTAATGATATATTGACATCACCAACATAAGGCATACATTGGCATCAACCAACAATAGTCATATATTGACATCCACCAAGATAAGTCATATATTGACATCCATCAAACATGAGTCATATATTGGCATCCACCAACATGGTGCACATATTGACATACACTAATATACATCATATATTGACATCGACCAAAAATGAGTCATATATTAACATCCAGCAACATGAGTCATGAAATGACATCCACCAACATGAGTCATAAAATGACATCCTTCAACATATTTAATGAAATGACATCCACCAATATGAGTCCTTAAATGGCACCTATCAACATGAGTCCTTAAATGGCATCTACCAACATGAGTCATATATTGACATCCACCAACATGAGTCATGAAATGACATCCGCCAACATAATTCATGAAATGAAATCCACCAATAATGAGTCATGAAATGATATCCACCAACATAAGTCTTGAAATGACATTCACCAACATGAATGATGAAATAGCATCCACCAACATAAGTCCTGAAATGACATTCACCAACATGAATAATGAAATAGCATCCACCAACATAAGTCCAGAAATGACATTCACCAACATGAATAATGAAATAGCATCCACCAACATAAGTCCTGAAATGACATTCACCAACATGAATAATGAAATAGCATCCACCAACATAAGTCCTGAAATGACATTCACCAACATGAATAATGAAATAGCATCCACCAACATAAGTCCTGAAATGACATTCACCAACATGAATAATGAAATAGCATCCACCAACATAAGTCCTGAAATGACATTCACCAACATGAATAATGAAATAGCATCCACCAACATAAGTCCTGAAATGACATTCACCAACATGAATAATGAAATAGCATCCACCAACATAAGTCCTGAAAAGACATTCACCAACATGAATAATGAAATAGCATCCACCAACATGAGTCATATATTGACATCCAAATAACAAACTCGTGAATTAACAATGAGAGTAATCAGCTGTTATGTATATTCGTCTTCAATGAATGGAATAGAAACTTGGCACTGAGCACGCGGTTTGAGGAAAGAATAGATGCATTTTAAAATGTTGGTATTCGGAAAAATCGTGCGTATCCCTTGGAAGGAAAAGAAAACAAATAGTCAGTCTTAAGGAAATTATGGGTGAAAAAAAATTGATGAACAAAATCAGAGCCAGACAGTTAAGATATTTTGGTCACGTACAAAAAAAAACCTAAAAGATATGTTGAAAACAATACTGGAAGAGAAAGTAGAGAACAAACGTTAACAAGAGGTTAATGGGATGTGGCTATCAACAGATTAACAGAGAAAAACCTGGCAGACTGTATCGTCATGACAAAGGACAGAAGACGTTTAAGACCTATGGCAGTCATCCTTATATGTGGATATGCATTTGAACTGAACAGATTGCATACACTGTTCTGGTGAATGACGAGTTAGAGACTTCGATGTATTGAGCTTCGGCTAGTTATGAGATTATGTGGCCAATTACCTTCATCTCTGTCATTCTTTTACTTGCAGTGAACCAGCAAACAATTTACAGCTATGTGAACTGAAGCGTGTCAATAACGAGGTTCTAGCCTGGTATATTTGTTGTGAATAACGTACGCTCAAACACTCATCTAAATGACGGCTCTACCACTTCTTAGCTGCACACAATTCACCAATTTATATTCCCGTTGAAGACAGAATACTAATCGATAGTACGCATCCACAGGTAGCGACATACAATATGTAAGATGGTCTGGATTGTTAGTCATAATTGGACGTTGGTTGCTATAAAAAGATTCTTAGTAAGAATTCGTGGAGTTCTGGTAATCAAACAGTATGTCTGCTGTCAGGTAGTCGAACCTATCCGTAGTGGGTTCTTATTTTGCGATTTGACTTCGTGGTGCTGTCTACTGGGCTTCGAGAAATGTAGGTGACGTATTGGGAAGGAATTTCATTATTTTTCGAAAGTTATGCCCAGACTTCAACTATCAATAGGAGTCTGTACAGGGAATCTCCGACGTTATCCTCCGACTACGGTATGATATGGTTTTTCTTAAGATCAGGGTTGCCTAAAACTTGCCTGTCTGTCCTTTACTTTCAATTTGTTTCAGCCTGTTCATATCTGTCTGTCTGTCGTTGGCTGTATCTGTACATGTCGGTCAGTCGGTTGATCGCTGTCTGTCTGTCTGTCTGTCTTACTTTGAACATATCAATCGGTAAAAATCACCCCTTGACAGTGTCCCTGAAAAATGTCAATATTGATGTCACCTTCTGGGAGATGCTTGCACATGACCCTACCGCTACCACCTGGCGTGCTAGTATAACCGAAATTGCTCAGAACAGAGAGAGTATATCCATCGCGGAAGCTCAGTGAAAGCGTGCTACCCCCAAAAAAAAAACAATACTCTCGATTCCACAGCTAGATCCACACATGTGTTCCCTGAATGTGGCGAGGAAAGCCATTCAAGGATTGGACTTTACAGCCATCAGAGAACATTTCGCAGCAATAGTCTGATGATCTCGCCATATCCTCTTGCTATGGGCAACTACAACTATTTTTATTATGCAAATATTTCGGTTGTTGCTGTTTATCTGTATATATTCCTAACCTGTAGATCTGTCTGTATGAATCTGTCCATGTATAAACCAGTCACTCTATCCTAACTCCTTATCTCCATACATCCGTCCATCTATCGACACATCCCTATCTGTTTTTCTCTCCCTTTATATTGAATTTTTACTGTACAATTTCTACGAAATTGACAGACTCTTCAGTTCATGTGGAGACCATGTGACATTATCTAGTACATTAAAGAAGTCAGACTCGAGGGTCTAGACCTTCCATCTGATGCAGTGATTTCCCCGTAGAGCTCTCCAATGTAATATTAATGTATAAGTCGATACAACTCGACCTCCTGATTCTAACCGAACCGACTACTACCAGCCATTTCTCCAATGCACTTTTAATCGTTATATTCTTTTCATGTACCGTATACATTGAAAGTGTTTAATATATGTTTATAATTTGTATTTATTGCCTAACCTTTTAATGAATGCTATTAACTGGAAGATGTTATGGGTTCACTTGACTTAGACTAACTGGAAGATTTTATGGGTTCACTTGACTTAGACTAACTGGAAGATGTTATGGGTTCACTTGACTTAGACTAACTGGAAGATGTTATGGGTTCACTTGACTTAGACTAACTGGGAGATGTTATGGGTTCACTTGACTTAGACGAACTGGAAGATGTTATGGGTTCACTTGACTTAGACTTACTGGAAGATGTTATGGGTTCACTTGACTTAGACTTACTGGAAGATGTTATGGGTTCACTTGACTTAGACTTACTGGAAGATGTTATGGGTTCACTTGACTTAGACTTACTGGAAGATGTTATGGGTTCACTTGACTTAGACTTACTGGAAGATGTTATAGGTTCACTTGACTTAGACTTACTGTAAGATGTTATAGGTTCACTTGACTTAGACTTACTGGAAGATGTTATAGGTTCACTTGACTTAGACTTACTGGAAGATGTTATAGGTTCACTTGACTTAGACTTACTGGAAGATGTTATAGGTTCACTTGACTTAGACTTACTGGAAGATGTTATAGGTTCACTTGACTTAGACTAACTGGAAGATGTTATAGGTTCACTTGACTTAGACTTACTGGAAGATGTTATAGGTTAACTTGACTTAGACTAACTGGAAGATGTTATGGGTTCACTTGACTTAGACTTACTGGAAGATGTTATAGGTTCACTTGACTTAGACTAACTGGAAGATGTTATAGGTTCACTTGACTTAGACGGACCTCTTCTAGCTTAGCACTTAGAGGTCTTTTCCTGCTAATAAAAATAATAGCTGTCCATCGTTGTCGATGAGGACCGCCGACATCATCCTTGTCACAGATTTCCCTGTCGGGTGTGGGTGCGCATGTGGCTGAATAGGCCAATGCGAGCACGAAAACATCTGCTACATATCGGGCACACGAGGTTTGTAGAAGGGGATGGTGTTCCCGCTGCTAGGGATTTCCGCGTCTCGAGTCTGTTCTGGGCTTTCACAACACGGTCATCTTCACCGGCAGCTACACCCGATTTGACTTCGCTTCTCCAGTCAGATCTGTTTTGCGCAAGGCATTCCCAGGTGTCGATGTCTATCTGGCAACTTTTTAGTGAGTCCTTCAGACCGTCTTTAAAACGTTTCTTTGCGCGCCCTCTCTCGCGCCATCCCTCTCTCAGCTCGCCGTAGAGAAGCTTCTTTGGGAGCCGCTCGTCTGACATACGGACGAGGTGTCCGGCCCATCCTAGTCGTGCTTTTTCTAGCAGTGCATGGATGCTGGGCATGTTAGCCCTCGAGAGAACCTCGATGTCAGTGACACGATCTTGCCATCGGATGTGGAATATTCGCCTCAGGCAACCTGTGTGGAAGTGGTTTAACCTCCTTGCATGTCCAGAGTATATAGTCCAGCATTCGCAAGCGTATAGTAGGGTTGGAATGATGGTTGCACGGTAGACTTTTCCTGCTACTTATTCTGTAAATGAGATAAAGTCAATCCATAAGCCCAACAATCCTTAGTCGCTTCTTACAACATACTTGGCAGGTTGCAGTGTTACTATGATTTGCTTCTCTTTCATGACCAACAATAACACGGGTAGTAGAATTATTATTTTATGAATATGATTGGCGAATTTACAAATTGAAAGATTGTGTTTTTTACGTCTCTAAGGTAAGCGAATTAGTTCCCGTGCCGATTAGTATACTGGTCTCTAAATTTGTAGGAAATGGCTGAAACTTCATTCAGATCTAAGTGTTTATATCATATTGGGAAATACAAGCCTTGCATGCACTATGTGACGACTGTCTAGGCAAGCCGTCTCTATTTATCTTTCATTAACATTCCCATAGTGAACCAAATCAATTTCAAAGATCTTGAATAACTAATTCATCTGGGGTAGTTGTCTCGCCGCAGCGACTCAATGTCAACCAGTGTTCGTAAAGCGATCTCAGTCCCGCCAGGCGGAGCGATAGCGCGGGCTTGCGGAAAACGCTCGCCTGCCTTTCCCCGTAGAGCGAATTGGGTGCGGTTTGTTGTAGCGGCTCCTCCACAGAGGTGCGCTCGTCTGGTCCGTATCAGGAAACGTTGGTCCGTCCGTGGTGATTTATCTAAGGCTTATAGCAGAGCTCGACAGTACGTCTCGCTGGTGGTCCGACTCTCGCAAAGAGCTTGTAACCGGCAAATGGAAAGCAGGAATCGTTGCCTCGAGGCCCTGCGTTCTCCTACGGAGAAGGGCAGGCCGGCAGGCAAAATTGTCTCTAGTCCCAGTGAAATTCATCGCCGAGGTCGTTGGGATCCGTTCTGCACAGAGCGCTGCCATCCCTCCTCGAGCGAGCCCGGTCGGTCGGTCGTCTGGTGCGTGTGGGAGGCCCCTGTCAGGCAGTCCTAGGTCGACGGAGTGAGGGACGGGTGGAACAACCGTCCGTCCGTCCCGTCAGTCGGTCCCTGCGGCCGTCCCAGTGAGGCTTTTTACACACCCTTCCTCCGCCGACCGGTGTGTGCTGTACGTACGTCTCCGACAGATATCTGGTTGATCCTGCCAGTAGTCATATGCCTGTCTCAAAGATTAAGCCATGCATGTCTAAGTTCACACTGTCTCACGGTGAAACCGCGAATGGCTCATTAAATCAGTCGAGGTTCCTTAGATGACACGATCCTACTTGGATAAATGTGGCAATTCTAGAGCTAATACATACTTACCAAGCTCCGACCCTCGCGGAAAGAGCGCTTTTATTAGTTCAAAACCAATCGTCGTTTACCCTCGCGGGGTTGCGGCGTCCCCACTGGTGACTCTGGATAACTTTGTGCTGATCGCATGGCCTCATGTGCCGGCGACGCATCTTTCAAATGTCTGCCCTATCAAATGTCGATGGTACGTGACATGCCTACCATGTTTGTAACGGGTAACGGGGAATCAGGGTTTGATTCCGGAGAGGGAGCATGAGAAACGGCTACCACATCCAAGGAAGGCAGCAGGCACGCAACTTACCCACTCCCGGCACGGGGAGGTAGTGACGAAAAATAACAATACGGGACTCTTTCGAGGTCCCGTAATTGGAATGAGTACACTTTAAACCCTTTAACGAGGATCTATTGGAGGGCAAGTCTGGTGCCAGCAGCCGCGGTAATTCCAGCTCCAATAGCGTATATTAAAGTTGTTGCAGTTTAAAAGCTCGTAGTTGGATCTCAGGCGCAGGCGGGCGGTCCGGCTCGCGCCGGTTCACTGCCCGTTGTCTCCTGCCCTACCGTCTGCCGGCTCTCTCCCACGGGTGCTCTTCGCTGAGCGTCCTGCGTGGCCGGCGCGTTTACTTTGAAAAAATTAGAGTGTTCAAAGCAGGCCTCGGCTGCCTGAATAATGGTGCATGGAATAATGGAATAGGACCTCGGTTCTATTTTTGTTGGTTTTCGGAACTGGAGGTAATGATTAACAGGGACAAACAGGGGCATTCGTATTGCGGCGTTAGAGGTGAAATTCTTGGATCGCCGCAAGACAAGCTACTGCGAAAGCATTTGTCAAGAATGTTTTCATTAATCAAGAACGAAAGTAGAGGCGCGAAGACGATCAGATACCGTCGTAGTTCTGACCATAAACGATGCCGACTAGCGATCCGCAGGAGTTGCTTCGATGACTCTGCGGGCAGCTTCCGGGAAACCAAAGTGTTTGGGTTCCGGGGGAAGTATGGTTGCAAAGCTGAAACTTAAAGGAATTGACGGAAGGGCACCACCAGGAGTGGAGCCTGCGGCTTATTTGACTCAACACGGCCAACACTGAAATGATTGACATGCCGAGACCACTTTTCTGGGGTCTAATATGGAACTGGTGCTGGATTTAGACCCTCAGAAATCTGGGGTTATGCCCCCTGTGGCTCGGTTGGTTTGCATCGAGTGTTCTGACAAAGGAAATGACGGAAGAGCACTATCAGGAGTGGAGCCTGAGGCTTAAATTAACTTAACACGCCAATACTGTAGAATGACGGTCAAAAAGAGAGCACCTTCGTGTGGTCTAATAGTGAACATGTGCTGGAATTAGACCCTCGAAAATCTGGGGCCACCCTCTAAGTAACTTGATTGTCTCGCTAAAGGAATTGACGGAAGGGCACCACCAGGAGTGGAACCTGCGGCTTTATTTGACTGAACACGCCAATACTGTAGAACTACTGACAAATCGAGAGCACTACCGTTTGGGTCTAAAAATGAACGTACGCTGGTATTAGACTCACGGAAGACAAGTCAGCTCTCAAACACTCTAATGAAAGAAATCTACGGAAATCGTGTTTAACCCCGCAGAAACCGCAGATTTCAAATACCTGGTCATTGACAAACAAAAGCCCTCAATAAATTCGTCTGACCAAATAGTAACGGGTGCTGGAAATAAACCATCTGAAGACAGGTCAGTTTTACCCTACTAATGACAGGGCGTTGCTACGGAAAACTAGCTCATATCGAGAGGAGCCGCAGACACTTTGGTTCACGTACCAGGCTGATAAGCCAATGGCGCGAGGCTACCATGTGGGGGATTACGGCCGAACCCTTGTAAGCCACAATCCCGCCCAAAATCTCAGCACCACTGCAATGGGAGGCTCCTACATGCTCGGGACCTGGGGCTTGCGCCCCAGCCATATCCGGTAGAGCCGCAGCAAGAGGTCCTTGCCGTCCGCCCATCAAAGCGGGCGGACAACTGCTTGATACTCACCTTATACGGCGATGGGGTGCGAAACCACCAACTAAAGACTTAGTACCTGGTCGGGGTGTCGAAAACAGTAGAGCAGCCACCTCACTGTGAACTGTCGAGACTCAACAAATGACCATGAGAGCTGTCCGCACACCAGGCGAACAACATCTCTGTGACATTACCAGGCTTGTCCTCTGGCTAAATGCACGTCGGCTACGATATCTACCTCTGTACGTTATCAGCCATATAACTATCATGCTGGACGCAGAAGAGATGCAGAGCAGCGGACATTGCACACCTGCCCCACTGTGTCAACACCCCAGGTGGCGGGGAATGCTAGGCGTACCATCCCTGCATAGAAGCCAAGAAAATAAAGGGAGAAAGAGATACCCCACTCACAAGCAAATGCTACGCTTCTGGCAGGACGTGACGATCCTGGGATACAGACACACTGGACTGCCTCTCTTCCGGGTAAGCCAGTCCATCTCATATATCATCTCATATATCATCTCACATATCATCATTGCACCCTATAGACACGAGTAGTGAAGACTCGATAGTCTAGTAAGACAACTTCCATAAGAGAGACAACTCTGGTCATAAACAACTGCTGCCTTGCAGATAGGCTGGGGACAGCCAAAGGCTAAGGAGGGCATCCCTACAGAAACGCCTGTTGAAATCGGATGCACGGGGCAGCAAGCCTAACAAAACAGTGCAACGTAAATCGCAGCATGATGGCAGTACAACCTATTAGAAAAACGCATGGCGCTCATCCTGCGGAGTCCCGCCAGGCAGCGATAGTGCCGGGCCTCACGCCTCGAAGGGGCCCACCCTTGACTACTGGTGGTCACCCACCCATGTGTCGTGGAGTCAAGGCACATGGCTATGGGGCAACTTCTATTGGCCGAAACCTCAAGACCCTCAAAATACTACAGTGGAATGCGGAGGGAGTCATTAACAAAAAACTTTCCCTAACACATCATCTGCATGAAGGTAAGATTGACGTGGCATGTATCCAGGAAACGCACCTCAATAATAACCATAAATTCTCAATCAGAGGATACCAGACCTTCCGTCTAGATAGAGAAGGCCACAAAGGAGGGGTCCTGATACTAACCAGAAACTGCATACCGAGTAGCGCGGTATCTGTCAATCACACCGGACAAGCAGAAATTGTAGGAGTTGACATAATGGCTCAAGAGACGAAGCTCCGCATTTTCAATCTGTACGGACCACCAAATAGAGACCTATCGCTCTCGAGTATGGAGGTCAGAGACTCCAACTGCATAGTAGTTGGAGATTTCAACAGCCACTCGGAGAGATGGGGATACTCTGACACAGACAGCAGAGGTGACGAAGTGGAAGATTGGGAGATAGATGCAAATCTCTCCCTAATCAATAGGCCGGAGGATAGCCCTAGCTTCTATTCAAGAACATGGCATACCACCTCGACTCCAGATTTGGCCTTCTCCACACAGGACATACACCATAAAATAGACCGCCAGGTGCTAAACCAACTGGCAGGTAGCGACCACAGGCCGATCAGGCTAACCATTGACATGGAAGTAGGCCTACAGGAAACAAAACCGCTCCCACGTTGGAATTACAAACGAGCCGACTGGGACAGATTTGCAATCCTGACAGATGGGCTGTGTGAAACCATCAACATACGAAACACCAAAATGAAGCCCATGGTAGAGAGCCTAAGCAAGGCAATAATGCAAGCCGCCACTTAAACCATCCCAAGAGGAGCTAGGAAAAACTATAAGCCCTACTGGAATGATGAGTTGCAGAAAGTGAAAGATGCAGTAACAAATGCTAGGAACATGGCAGAGCGAGAAAAATCCATGGAGGCAAACATCGCCCTCAAAGCCGCCGCGGCGAAGTACAAACACACTCTCAAGCAAACAGCAAGAGAAAGCTGGAAAAATAAAACGGAAAGTCTAAACCTGGACAAAGACGGGAACAAGCTATGGAAGCTAGTCAGAGCCATGAACGACGAAACCCCGTCAAATAAACAAATTACTATCAAGCAGGGCGAGAACTTGATCACAGGTAAGAAAGCCGCAAACGCCTTTGTCGATCACTATGCCAGAGCAAACCACATCGAGGTCCCTGCAGATAAGCATACAGACATTAGCGAAGAGCTAAAGGGACACGAAAACATGAATACGGCTCCTGAAGAGCACATGATGGCCAAACTAACAATGCGCGAAATGGAAGAGGCTATGAGAACACTAAACAAAAGGAAATCTCCCGGAAAAGACGGGATAACAAACGAAATACTGATGGAGCTGGGCCAAACAGCGAAGAAGAAACTGCTATCGGTCCTGAACCAAAGCTGGAAAAGGGGAATTGTACCACAGGCATGGAAAGACGCAATACTGGTACCAGTACCAAAAACAGGAAAGGACAAAACAGATCCAAATGGATACAGGCCCATAAGCCTACTGAGCTGTGTCGGCAAGATGATGGAACGGATGATAAACACCAGACTGATGTGGCATCTGGAAGAAAAACGAATACTAATTCCACAGCAGGCCGGCTTTAGACAGCACAGATCCACTGAGGACCAGGTCATCCTCATAGCCCAGGAGTAAAAAGATGCCTACCAGGCAAAGAAACACACAGTAGCTGTTTGGGTGGATCTGGAAAAGGCATTTGACAAAGTCTGGAAAGATGGACTTAGAGTCAAGCTAAGAAGAAGCGATGTCTGTGGGAAGATGTACAAGTGGATCAACCACTACCTCAAACAAAGAACGGCCAGAGTCCAAGTACAAGGGCAGATGAGCAAAAAGGTGACACTCGAGCAGGGAGTACCCCAAGGGGGAGTATTGTCACCCACACTCTTCCTGGTATATATAAACGATATTACAGAGAATATACCAAGAAGAGTCCATAGCTCAATGTTTGCAGACGATCTGGCTATGTGGACCTCTGAAAAGAATCTCACTATAGCAAGAAATCGGATGCAGACGGCCCTAACATCGCTGGAAGAGTGGGCGAACTCATGGCTGGTCAAAATAAACGAGGAGAAAACCACATGCACAATATTCTCGCTTTCATTAAAACCCCAAAGTACCAAATTGAGTCTAAATGGCAAAATCCTGCAGCCAAACGACAATCCAACCTATCTGGGAGTCACATTTGATCGGCGCATGACATGGAAAAGTCAGATTGAGAGAAACCGAATGAAAGCCAGAGAAAGAATGGCAATCATGAGGAAACTTGCTGGCACAAGCTGGGGAGCAGACGAAGGCATACTAAAGAAACTGTACACTGGAAGAGTGAGACCAGTTCTCGAGTATGGCATTGCGGCATGGACAACAGCAGCGAAGGCGAACTTCGATAAAGTTAACAAACTTCAAAACCAAGCCATGAGAATTATAACAGGTGGCATGAAGTCAACGCCAATTGTAGAACTTGAAAAGATTGCAAAACTGCAATCCATGACCGATAGAAGAGACTGCAGAGCCCAGCTGCAGTCAGAGAAACTCCGAAGACTGACGGACCATCCAATGTACCAGAGACTAAACAATTTGGGAAATGGGAAACTAAAGCGGAGAAACTTTGCAGAAATAGCGAAAGCAAAGATGCACGAAGATCCCATAAACGCACTAACAACACCAAAACCCATCACTACTGTACGAAAACCTACCTGGAGGCAGGATATATTTCCAGAGGTGGTAGAAAATATACCAGGTATTGCAAACAAAAACTGCCAGACTGAAAAAGAAAGGAGAGACACTACCCTAAGCTTCATAACGAAAAGCTACCCAAGCATGTTCTGGACCCATGCATACACCGACGGTTCTGTAACAAACACTACACAGAACGGAGGGGCAGGAGCATTCCTGAACCTACCAAATGGCAGAAAAATAACACTGTCATTCGCTACTGGTAAGTACACAAGCAATTTCAGAGCGGAGGCAGAGGCACTGAGGGCGGCAGTGGAAGAAATGGTGACACACAGTGAAAATGAGAGCCATATAGTCCTGCTGACAGATGCTCTCGCCGTAGTCACAGCGCTAAAAAGCCAGAAAAACACTGAGCTTAATGACTTAAGAGCAGCACTCTGCAAACTGTGCCAGCAGTCCGCGCCAAAAAGGGTAGTGCTACAGTGGGTCCCATCACACTGCAACATCCAAGGCAACGAGGAGGCAGACAGACTGGCAAAAGAAGGTGCAAGACTACCACAAACAGATACCAGTATAACGTACGAAGAGTCAAAACGGCTTATCAAAGCCAGATACATGACCAAATGGGAAACCGAACATACTGGTTACACCAAAAACGATGCCTATTACCAGTTGAACCGAAGAGAGCAGGTCGTTGTCTTCAGACTTCGCACTGGCCACAACAGACTGAGGTACCACCTATTCAACAAATAGGGTGTACCGACGAATGCCCGTGCGGTACTGGTAAAATGACCACTGAACATCTGCTGCAGAACTGCCCGACATACGAGGATCAGAGAGAGCAGATGTGGCCATTACCAGTGGAACTGCAAGACAAGCTCTATGGCAGTGGCGAGAGCCTCAGGATGACCGCCGCTTTTTTCGAAAAAATAATGGTTACTGTCTGACTGTGTACGCAGAAGAAGAAGAAGAAGAAATAAACCGTTACAAACACACTAGGAAAGCCTCAATGAATAACTGCGACATTGACCTTGACAATTGGGAGAACACTGCTGCTGATCACTCTCCCTGTCGCAATAAAATCGCTGCTGGCACGGTGCATGTGATGCAGATAAGAATTAAGGAAGCTGCACGGAGACGAGCGACACGGAAGGCAAGATACGAGTTGTCTCCGTGCGACTGTCAGTGTCTCTCTACCCTCAGTGTGGCAGGCGCTTTCGGGTTAGGATTGGTTTGATCATTCACCTGCGACCCACCTCAAGATTTACAGATAACAATGCTGTCCTCTTAGGAAACGATCGACAAACAACAATAGTGTAATAACAAAACTTCAGAAGTTTGCATTGATTTACAGTTATGGTCATGCTGAGGCTTATGACAATACCAGAAGAGGTGTCGTAACTAAAAATGAACAAATACAAAATTATGTTTTTTGTTTAACGCACACAAAGAGGATAAATGTCGGAGTTTCACACTTTTTTGTCATACAGCAAAGTTTTTCTACAGTTCACATGGCACTGAGACGCTAGTCCGGTGAAGCACAGTATACTGACCAAGATGTCGTGTCAGAGTCAAGAGTGAATTGTTCTCTAGAAACAGATTGCTCTTAAGGTATTCTGACTGACGAGATGTGGGTCGACGTGATCCAAGTAGTTGTGAGCGTAATGCAGATGAAGCAAGTATCTCACAATGTCTGAATGACCCCAGTAAACTGCCATCAGCACGCTCGGGTTGTGAGAAAACCTACTCACGTTGTCAAGACGTACAAATGTGTAAACATAAACATTCTGGACGTTAGCAACAAAAACACATTCTATAGCCTATGCTCTCTGTCAGACATGGACAGGTACAGCTGACCTTGAGCGAAAGATACAGACCTTGGAGAGGAGATGTTTCCGAAGACGTCACGTACAAAGATCGAGTTACAGATGAGGAAATACGAGATATAATTACAACAGCAATAGGGCCTTTTGAAGACCTCTTGACAACTGCCAAAAGAAGGAAACTCGCTTGGTACGGTCACATATCGAGATCAAATGGTCTTGCAAATACGATCCTGCACGAAAAGGTGAAAGGCAGACGACGAAGAGGCCGTCCCAAAAAGAGGTGGGAGGACAACATAAAAGAATGAACCAATCTCCGACCACAAGAGGCACAGGGAGCGGTCGCTGACATAGAAGGCTGGTGTGGTAATGTGAGGATGTCTTCATGTGTACCACAACGACCACACCGGTTACGGGATGACCTGAACTGACCTGGTGCTCTCTAACGAGTAACGACAAGAGAATGGTGCAGTGGGTGGTTTGGTCTAAATTACGGTTCCAATCCCCTGGAAAGAAAAACATTTGTTCCTATCGGGGGGGGGGGGGGGGGCCTAAAATTCTAGACTGCACACTCCCTGACGACAAGAGGTATGAACAGCCATGTTTTCTGTGACCAATAAATCCCAGCACTGAACCAAGTAATGAAAATCAACCTTTCACTGATATAAAACAAAGGGAGGGAGCTGAGAGCAGATTTATAATCACGTTAAATCTTCTTGGCGTGTGTTCGAGAATGCTTGACCACATTCGCACCGACCTTTTTCGTCGGCATTGTCCCTAAGGTTTTCGAAGATCTCATATCTGTTCCACACCCGAGGCTTGTCAATCGCTCAGGTCCCCAGGGATCTCACGATGAACCCTACAAATCATTTTAAACTGAAGACTTGTCTTTATACGGCCGTTGTTTTGGGTTTTTGATGTTGTTTATTGCACTTGCGACTGTGAACGCTAGAGGGTCGGACCGGATGCAGCGCTTGTCTTTCGGTGAAAAGTAACTTGGTTTACTACCGGGTCTCGACATGCTTCAGTTAACGGGTACTATTGTAACGTTAAGGAACGTTGGACGATTAGGAATTGAAATGGTTCTCTTCTCTACAAAAAATGCAGAAACGATGTACAAAATAAACTATTAAATGTGTACCAACCAGTATCTATGTGTTATCTTTACTTCTGCCTTTTAGTTTGTCACGTGACGAGTGGACTGCTAAAAAATAATATGGTTTCGTAAAAATGAAGTGAAACACATCTTCTACAACAGAAGCAATTGCTATTAGACTGAAATTCCATTTTGAATTATGCCATTAACGTACGATTTTATTGATAAAAACTTTCATTTCACGCTACAGAGTTTTCACGAGAAATAGGAGACCCCAGTCATTTTACTGCCCTTTCTATTGATACTTGGCATTAACTATAGTGCAAACATAGCGACTTAATTATATTCACATACAGTAAACTTTGCAACACCAATTCTGCATTTCCTTCAGTTTAATTGGTCACAACTGTTAGATAGGAGGATGTCACATCGTGTACCTCAAATTGTGTGCGCTTTACCATCTCTTATATATGTCTGCCTGTCTGTATCTGTACGTATGTCTATGTCTATGTCTGTCTGTCTCTGTCGGTATCTGTATGTCACTATCTGTCTGTCTATGTCTGTATGTCTATGTCTGTTTCTGTATGTCTGTCTCCGTCTGTATCTGTATGTCACTGTCTGTCTGTCTCTGTCTGTCTGTCTCTGTCTGTATCTGTCTGTCTCTTTCTATATCTGTCTGTCTCTGTCTGTCTCTGTATGTCACTGTCTGTCTGTCTCTGTTTGTATATGTATGTCACTGTCTCTCTGTCTCTGTCTGTCTGTCACTGTATGTCTTTCTCTGTCTTTTTGTCTCTGTCTGTCTGTCTCTGTCTGTGTCAGTCCGTCCGTTCGTCCGTCTGTGTGCGAACATGCGGGCGTGCATGCGTGCGCGGACGTGTCTGTCTGTATGTATGTATGTATGTATGTATGTATGTATGTATGTATGTATGTGTGTGTGTGTGTGTATGTGTGCGTGTGTTCGTGTGCGTGTGTATATATATATATATAGGTGTATGTGGTTAAATATATATATATATATATATATATATATATATATAGATAAATATATTTATTTTTATGTATATCTTTGTGTGTATGTCTGTATGCATGTATGTCAGTATGTGTATGTGTGTATGTATGTATATATATATATATATATATATATATATAAATATATATATATATATATATACATCTGCCGAAGTCGGATGTGTCGGACCGAAAGGTGCAAATATCGCAGTCAAACTGTAAACTAGCGACATAACGCATTCCGTTCTCGGAACTACATCCTGCTACTTGCAAAGCCCTATTCAGGGCTTGGTAGCTGGAGATTTAGAACGAACGCAGAAGAAGAAGAAGAATATATATATATATATAAACTTAACTAATCAGGAAGTAACCATTTTATTTAATACACACAACTCAGTAGTAAATAAAAATAAAGACGCAAATGGGTTTGTAATAAATGGAAGAACAATGTTAAGTATTGGTTCTGCTGTTTCCATAGTCTGTTAGGATCTCAGTTCGCGGTGTAAGTATATCTTGTCAGTATTTGACGGTAAACAGTATTCTTTGTTCCACCCTCTTTGTCAGCCCATACAAAAAGCTTATTTGATACTTCAGATATGTACATGACAAGGTAACACTGCCTATGACTGAAGCAATTTTCTCACAATTATATGTCTTGTCTGTGTGACATTAAACTGAATAGCGACCTTAACAATAATGTTAATTGATCTTGAAATCGGTGGTAATATAACAGAGTGACAAGGGTCCAATGAGCCAGGGAAAAACTAGCCTGAAAACACCGTTCATAGTATCCACGCATAGCTTTAGAATCATGTCCGAGGGATGGAGTTCATAGAACAGTCATTGTTCGAAATTCTTCAACAAAGCTCGTTAAAGACTGTCTAGCCAAATATGATTTTTCCCACGTTTTCATCTGGGAAATAGCACGAACTTTTAGGTCACATAGAAAGTTCAAGACATGATATCCTTTCTTTACCGGTAGAATAGTTCAAGAAAAATTGAGGATCGAGAACTGAAGAAATAGAGAAGTCATTGACCGAAGAGGGAAGAAGTCAGCGAAGCAGACTCTAGTCACTAAGAAAAAACTAAAGACCACGCATTTGTAAGCATTAGACTGTGTGTGTTGTCCTGTTCAATTTGACGCTGACACCTTGTCACACATGAAGCTGCCTTCCAAGTCTCTAAGTGGCATTCGTCTGCATACTGGTCAGAAGCAGACGTGCTACTTAAACATAACGCTGTCGTCCCGGACAACACGTCGTAGCACACGTGTTTCTCTTGGTCTGACAACTACAGTAACGAGAACCCCTGTCATCAATGGTGTTAGACTTGAGTGGGGGAGCTGCCACCATGCAAGAACCGTAGTAGTTGTCGCAGAAGTCCTGACTAGGCGACGTAGAAGAAGGAATAAGAAGACCTTATCGCTGAAATCATCTTCCTGACGGGAAGACGAGACAAGAGGATATTAAGACACAGGCGCTGAGACGAAGAACATAAGGCCACCAGAGGACCGAGCACCTAAATATTGACAGACAAAATTAATAAGATAGTATTGTATCAACTAAATGTGAGAAAGGATTGTGAATGGAACATTAGCTAGAACTGATTTCCTGATAGTACCTGGAGTTAAATAAAGACAGGAGAAATGCATGTGCTATTTGCACGAAATTCTTGAGAGACGTTAAAGTTAGTTGAATATGATGAACATTAGAGCCCAGTTTATTGATTGTATAAAGTTTATGTAATAAACATTCATTTGTTTTTGTTGCTCTTATAATAATTGTTAGTGTTTGAATTAGTGTTGTGAGTAAAGGGGGGATAGTTGTAAGAAAGAAAGTTAAGTGGTGATAGTGTAACCTGGAACAATAGATTATTCAGTGAATATTTAAGGTCGTTATGTCATATTGTTCGCGAGTTATGGTGTCTTCAGATATATATTCAGCGTAAACGAGCGAATAGAGCAAGCAAGGCTGCACATACATAGGTTGGCATGTACATACATTAAAAAAAGACTAAGTTTCTACTGAACTCTTTCTGCCTACGTGGGAACTGGGATTCGAAGATGATCACATCGAAAATGTCAATTCGAACGTCTACCTAGGCCAGAAAATCAAGAACATCTTCAACATTGGAACGGAGATCTCACGCAGCAGAGCAGCGGACTGGCTCTGCTTCAATCGCATTAAAGCAATACTCCAGCTGATGACGGACATCAAGGCCAGGAATCCCACCTTCATTAGCTTTGTTATTCCAGCAAAGTGTTGGAGGTTTGAAGTATACGCTAATCAGGTGAAGAGAAGCTCTGAATTACCTAAAGAGCAATCCTAAATCCTAAATATATCCCTAACAGACCATATCCGAAACACCGAAATCCGCGACCAAACTGATTTCCGGCATATCGTCGATTCTGCATCAATACGAAAGTGGAGATGGACCGGTCATGTGGTTCGCATGACTGACGACATATAAACGAGGAAGCTGTCTTTCTGTTGGCCATACAACTGCATTCGCCGCCCGCACGGCCACCCGCCGACGAGGTGGGAAGATTACCTGCACCATCTAATTGGAACGTCATAGCACTCCAAGGCTAAGAACAGGCACAGATTCAAGCAGTTTTGGGCTACCTGACGTTATACAACCTTACCTGATCAAATACCAGCTTCACATATTCTAGTTAGTATCCCGAGTATTCCGCCGGGGTCTTTGTGTGTGACACAGACAAGAATAGCACGACTGCCTCACATAGAGCATATCGAAAGAGGCGACTAACTGTGTGACATGGCATAACACCAGACATGATTAGGTGGTTTGTTTAGAGCAGCATAGATGGCGACTAACAGGATGTGGATCTACTTTGCTGTAGTGTTTTAGTCTATTACGATGGACTTGTACATCGGTTAACCACCCTCCACGGCACTTGTTCCAACGACGCGAAGTAATAAACTGCTTGAACCTAGCCCACTAATCAGTAAATCCTACTACCGGCTACATCCAGCTCACACCAGAGCTGGGACCTGAACAGGGCCATCTGTCTATGTAGAATTACAGGTCGACTAAGACTAAAACACTTTCAAAAATATAGTAATTGTACACACATACTTGAGAGAAATGACAACGTCTCAGATTAGCACGGGTCAGTTTAAAACTACTTCTGGTCAAAGTGTGTTACAATTTAGCACGCTGGCCGGTTACTAAATAATACCTTGTGCATTGGGCCTCTTTTTGTTTTTATACTTGTAATCGAGTGTGCAAACAAACAAGTGATTGCCCTGTTGTGTGGCGCTAACACATTCTTCAATCTATTCTCAAAAGATGGTATCGTGATGTGTGTCTTGACACTCAAGAGACAGAGAGAGCGAGAACAAGTCATATTGATCGACTTGACTTGGGCACGTTATTGGATGCAGTTGTTGTGTGGAAGCTAGAAGACATGTGGCGAGTCAATGTCAAGAAAATGTCTGAGGGAGATCTCTCAGTGAAATTTGAATAGCTGACATGAGACGAGGCTTGACTAGAAGACTCGTGCCTAGATGGAGCTTATTAAAAGAGGTCACAGAATAATACTCTGACGGAAGTAGAAGAAGGAAACTAGACGGAGAAACAAGCTATTGAGAAAGAGGATGCGACTTTTCAAATCGTTAATCTGGGCCACGTGTCAGCCACTTTAACACGTAGCCTAGGGACAAACCTGTGTTCTATGGATCGGATCATCCTTCATTTTACAAATCGAAATACTTAATCAAAATAGATTAATAAAAATAGATAGCATTATATAATTGAATGCAATGATTACCACTTTTTTCTCCAGATGAGATGGCAACACCCTAAAACCAAAGAAAATTGGCAGCACCCACCTACCCAAATCCCACATCCTTACAGTCCACTGTCACATAAGACTAAATTGAAATTGTTTCTAGATATGATCATTTATTTTTTAAATCTGCATTTGATTCGGCTTGCACGTTAGACCTGTTCGGAACCTCACATTGGTATTCACTGCTATTAAAGACTAACTCTTAATATTTTTTAAAAAGAATCAAAAGTCATAAAATCCAAAAAAGGATGCAATTTATTTCCATGCTGAATGTACGATCAGGATATTTAATAAACCAAGAGAAAATAAACATAAATTCCTTGGAACTTTCTTCTCATAACAGGAAAATATAACAGGAACAACATAAATTAAGAATAGAATTACCATAGCAAAAGAATGCCTAGAGGGTAACTATAAACTGACGCGAGTTGTGGACCCTCAAAATTGTCTGCGTCAGTCCTAATATAATGAAACGTGCTCTTATCATCGAACGTGCCCTCATACAGTCCTAGTATGATCGAACGTGCCCTCATACAGTCCTAGTATGATCGAACGTGCCCTCATACAGTCCTAGTATGATCGAACGTGCCCTCATACAGTCCTAGTATGATCGAACGTGCCCTCATACAGTCCTAGTATGATCGAACGTGCCCTCATACAGTCCTAGTATGATCGAACGTGCCCTCATACAGTCCTAGTATGATCGAACGTGCCCTCATACAGTCCTAGAATGATTGAACGTGCCCTCATACAGTCCTAGTATGATTGAACGTGGTCTCAAACAGTCCTAGTATGATTGAAAGTGCCCTCATACAGTCCTAGTATGATCGAACGTGCCCTCATACAGTCCTAGTATGATTGAAAGTGCCCTCATACAGTCCTAGTATGATCGAACGTGCCCTCATACAGTCCTAGTATGATTGAAAGTGCTCTCATACAGTCCTAGTATGATCGAACGTGCCCTCATACAGTCCTAGTATGATCGAACGTGCCCTCATACAGTCCTAGTAGGATTGAAAGTGCCCTCATACAGTCCTAGTATGATCGAACGGGCCCTCATACAGTCCTAGTATGATTGAAAGTGCCCTCATACAGTCATAGTATGATCGAACGTGCCCTCATACAGTCCTAGTATGATTGAAAGTGCTCTCATACAGTCCTAGTATGATCGAACGTGCCCTCATACAGTCCTAGTATGATCGAACGTGCCCTCATACAGTCCTAGTAGGATTGAAAGTGCCCTCATACAGTCCTAGTATGATCGAACGGGCCCTCATACAGTCCTAGTATGATTGAAAGTGCCCTCATACAGTCCTAGTATGATCGAACGTGCCCTCATACAGTCCTAGTATGATTGAAAGTGCTCTCATACAGTCCTAGTATGATCGAACGTGCTCTCATACAGTCCTAGTATTATCGAACGTGCCCTCCTACAGTCCTAGTATGATCGAACGTGCCCTCATATGGAGTTTCGATCATCGTCGTTCATTCATCCTACACTTGATAGTCGGGTTTGTCCTCACTATGCCTTTGGTCTATCGAATGTGTCCTTATGGAGCTAATTGGGCATCGAATGTATCTAATCAGGCACTCAGGTTGATCAGAAGTCTATATGTGACTTTTGGTTCATGGAACATGTTGTGGTGTGACTCTCGGGGCTGCTTTAGTCTGAGGTCTGCCGTAGATAGAACTCTTTAAAAAAGAGACTATGACATCAGTTATCACTGTAGGATATTCTTAGTTGGTAGTTATATGTCTGGTTTATTTTACAACGAACTGAACTCTAATTTTGGGTCTAAAGCTCAACCAAACATGAAGGTAATTGCTATGGTCTAATGGCTGATCGAATATAATTGCTATGGTGTATTGGTTCAAGTGGAGATCATTTGTATGGTCCAATGGACAGTTGAATATAATTGATATGGTATATTGGTCAAGTGAAGATAATTTAAACTACCAACTGTCAATTTAATGTAATTTGTATGGTGTATTGGTCGAGTGAATACACGTTTTATGGTGTAACGGCCGGGTGAATATTATTTCTAAGGTGTAACGGTTGAGTGAAGATTATTTCTATGGTGTAATGTTAGAGAGAAAAGTATTTCTTTAGTATAATTCAATGCCCAAGTGAAGATAATTTCTATAGTGCAATGGCCGAATGAAGATTATGTATGTGGTATTTGCCCTAATGACGATTATTTCTACTGTGCACATGAATTTAATTTTGATGCCCCGATGGCTGCATAACGAGAATTTATATTTTCCAATAGCTGTACCGAGAATTTCGTAAATGCAATATTTACGTCACTAGAAAAGCTATTTCCGTGATTCTTTTGAAGCTTTATTAATTTATAACAGGGATCGTCAACCTGGGGGCTCCCGCCCACTTGTGGGCGGTATTAGCTTTCCGGTGAGCGGTAGCAGAATAATGACATGCTGTAATATAAACATCCAAAATGCACAGGCTTAGCAGACGATCGCGGAGTTTTCTTCAATTTAGATTTTAGTGGGCGGTAAGGAAAAGTTTGCCTCACCAAAGTTATAAAAGTGGGAGGTAAGGAAAAGTTTGCCTCACGAAAGTTATAAAAGTGGGAGGTAAGGAAAAGTTTGCCTCACGAAAGTTATAAAAGTGGGAGGTAAGGAAAAGTTTGCCTCACGAAAGTTATAAAAGTGGGAGGTAAGGAAAAGTTTGCCTCACGAAAGTTATAAAAGTGCACGTTAAGGAAAAGTTTGCCTCACGAAAGTTATAAAAGTTGGCACTAAGGAAAAGTTTGCCTCACGAAAATGATAAAAGTGGGCGGCAGATATAAAAAGGTTGAAGAGCACTGATTTAGAACTATACCTCTGCCGAAGACATTTTGTGTCGAACCGAAAGGTGCAAAATTTGCAGTCAATCTGTAAACTACCGACACAACGCATTCCGTTCTCCGGACTGCATCCTGTAATTCACAAAGCTATTTTCAAGTCTTGGTATCCTGAGATTGAGAACGAAGGCAGAAGAGGTACAATAAGAACTGTAAGCCATTGTCTACAACCATTGATTTTGAACCAGTATGAATATATGTCTTTGCATCTTAACTTCTCAGTGAATGTCTTTATTATATATATTGGTTCTGATTTGAAATAATTTAAATTTTGACTTTTATAGTTAACTGTCCAAGTTCTATAAAAATTGTTATTGTGTGTTCTAAAACGTGATTAAATCAAAGCAAATCAGAAGAGGCTTGGCAATGCAGAGGTTACACAACTTAAGCAAAGTATGGCAGAATTTCTGCAAACTAACAAAAGGGAACATTTTGAGAACCTGTGTTTTTTCCCGTGGCAGCATACGTCTGCGAAACACGGCCAGTTACCCAAACCCCAAGGAAGCGAATCGAGTTCTTCGAGTGAAACTGTTATAGTGTGGACTTCAAATCACCGTGGACCGGAAAAAAAGAAAAATGCGGACAGTCGACAAGATTTTATCCTACAGGGGGCATGTGGCACATGAAAATAATAATGATGTGCTCCCTGTATGTGTCTCCCGCGTGCTGGATGATTTGACACGCAGACAAGTCATTAAACCAGCAAAAGGAAGGTACCAGTGATATAAGTAGCCAACGGGAGCATGGGTTTTATAGGTCAGATTATGTGTGACCTAGTAAATAAATATCTTTACAATGGCCTACAATCCTGACACTTGGCTCTGATGCCTCCACCTGCTCTAACAAGTTCTGGGTTTGAGAGAAATTTCTAGAAACACGTCTCCACAAAACATACAATCAGCATCTTTTTTATTATATCCACAAATGCCGCTGGATACCATTGAGGAGGTCTAATCGTCCTTTGTTGTTAGATGATGTTGGGAGAATAAGGAGCTGGGGTGGGGTGGTGAAGTAAAAATATACTCGTGTTGTTTGTACGACGAAGGAAGGCACAATCTCCAAATGTTGCAAGATGACGTGGGATGGCACAATCTCCTTATGGTGTTGAGGACGTGGGAAGGTACAATCCCCTTGTGGTGTTAGATGCGCGGAGAGGCATATACTGTTATTAGATGTAGTGGTGAGGCACAATCTCCTTACGTTGTTAATGACGTAGGAAGGCACATTCTTCTTACGTTGTTAGATGACGTAGGAAGGCACAATCTCCTTACATTGTTAGATGACGTAGGAAAGCACAATCTCCTTATGTTCTTAGATGACGTTATAAAATACAAACTTCTTTTACTGATAGATAACGCTTGAGCGATGACGTGAGTTTCGATTTACTATCTCCTAAGTTGTTAAAGAAGTATGTGGAGGCTGGAGTGGGAGGTTCAATCTCCTTCTTTTGTTAAACGGTGTAAGGGAGGAGGGAGGTACAATCTCCTTCTGTTGTTAGATGGCGAGGGAAGGAAGAAGGAGTACAACCTTCTCACGATTTTAGACAATGGGTAGGCAGGTACTTCTTCTTCTTCTTCTTCGTTCTCAATCTCCCGCTACCAAACCCCGAAAGGGTAAGTAGCAGAATGTAGTCCAGAGAACGAAATGCGTTGTGTCGTAGTTTACAGCTTGGCTGCAATATTTGCACCTTTCGGTCCAACACATCCGACTTCAGCAAGCATTTTTTGAGTACCGGGTTAGCATTCCCTCTTCGATCCATTCTCCTTAGCCAGTCTGCCCTACTGCATCTTGTTATCCAGGATCACCGCGTGGAGGTCTAGAAGGGCCTTGGCAGCTATGGTTCGCTGTCCCTGACGCTAGCAGACATCTATGGGTCGCTGACCACTGCAGCTCATGCGCTGCTCAGCATCTTGATACCGGAGGCAGGTATAATCTTCTTATGTTGTTAGACGAAGGGTAGGTACAATCTTCTTTTATGTTCTATCTGTAACCGCTGATATTTTAATGTTAACAAGTACCATAAGATAAATGCAATATAATTGTGATTAAAAAGGTCACTCATGAGGTTCAGGTGAATAAAAAGAGGATAAAGACGACGAGTTGAGAAGAGAAGAAGTGAATCTGCTTGTGACAGCAATTTGTGATAGGGAGTGAGAAAATCCAGAGGAAGCCGAAATAATGATTGAAAAAAATGTCGGAAAGAGGTTCACCGGATACAGGAGGCAAAAATGGAAGAATTAGTGTTGGAAGAATGTTAATTGTGTAATAAAATGTGCATTGGGGCTGCCAGTACGGACAATCTGGGACCATTGCATTTTAATTTGTGTGAAAGAATGGGAGAAAATATGGACGAGAGAGAGAGTGAAGCAGAAAGAGAGAGAGAGAGAGAGAGATAAGGAAGGAGGGAGAAATAGGGAGAGAGAGAGATGAAGGGAGAGCACATCCAGGATGCAAGTTAGAGATTAAGTGTGTTTCAAAACGTTTCTATAGAACGCGGTTGAGGGGAGGATACATATGCAAATTTACTGTCTGTGACATGTCCTTTGATAACGTAAGCTAGACTTAATGTAAGAGAGAGAGAGAGAGAGAGAGAGAGAGAGAGAGAGAGAGAAGTAGGGGGTGGGGAGGGGGTCACAGAGTTGAGAGGAAAAGAGAGTGAGATAAACAGATGAACGGTGTGAGTGATTGTTTAAGTGGCATCAATTGGTTATCCTAAACAAAAGGCTACGACAACCTTATTTATTTCCATGTTTATATCGGATAGAAAAGGAAAGTAACTAAAGATAATAAAAGCCATGACCCAGCTACCGGACCGGGCTTAAACAAAACGAAACCTACTTAGCGGCCAGAAGGTCACTCTGTGACTTTTTTTCTTTTATTTTCTTTTGCGTTCGCCTTATTTTTCTAATTCCCAAGGCGGTGTGCATTGCACTGTGATTTTTATTTTGCGCATGTCGGCCCAGTGCATCCGACTTCAGCATTCATTTTATGTAAGGGTCTGCTTCCTTCTGCATTTTCTAATAGTTTGCTTCTCCGGGGTAACTGTCGGTGTTGTGATGGGGATCGAACCCAGCACCTTCCAGTTGTGAGCCGTGCCACTTAACTACTAGGCCACGCCGTCCCCACTCTGTGACTGACAAAGAAAACATTTCACGAATCACAACTACAAGTATAAGCATAAACTCAACACATAATGGGATACAAACCATCGTGGGCAACAATACCATCCCATGGACAAATCGGTGCTCTTTACACAAAAATTAAATTTTAATTGACTCATAGAAACGATTTCATTGCAACTGGACACCCACATATGTGATACGTTACTTTCATTGTCAAAACTCTTGACGAGAGAGCATGAACTTCGTAGATTACGAAACGGCTCCGAAATTGTCCACTACTTTCCTCAGATACCTTTTTACAGCTGGGTCAAGAGGGTGACGTGGTCATGTCAGAAAAATCCCCACACCATGCCAGGTGTCATCGCGATGTAATTTGAACCTGGTACGTATGTATTGTAAGTAGAGATTACAACCAGTAGACCACACGGGTGCTTATAGAGGTATAACCATTACCAATGGTAGTACCTTCACTCAACAAAACACACAAATAATGTCTATTGGCGTATTTTAGGTCTAGGTCATCAAAAATCTCACCATAACTTACCTTGTGACCTTCATTCGTTAGGTTGCCCTAACTCCATCCCAGTGGCTTTCTTTAAATTTCTACCACAGGTGGTTATGGGCACCTTGTGCTAACGATGCCTGTCCCCAATTCTTTACCAGTCATAATAGCCGTCATAATTAATCATCATGTAGCATGTCCTTTTCAGAACGTCGCCTCCATCACAGCCCGTCTGAAAGAAACTCGATCTCTTGTCAAATCTCCAGCCTCCCTAACACATCACCTGCACAAAGGTAAGATTGACGTGGCATGTATCAAAGAAACGCACCTCAACAACAACCACAAATTCTCAATCAGAGGATAACAGACCTTCCGTCTGGATTGAGAAGGTCACAAAGGAGGGGTTCTGATACTGACACGTAACTGCATACCGAGTAGCGCGGTAGCTGTCAATCGCACCGGACAAGCATAAATTGTAGGAGTCGACATAATGACACAAGAAACGAAGATCCGCATCTTCAACCTGTATGGCCCACCAAACAAAGACCTGTCGCTCTCGAGTATGGAAATCAAGGGCTGCCTAATAGTTAAAGACTTCAACAGCCATTCGGAGAGATGAGGATATTCGGACATAGACAACAGAGGTGATGAAGTGGAAGACTGGGAGACACACATCTCTTTCTTCTTATCAATAGGTCGGAGGACAGCCCTAGCTTTTATTCTAGAACATGGCATACCACCTCTGCTCCAGACTTGGCCTTTTCTACGGTGGATATTCACCACAAAATAGACCGCCAGGTGCTAAACCAATTGGCAGGTAGCGATCACAGGCCAATTAGGCTAGAAGTTGACATGGAAGTAGGCCCACAGGAAATACAACTGCGCCGTCATTGGAATTATAAACGAGCCGACTGGGACAGATTTCCAATCTTGACAGATGGGCTGTGTGAAACTATTAACACGGAATAACAATAAGAAACCCATGGTGGAAAGCCTAAGCAAAGCAATAATGCAAGCAGCCACCGAAACCATCCCAAGAGAGGCAAGGAAAAACTACAAGCCATATTGGAATGATGAATTGCAGAAAGCGGAAAACGAAGTCTCAAATGCTAGGAGCATGGCAGAGAGAGAACAATCTATGGAGGCAAATATCGCCCTCAAAGCCATCACGGCGAAATACTAAACCAAATAACAAGAGACAGCTGGAAAAACAAAACAGAAAGCCTCAATTTAGATAAAGAAGGGAACAAACTATGGAAGTTAGTCAGAGCCATGAATGACGAAACTCCATCAAACAAACAAATTACCATCAAGCAGGGCGACAACATGCTCACTGGAAAAAAATCTGCAAACGCCTTTATAGTACATTATGCCAGAGCAAACCACATTGATGTCCCTACAGATAGGCATACATACATTAGTGAAGAACAAAAGAGCCACGACAACATCAATATGGCACCAGAGGAGCACATGATGGCAAAACTAACAATGAATGAAATGGAAGAGGCCATGAGAACATTGAAGAAAAAGAAATCGCCAGGAAAAGATGGGGTAACAAACGAAATGCTGATGGGGCTGGGCCAAACAGCAAAGAGGAAGTTACTATCAGTCCTGAACCAAAGCTGGAAAAGGGAAATTGTACCGCAGGCATGGAAAGATGCTGTAATTTTGCCAATGACAAAGAAAGAAAAAGATAGAGCAGATCCAAATGGATACAGGCCTATCAGTCTACTGAGCTGTGTAGGCAAACTGATGGAGCGTATGATAAACACCAGACTGATGTGGCATCTGGAAGAAAAACACATACTAATTCCACAGCAAGCAGGCTTTAGATAGCACAGATCCACTGAGGATCAGATCACTCTCATAGCCCAGGAAATAGGGGATGATTACCAGGAGAAAAAGCATACAGTAGCGGTTTGGGTGAATTTAGAGAATGCATTTGACAAGGTGTGGAAAGAGGGACTTAAAGTCAAGCTACGAAGAAGTGAAGTTTGTGGGAAAATGTACAGATGGATCAGCCACTACCTCGAAAACAGAACAGCCAGAGTTCAAGTACAAGGGCAGATGAGCAAAAAGGTGACACTTAAGCAGGTAGTACCCCAAGGGGGAGTACTGTCACCCACACTTTTCCTGGTGTGTATAAACAACATCACAGAGAATATACCCAGAAAAGTCCACAGCTCCATGTTTGCAGACGATCTGGCTATGTGGAAATCTGAACAAAATCTCACCATAGCAAGAAATCGGATGCAGCAGGCCCTAACATAGCTGGAGGGGTGGGCGAACTCATGGCTGGTCAAAATAAACGAGGAAAAAACGACATGTACGATATTTTCGCTTTCAAACAAACCCCATAACACCAAAATAAGTCTTAACGGCAAATATCTGCGGCCAAACGATAATCCAAAATACCGAGTCACATTTGATCGAGGCATGACATGGAAAAGTCAGATTGAGAGAAACCGAATGAGAGCCAGACAAAGAATCGCAATCATGAGGAAACATACTGGCACAAGCTGGGGAGCAGACGATAGTATACTAAAGAAACTGTACACTGGAAGAGTGAGACCAGTTCTCGAGTATGGCATTGCGGCATGGACAACAGCAGCAAGGGCGAACTTTGATAAAATTAGCAAACTTCAAAACCAAGCCATAAGAGTTATAACAGGTGGCATGAAGTCAACGCCAATTGTAGAACTTGAAAAGATTACAAATCTGCAATCCATGACCGATAGAAGAGACTGCAGAGCCCAGCAGTAAGCAGAGAAACTCAGAAGACTGACAGACCATCCAATGCATCAGAGACTAAATAGAGTTGGAAATGAGAAACTAAAGCTGAGAAACTTTGCAGAAATAGCCAAAGCAAAGATGAACGAAGACCCTATAAACACATTAACAAAACCAAAGCATATCCCTACTGTACGCAAACCTCCCTGGAAGCAGCATCTATTTCCGGTGGTGGCAGTAAATATACCAGGTATTTGAAAAAAGAACAGCCAGACTGAAAGAGAAAGAAGAGATATAACCCTGAGGTACATTACGAAAAACTACCCAAGCATGGACTGGACCCATGCATACACCGACAGCTCTATAACAAACAAAACACAGAATGGAGGGGCAGGGTATTCCTGAGCCTACCAAATGGTAACAAAATAACACTGTCAGTGGCAACTGGAAAATACTCAAGTCATTTCAGAGCGGAGGCAGAGGCACTGAGGGCTGCCGCAGAAGCAATGCTGACCGGCAAAAGAAATGAAAACAAGCCAGATAGTCCTGTTTACAGATGCCCTGGCCGTAGTCACAGCACTAAAAAGCCAGAAAAATACTGAACTTAATGATTTAAGAGCAGTACTCTGTCAACTATGCCAGCAGTCCGCACCAAAAAGAGTAGTGGTACAGTGGGTTCCATCCCATTGTAACATCCAAGACAACGAAGAGGCAGACAGACTGGCCAAAGAAGGAGCAAGACTACCATAACCAGATTCTAGTGTGACCTACGAAGAGTCCAAAAGGCTTATTAGAGCCAGATACATGGCCAAATGGGAAACAGAACATACTGGCTACACAATAAATGATGCCTATTACCAATTGAACAGAAGAGAGCAGGTCGTGGTCTTCAGACTCCGCACAGGCCACGACAGACTCAGGTACCACCTATTCATTAAACTGACGATAGGTGGCACTGACGAATGCAGTTGTGGTACCGGAAAAATGACCGCTGAACATCTTCTGCAAAACTGCCCGAAATACGAGGACCAGAGAAAGCACATGTGGCCATCACCAGTGGCAATATTAGACAAGCTCTATGGCAGTGTCGACAGCCTCAGGATGACCGCTGCTTTTTTCGAAAATATACAAGTTGACGTCTGACAGCGTACGAAGAAGAAGAAGAAGAAATCTCCAGCCTGCTAAGAGTTATGTCCAATCATTCCTTGATATCTTGGTGCCATCGCATTCTTGGTCTGCCAGTGTCTCTCGTACCCTATCTCTGCCTCTCTTTCCTAGAACCTTCCATTACCACTCTCTCAAGACCGCTGTATCTCTTAATGTGGCCAAAGTATTTACATTTTCTGTTCCTGGCGTAATGTATGAACTAGTTCTCCTGTATGCTCAAATCTTTTAGATAGTTCGCTTTCTTTTTTTCCCGATCCATTGTGTTCTGGAGACCATTCTGTAACAGTTTCACTCAAAGGACTATATTTGCTTCGTTTAGGTTTGAGTAACTGTCCATATTTCGCAACCGTATGCTGGCACATGAAAAACAAAGGTTCTGAAAATGTTCACTTTTGTTGGTCTATTGGAATTCCCCCATACTTTTCTCAAATTGTGTAACCCTTACATTGCCAATCTCCTTAAAATGTCCATTCCGCAGCCGCCATTGCTGTCAATTCTGGAGACCCGACACTCGAAGTTCATGACCTGTTCTATGTCCGAACCCCCGAATTAGAATTTTTTTTCACTTCTTGTTTTATCCTCGACCACCATCATTGTTTTTTATATGTTTACACAGAGATTCTGTTGTTCGCTGCAAGTGATTACGTCTGCAATTATCTACTCCAACCAATCTGCAACGTCTGCGTATCTTAGCTCTGAAATCTTGTATCCGACGATTGTAAAGTGAGCGTAACTTTCGATATTCTCATCCTCTCTAACGTTCCTCATAATTTATACGAACAATAAATTATACAGCCTGTCGGAAGCACTCCCAGAGATCAGCTGTAAATTTAACATCGAAAATGTAATATATCATTCCTTCCCACTGCACAATAAATAAGAAAGAGGGGGCAGATATGCTAGCCAAATAGCGGTAAGAAAAATGCGAAATTAACAAAACAATTATGTAAACAGGTATGAGAAAATGGCAGATTAAACACCGCATTGGTGAGTACGCTATAGATCAAATAACAATATACAGACAGCAAACACGCCACCGTAGGAGCAAGCAGCATCTGTTCACACATCATGAAACATGTCATTTGCAAAGCGTCGCTCTCATAACAGCCGATCTGTAAGACCCACGATCTCTAGCCATAACTCCCGCCACTGTCGTTGTCATTTTCAGGACTCCTTGGTCTGCCTCGGCCCGGCTTTCCAGGCACCAAACCCCCCCCCCCCCCCTCCCTCCACCCCCTGCCCAGTATCGTTCTCTCCAGGCCATTATGCGTTTGATGTAGCAAAAATATTTTAGCTTTCTGGACAAGATACTTTTTACTAACCAATTTTCCTCGATATCCAGTTTTTGTAAGATATCTGAATTTTTCCTTTCCGCTATCCATGGAATTTTTAGCACACTCCGGTAGCAGTTTAGTTCAAAAGATTCAATCCTTTTTCTTAAGTGTTTGAGTGCTGGTCCACGTTTCACATCGGTGCGTTGCCATCGGGAAGATGCATGTTTGTAGGATTTTTATGTTCATTTTATTAGAGTTCAGCCAAAAGTTTTTAAAAATTGTATTCCACCTCTGCATTGCCACGGCCATTCTCCGCCTGACTTCCTTCAGGCAATCTACATTGTTGCTTATAATTGATCCGAGGAGCTCAAAACTTGTGACTTTCTCAATTTCTTATTGATCTTCTTCTTCTTCATCGTACGCAGTCAGACATCAACCTTTATTTTTTCGAAAAAAGCAGTAGTCATCCTGAGGCTGTCGACACTGCCGTAGAGCTTGTCTATTGTTGCCACTGGTGATGGCCACATCTTCTCTCTGTGATCCTCGTATGTCGGGCAGTTTTGCAGCAGGTGTTCAGCGATCATTTTCCCGGTGCCGCACGTGCATTCGTCAGTACCACCTATCTTCAATTTATTGAATAGGTGGTACCTCAGTCTATTGTGGCCAGTGCGAAGTCTTCTTCTTCTTCTTCTGCGTACACAGTCAGACAGCAACCATTATTTTTTCGAAAAAAGCGGCGGTCGTCCTGAGACTCTCGCCACTACCATAGAGCTTGTCTTGCAGTTCCACTGGCAATGGCCACATCTGCTCTCTCTGATCCCCGTATGTCGGGCAGTTCTGCAGCAGATGTTCAGTTGTCATTTTACCAGTACCGCACGGGCATTCGTCGGTACACCCTATCTTCAATTTGTTGAATAGGTGGTACCTCAGTCTATTGTGGCCAGTGCGAAGTCTGAAGACAACGACCTGCTCTCTTCGGTTCAACTGGTAATAGGCATCGTTTTTGGTGTAACCAGTATGTTCGGTTTCCCATTTGGTCATGTATCTGGCTTTGATAAGCCGTTTTGACTCTTCGTACGTCATACTGGTATCTGTTTGTGGTAGCCTTGCACCTTCTTTTGCCAGTCTGTCTGCCTCCTCGTTGCCTTGGATGTTGCAGTGTGACGGAACCCACTGTACCACTACCCTTTTTGGTGCGGACAGCTGGCACAGTTTGCAGAGTGCTGCTCTTAAGTCATTAAGCTCAGTGTTTTTCTGGCTTTTTAGCGCTGTGACTACGGCGAGAGCATCTGTCAGCAAGACTATGTGGCTCTCATTTTCACTGTGTGTTGCCATTTCTTCCACTGCCGCCCTCAGTGCCTCTGCCTCCGCTCTGAAATTGCTTGTGTACTTACCAGTAGCGAATGACAGTGTTATTTTTCTGCCATTTGGTAGGTTCAGGAATGCTCCTGCCCCTCCGTTCTGTGTAGTGTTTGTTACAGAACCGTCGGTGTATGCATGGGTCCAGTCCATGCTTGGGTAGCTTTTCGTTATGAAGCTTAGGGTAGTGTCTCTCCTTTCTTTTTCGGTCTGGCAGTTTTGTTTGCAATACCTGGTATATTTTCTACCACCTCTGGAAATATATCCTGCCTCCAAGTAGGTTTTCGTACAGTAGTGATGGGTTTTGGTGTTGTTAGTGTGTTTATGGGATCTTCGTGCATCTTTGCTTTGGCTATTTCTGCAAAGTTTCTCCGCTTTAGTTTCCCAGTTCCCAAATTGTTTAGCCTCTGGTACATTGGATGGTCCGTCAGTCTTCGGAGTTTCTCTGACTGCAGCTGGGCTCTGCAGTCTCTTCTGTCGGTCATGGATTGCAGTTTTGTAATCTTTTCAAGTTCTACAATTGGCGTTGACTTCATGCCACCTGTTATGTTTCTCATAGCTTGGTTTTGAAGTTTGTTAACTTTATCGAAGTTCGCCTTCGCTGCTGTTGTCCATGCCGCGATGCCATACTCGAGAACTGGTCTCACTCTTCCAGTGTACAGTTTCTTTAGTATACTTTCGTCTGCTCCCCGGCTTGTGCCAGCAAGTTTCCTCATGATTGCCATTCATTCTCTGGCTCTCATTCGGTTTCTCTCAATCTGACTTGTCCATGTCATGCGCCGATCAAATGTGACTCCCAGATAGTTTGGGTTGTCCTTTGGCTGCAGGAATTCACCATTTAGACTTAATTTGGTGTTTTGGGGTTAGATTGAAAGCGAGAATATTGTACATGTGGTTTTCTCCTCGTTTATTTTAACCAGCCATGAGTTCGCCCACTGTTCCAGCGATGTTAGGGCCTGCTGCATCCGGTTTCTTGCTATGGTGAGATTTTTTTCAGAGGTCCACATAGCCAGATCGTCTGCAAACATTGAGCTATTGACTCTTCTTGGTATATTCTCTGTAATGTCGTTATAAACACCAGGAAGAGTGTACTCCCTCTTGGGGCACTCCCTGCTTAAGTGTCACCTTTTTGCTCATCTGCCCTTGTACTTGGACTCTGGCCGTTCTTTGTTTGAGGTAGTGGTTGATCCACTTGTACATTCTCCCACAAACTTCACTTCTCCTTAGCTGGACTCTAAGTCCGTCTTTCCAGACTTTGTCAAATGCCTTTTCCAGGTCCATCCAAACCGCTACTGTATGTTTCTGTGCCTGGTAGGTATCTTCTGTTTCTTGGGCTATGAGGATGACCTGGTCCTCAGTGATCCGAGGTACTCAAAACTTGTGACTTTCTCAATTTCTTGTTGATCAATAACTTTAGGTTTTATCTTTGTCTTGTCTGTGCTCAATAGTTTGGTTTTACTTATATTCAGGTATAGGTTTTGGTTTTCTTTGCGTTGTTTTACTGACAGGATCATTCGTTCCAGTTCCACAGCGATCTTTGTAACATCATCTGTTACACAAATACAACATTGGTAACACATATAGTAGTCCGTCCGGTGAGGACATACAGCGCTCTTTGTGACATCATCTGTTATACAAATACAACATTGATAACACATATAGTATTCCGTCCGGTGAGGACAGACAACGGTAAAACATGTTCTCCATGTCTCTCGTCTATACCAGAGGAGCGGAGTTACACCACGGCCGTCTCCAACATAGATGGGGGATACAACCTAAAGACTTTGAGACACATGAAAGAAAGGCAATAATAAAAGTAGATATTGTTTTTTGAGATCGAACAACCGCGACGTAGAAGATCTTCCATTTGGAAAATACCTCTAAAATTATCACGTGTCACTTTTTTTGTGGGCCGTTTCTCGTGCAAGGAAGTATGCACACTCCATCTCCAACAGCTGTGTCTGTTATGGGATTATCTTTAATTTTAGTTTTCTTGAGCTCAGCAAATTAGACCCTGTCTTCTCTGACTTACTTTTATACAGCCTTTAGTCATGTCATCTTTTTTACCTTTCCAATGTTGGCTTCCATTAAAGATTGGCAATACAATAATAACCTCTTCAAGTCATATATCATTGAAAATCTTCACTAAATGAGAAAGGTAGCAAAAGGTCAAATCACATAACTTTTTTCCTCTACAATTGAATCCTTTGTCGATTGCAGGCGATATCATGTGGGCTTTTTTCTGAGTTCAACCCTTTCTGAAAATAAAGCGATATCTACAGACACGAGTTCAGATCTTCATCCCGACTATTTCCTACCAGCTCATTCGCCGTAGTAAAATCGAAAAGATTTTTTTGAAAGTGGAGTACCTTCACTAATGTACGGTTAAACTCTTTACAGAATAAAAGATGGCGCTTATTGACGTTTTGTAGGGCAATATCAATCTTCACCCAACTTATCTTGCTGCCTTCATTAGTAACGTTGACCAAACTTCGCTTGTGGTTTTTTTTAAAATTACTACCACCTGCGGTCATGGTCACTTTGTTCTCTTGAATGTCCATCCCTCAGCTACGCATGTTGGATCCTATATAACTCCTTAATATAGTTGCTTTGTCAACGGACAAGTGTGGGAGCCTGGTGCTAAAATCCTCATATCGGACATCATATAATTTCTTAACAGTGAACAAACAGACGCTGGGAACGTTAGATTAATTACCTTCTTAAAATGCTATGGAGACAGAAATAAAAACTATTACAAGTTGAAATGAACAAGATAATTGCCAATAGAACAAACAAAAAAAGAGAGAGAGAGATTCTGAAACAACATATAATTGTTTCGCCATGAACAGAAAACAAGATGAAATGAAATTTGAAGAAGAAGAATAGTAAATGTACACAGCAAATCTACTTAATTTTTTTTTGTACGGTTTTTATGCGAAATTGCGTTGCACCATTTTTCACCTATGATCCAGTAGGTAAGGAAGAATATCATCTGGTCAGGCATAACATACTGATCAGACATGTTAGCTAGAGTCAGGTAAATAAATACTGGCCAAGACCCTCACTTCGGCTTTCATGTAGCCGTCCCCGGAAACGAGCTGTTGTCTTAGAAGCCTGCTAACGAGGTTAGGGATCGACATGATCCCCATAGTAGTGAGCGACACGCAGATGAAGCCAAGCATAGCACAGCCACCTGGAGGACCACGGTCCACCTTCAATAGCGCGCTCGGGATGTAGGAAAGCTACGACAACCCACATTTAACGTCCATTTTAGGGCGCACAAAAGAGTTATCCTACTCAATGTGGGCATTCAACAACAAAGTGATGCAGCTCATCCGATTTAAACAGACCTTTCTATGGGCTTTCTTAAACCATCGACTGTAACACCCTGTGTGCTGAGGGCAGTTTTTCACTTTGTTGAAACCGTACTGATCGATATATCTAGTTTGGAAGATCGTTAATTATGCTACTTGATATATTTTTTCGAGGTTATTGGAACACACAAGATCCTCTAAACACACAAGTACAGTCAAGGTTTGTCCCGTATTAGTTACATTACTGACTGGGAATGAATTTGGTGGAGACTTCAGTATACATGAGGTAGTGTGGTCAGTTCCTACCCTCGCTGTCTTTTATTCCCTAGTCGTGTGCAAAGTACTCATTTATAACTGGGTCAAGTGGAGCGTACAGATGGTGGGATTCGTACCCCGTACCTTTGCCGTGTAAATCTAGTGCTCTGCCACTACGCTAATCGTACGTCCCGTTTGGAGACCTATACATGAAAAGAGAAAAGACAATTGTTTGGTTCAATTTCTCTTTTAGAATTTGGCGCATAGCAGAAACAAGGAATAAATAACAAAAATGACTATTATTCAAGAATACATATTTGTCCATTTTACGTGAGCAGTTAAACAAAATTTGATCAAACGCTAGGAGCGGGTCGTGTAAATGATCGTTATCATTATGGCATTCTGCATGACGTGGACGGTATTGATTTTCAACATCTTTTTGTTCTACGGGCTGTTTATCAAAGATAGTGTCATCAATTTGTGTTTAACCACCAAGCATTTTCTCTCCTTGTCATCTACTGCCATTTTTCCCCAAAATGTCCGGTGTGATAGTGGTCTGCATAACATAGCACTGCTCCTAACAGTAACACTCTTCCTAACATAACAACCACGACCTATGTTTTCCATTGGTGTAAGTAATATCTAACTAACCTAAACGATAAAAATGGTAATGAAATATATTTGTTTCTTATCTGAACACAAGTTAATTATATTTCAATACAGCAATCATGTCCAGCGGAAGGGGAGACAAAGTGCATCGAGCTAAGAAAGAGAACATTACATTGAGACGATGAATTGGGAAGAAATCGTCAAATAAAAAAAAAAAGAGAAATGTGTTTACTCTCGTCCATTTATTGTAATTTGATCTTGGCTAGCGGCCAAAGAAACAACTGGTCTCTCCCACTACCACACCCCTCAGAAAACGCTAAGGCCAAACACAATGAGTTATCTCGTCTCAATTTATCCCCAGTCTGCTACCGTCTAGCGTTTCAGTTTCAACTTAACATAAAGAGAGATACTTCAAGAAAAGATAAGGTATGTGCACAGGCTTTCTGGATTGAGACACTCTCAATGGAAAGATAAAGTAGCAACAAATGAAATTCGGAGTAAATGGAATTTTGTCATAAAAAAAGTGCCATATTGCTTCAAGTAATGTACAGCTCAGGTTACTTACATAGAATGTCCAGCAGTTCTCATCATGTATTATGTAACCAATGTGATCGTATTTGTGGTTTTACTAATCTTTGCAACCTACTTATATCAACCAACCTTCTTCTTCTTCTTTTTCTTCTTCTTCTTCTTCTTCTTCGGCTTCGTTCGTTCTCAATCTCCCATTACCAAATTCTGAAAGGGCTTAAGTAGCAGAATGTAGTCAAGAGAACGGAATGCGTTGTGTCGTAGTTAACAGCTTGGCTGCGATATTTGGACCTTTCGATCCAACACATCCGACTTCAGCAAGCATTTTTTGAGTACCGGGTTAGCATTCCCTCTTCGATCCCTTCTCCTTAGCCAGTCTGCCCTGCTGCAGCCTGTTATCCAGGATCACCGCGTCGAGGTTTAAAAGGGTCTTGGCAGCTATGGTTCGCTGGCCCTGATGCTAGCAGTCAGCTATGGATCGCTGACCACTGCAGCTCATGCGCTGCTCAGCATCTTGATCCCCAACCTTATTCATGTGCCTTTCGTGTTACACTTTTAGTTTATGCATGATACACAGGAATGATATAATTTCTCTCGGCAACTGTAGAAAACTTATTACTGGTAGCTTAGTTTGTATGCAAGGAATGCGTCTTAGAAAATATATCCCAGTTGTAAGCACGTTGACGTTCAGGGATAGAAATGCGTGTTCAAACAGTATACCCGCATAGATACTGCCTTTTTGGAAAAATGGAAAACAGTTCATAGAACCAACTTCGTTGAATTTGGGCCACCCCACATGTGTTCAGTTGCTTTCATTGAACATGGGCGACCACATGTGATCAGTGTTCTTCCATTGCACATGGGCGACCACATATGTGCTCAGTCCCTGTCATTACGCCTGAGATACCTTATATGTGCTCAGTCCCTGTCATTACACCTGAGATACCTTATATGTGCTCAGTGTTCTTCCATTGCAGCTTCGCGACCACATATGTGCTCAGTTTCTCTCATTACACTTGGGCAGCCTCATATGTGCTCAGTTCCTCTCATTACACTTGGGCTACCTCATATGTGCTCAGTTCCTCTCATTACACTTGGGCAACCTCATATGTGCTCAGTTCCTCTCATTACACCTGGGCTACCTCATATGTGCTCAGTTCCTCTCATTACAATTGGGCTACCGCATATGTACTCAGTTCCTCTCATTAGATGTGGGCTACCTCATATGTGCTCAGTTTCTCTCATTACACCTGGGCTACCTCATATGTGCTCAGTACCTCTCAATACACTTGGGCTACCTCATATGTGCTCAGTACCTCTCAATACACTTGGGCTACCTCATATGTGCTCAGTTTCTCTCATTACAGAAATCGCCGACGATAGAGCCCGAACTGCCTAACTATCGACCTGGATTCGAAATTTTTCTTTGACTAAGTCAGGTACACATTTTCAACTGGGTCGACTAGGGAAAGTGGTCACAACTCACAACCTCCTAATCCACAGGCTCTCTTACTGACTTTTGTAATTAAGTGTTACAAAATGTATATCTCATGTTTTGGGAGGTGTCTTACTCTTAGTCAACCTATACTTCTACAGTGGCAGATGTCCCTTTGCAGGTCCCAGCTCTGGTATGAGCTGGATGTAACCGGGATGAGGATTTACTGAATAGCAGGTTAGGCTCGAGCAGCTTATTACTTCGATGCGTTGTTACAAGATGCCTCGTAAGGTTGTTAACCGATGTGCGAGTCCATCTTTATAGACTCGAACAATAGAGCAAGGTAGACCCGCAACCTGCCAAGTGCCATCTATACTGCTCTTAAGAAACCACCTAACCATGGCCGGTGTCATGCCATGTCACACAGTTAGTCGCCTCTTACGACATGCTCTAAATGGAATTGTTGTTGTTGAATGCCCACATTGAGTAGGATTACTTTTTTGTGCACCCTAAAAAGGACGTTAAGTTGCATGTTGTCGTAGCTTTACTCACATCCCGAGCGTGCTGATGAAAGTGGACCGGGGTCCTCCAGGCGGTTGTTCTATGCTGGGCTTCATCTGCGTGACGCTCACTATTCCGAGAATCACATCAATCCTACACCTTGCTAACCAGGCTGCATGAAAACAGCCCGTTTCCAGAAAAGGCTAAGAGGAAGCCAAGGTGAGGGTCTTGTCCAGCATGTTTCGCCTGAACTTAACATATCTGATCAGAATTTTCTGCCTGATCAGACGTTAATCTTCCTTCCCTCTTTGTGGGGAAGTGTTGTGATTCTTATCTTTGTCATACACAACGACCCCGACGGACCAATCTAGAGGTATATTAACTTTATTGTTTCCGGTCTCACATTCTGAGAGGTGTGATAACTTTATTGTATCAGGCCTTTAATGTTACTAACGGCGTGAAGGAGGAATGCGTCCTAGCTCCTGATTTGTTTTAGCATGATGTTTTCTGTAATGCCGTGGAATGCCTACATCGATTACGACGTCAGAGTTGGCCTTCACTACCGCACTGACGCCGGGCTATGCAATCTGAGAAAGTTCAAGGCCAAAACCAAAATCTACAAGTTTAGCATAGTTGATTTTCTTTATGCGGATGAATGTGCCTCGGTTATTTGGAGAATTAAGATACCTGAGGATTGAAAATGTGAGGTGTGAAGTAAGAAGTAGTGGAAGTGCCACAGGACTCGATTTTGGAACCAATTTTGTTCTGTTTTATATACATATAAACGATTTGGACTTTGATATCGAAATCGGTCTGAGAGCTGGCAGATGCAGTTTAATGTAGATAAATGTACAGTTATCCCCATGGGTAGATCCAATCTATCTATCTGTCTTCAGTCTGTTTGTGTCGTTGGACGCCGTTTTGGGAGGGGGATGGTGTGACCTTCGTTGCATTTATTTTTTGTCAGATGAAAATCTACTGGTTACTTGCCAGGTAAACCCTGGCTTATATTCCCAAACGTTAGCTTGGCTGCTCATGAAATATGTGATCGCCTTTTTGGGACTGGTGGTGGTGGAAGCGTGAATTAGAGCAAGGTAGACATCAGCCTGTTCGGTGCCATTTATGCCGTTCCACTAACCACATAAGAAAGATCTGATGTTATTGCCACACAGTCGACTTTTTGCGTCATATTGTCTGTGAGACGAGAATGTCTCGAATAATATGAGTAGATTTTTAACTTGAATTTTGCCCGAGCAGCGGTCGTTAAGCCTACTCTTTTCGACTTCCAACTGTCAAAAAATGTGTAACTTGCGCCACTACACACGAGTGTCCAATCTCACTACTCAGAGATCAGGGGACATTTTTACCAGATGATACATGTGAAAAAATCCCGATCTCAACCATGATTTTTTTGGGTCCATTAGTTTGTCCAGGTCAAACTTTAGCCTGGTCACATCCTTCTTTGCGACTCCCTTCAATCACAGACGTATGGTCATCATAACTAGATCGTGGTCGCTTTCTATATCAGCTCCGGGAAAACTTCTCGTTTTGGAGGTGTTGATGCTCGATCTGAACCTCCTCTGGACCAGTATATAGTCAATATGGCTGTGCACTTCTTTGCTTGGGTTATGCCATGTCCAGTGTCTCGACGGAGTGTTTAACCCAAACGTATTTGACACCAACAGCTGGTTCCATCTTGCAAATTCTAGGAGTCTGAGGCCCCGGTCATTGGTTTCTTTATTTCCGTATGGGCCACATGTTCCCCTCCAGTCGTGGACTGCATCTTCTCCAATTTTTGCATTCCAATCACCCTGGACTACCAATATGTCTTTTTTTGGCGTTTTGTGTATCAGACTTTGAAGTTGATCATAGAATGCCTCTATTTCACAATCTTCATAGTCTGCAGTGGGTGCGTAGCACTGTATTATGGTAATATTTAACGGTGCTGCCTTTAGCCGTAATATGATAAAACGGCTAGATATCGGGCGGCAACCCAATATGCATCTGGCTATGTCTTTATACACCAGTATCCCCACTCCATGTAAATGTTTGTCCTCCCTGCCACTGAAGTAGAACTTGTAGCCCTCCTCCGTGGTAAACTCTCAAAAGCTTTTCCATCGAGCCTCGAATATATAACAAGGATGTTCCACCGGTAATTCTCCATCTCGTGCGTTAGCTCATTGATTTTATCACATGGGTTCAGTGTTCTAACAATCCACGTACCTATTGTGGACAAACTAATGGACCCAAAAATCACCGAAGTGTTTCAAGCAAGGCTGGCAGGGAGATTTGCGCCACTGTTGGCTCTCAGAGAGGGACTGGATATAGATACAGTTACAGAATCTCTTAACGCACTCTCATAGATACTGCAACAGAGATCCTGGGATGCCACCAAACAAAAAAGAAGCCATGGGTGACCAAAGACATTCTAGACCTTTGTGATAAAAGAAGGTCACTGAAAAAACACAATCACCCACCGGAGGAGGTCGGCAGTTATAAAGAGGTGAAGAAAGCCATACAACAAAAGATGAGAGAGGCGAAAGAAGCTTGGATATGCGAGCAATGCACAAACATCGAAGAGAGACTAAACAGAAATGATGCTAAAGGAGCATACAAGGTTGTCAAAGAACTGGTAACACCAAGACAAGGCAGGAACTTTATGATTTATGATAAAAGCGGCAAGTGCCTTATTGAGGAAAATGACGTACTGGCACGATGGACAGAGTACTGTTCCGAGCTACATAACTATGAAGGACGAAACGAACCTGAGAAAACAATCCCCCCAACACCAACAAATATAGAGTATAACCAACTGATAACGAAGGAAGAGGTAATTTCAGCGGTAAAGACATTGAGAAGAGGGAAGGCGGCCGGCGTGGACAATATACCAGCAGAGCTCTTACAAGCAGATGGAGAGGTAGTGGTGGAAGGCCTGACAAACATCTGCAACAAAAGATGGGCGACAGGAAACTGGTCGGACTTATGGACGAAATCAATAGTTATACCGTTACATAAGTCTGGAAACCTAAAGCTGTGCCAAAATTACAGAACAATCAGCTTCATCATCCACCCTAGCAAGATCATGCTTAGATTAATCCTCGACGGATTGAAACCCCAAGCAGAAAATATCATTGCCGAGGAGCAAGCAGGGTTCAGACAAGGGAAAAAGCACTACAGAACAGATATTAAATTTACGGCTGCTAAGCGAGAAATATCTAGAACAGCAGCAAACAGTGTATCATGTATTTGTGGATTTTAAGAAAGCGTTTGATAGGGTATGGCATAAAGCGCTTTGGGCAACCATGAGAATGTATAATATCAACGGAAATATTATAACGGTCCATGAACATCTGTATGACAAGGCGTCTAGTGCAGTTCTTGTGAATGGGAGGCGAGGGGACTGGTTTCGCACATCAGTTGGTGTGAGACAGGGGTGTACACTCTCTCCAACTCTTTTCAATATATTCCTTGAAGGAATTATGAGTGAGGCACTTGGATGTCACGTTGGTACTTTCAAGATAGGGGGCCGAACGATTACGAACCGTCGTTTTTCAGATGGTATCGACGGGTTGGCGGGTTCAGAAACAGAACTCCAGGAATGGGTCGGAAGGCTCGATGAAACAGCTCTTGACTATGGTATGGAGATACACGCTGGAAAGACAAAACTAATGACAAACAACGCTACGGGCTTCAACAGCAAGAGAAAAGCAAACGGTCAAGAACTCGAAGTAGTTGACCGTTTTAAATATCTTGGGTCGATTGTCAGTGATGAAGGATCAAAATGTGAAGTATTGGCTAGAATAGCACAGACAATAGCGGCGCTTGCACGGCTTAACAAAATCTGGCAAGATATACGGTTAGCTCTATGCACGAAAATCAGATTAATGCGTACACTGGTCCTGTCAATATTCCTCTATGCTTGTGAGACATGGACAGTTACAGCTGAGCTTCAACGAAGGATACAGGCCTTGGAGATGAGATGTTTCCGAAAACTTTTACACGTCACGTACAAAGATCGAGTAACAAATGAGGAAACACGAGATAGAATTACAACAGCAATAGCGCCTTTCGAAGATCTCTTGGCAACTATCAAAAGAAGAAACTCACTTGGTACGGTCACATATCGAGATCAAATGGTCTTGCAAACACAATCCTCCACGGGAAGGTGCAAGGCAGACGAAGAGGAGGCCGGCCCAAAAAGAGATGGGAGAACAACATAAAAAAATGGACCAGTCTCCGACCAGAAGAGTCACAGGCAGCGGCATCTGACAGAGAGGGGTGGCGTGGGGTTGTGAGGATGTCTTCATGTGTGCCCCAACGACCTCATCGGTTACGGGATAACCTGACCTGACCAACCATGATTTGAACCCGCGATCTCCATCACCCGAGGCAAACACCTTAGCTCGAGACGACCGGGTCACCCGTAGATCCAATGTGGAACATAAATACAGAATGGGAGTGAACAATATTACAAAGATAGAAAAGGAAAGGGACCTTATGGTTATAATAGATCATACAGGTACGGTAAGATCAAATCCAGGAAGAAGTGAAAATGAAATGTAACGGCAGGTATAATAACAGTAAATATTAAACATAGGAGCCAGGAAGTGATTGTCAAACTGTATGAAGTATTATTTACACCTAAAACGCCTAATGCATTGTTAAGTATAATAAAAGTAAATATTAAACATAGGAGCCAGGAAGTGATTGTCAAACTGTATGAAGTATTATTTACACCTAAAACGCCTAATGCATTGTTAAGTATAATAAAAGTAAATATTAAACATAGGAGCCAGGAAGTGATTGTCAAACTGTATGAAGTATTATTTACACCTAAAACGCCTAATGCATTGTTAAGTATAATAAAAGTAAATATTAAACATAGGAGCCAGGAAGTGATTGTCAAACTGTATGAAGTATTATTTACACCTAAAACGCCTAATGCATTGTTAAGTATAATAAAAAGAAATATTAAACATAGGAGCCAGGAAGTGATTGTCAAACTGTATGAAGTATTATTTACACCTAAAACGCCTAATGCATTGTTAAGTATAATAAAAAGAAATATTAAACATAGGAGCAACGAAGTCATAAAACTGTATAAAGCATTAGTTGGACCTACATTGATGTACTGTGTACAGGTGTGGAGTCTTTTCGTAGAATGGGTATAAACATGCTGGAAAGGATTGCATAAAGTGTGTCAAAACTGATAGTGAGATTTCAAAATTATAGTTATTGTGTGTCTAGATAAAAAATGAATTCGAGGGAAAGAATAAATTAGACTATAACAAGTTTTTCACACACAACAGCCTACTAAGACAAGAAAGCACAGCGTCACATTTATTAAAGAAAGGTCCTGATTATATGCTAGAAAACCTTTTTTTGGTCAGAAAGTTGTGAATGCTTGGAATGCGTTGCTACAAGAAATAGTGGATGCGGTGTCAATTAATGCATTCAAGAATACATTGGATGCGCTTTAGCTATTTTTAGATCAAGGGAAGTAAAAGAAATTGGTTTTATACATACTCTGCAGAGACTTCTGAATCAGTATAAAGACGTCAAGTTAAGTCAAGTTGTCTGGGAAGTTGCAATGCAGCGTTTAGGCTCGGTTTTTTATTTACTTAGGGGTTGCAAAAAAATTCACGTTTTTCAAAGAGTTTCAATTTGTGGATGGGCCAAACAGCAAAGAGGAAGTTACTTTCAGTCCTGAACCAAAGCTGGAAAAAGGGGATTTGTACCGCAGGCATGGACAGAAGCTGTAGTTATACCAGTACCAAAGAAAGAAAAAGATAGAACAGATCCAAATTGATACAGGCCTATCAGTCTACTGAGCTGTGTAGGTAAACTGATGGAGCGTATGATAAACACCAGACTGATGTGGTACCTGGAAGAAAAACATATATTAATTCCACAGCAAGCAGGATTTAGACAACACAGATCCACTGAGGACCAGATCACTCTCATAGCCCAGGAAATAGAGGATGCTTACCAAGAGAAAAAGCATACAGTAGCGGTTTGGGTGGATTTAGAGAAGACATTTGACAAGGTGTGGAAAGAGGGACTTAAGTCAAGCTACGAAGAAGTGAAGTATCTGGAGACATGTACAAATGGATCAGCCACTACCTCGAAAACGAACAGCCAGAGTATAAGTACAAGGGCAGATGAGCAAAAGATGACACTGGAGCAAGGAGTACTCCAAGTCCCCAGTTGGAGAACTGTCACCCACACTTTTCCTGGTGTATATAAACATCATAGAGAATATACCAAGAAGAGTCCACAGCTCCGTGTTTGCAAACGATCTGGCTATGTGGACCTCTGAAAAAAATCTCAACGTAGCAAACAATCGGATGCAGCAGGCCCTAACATCGTTGGAGGAGTGGGCGAAATCATGGCTGGTCAAAATAAATGAAAACAAAACAACATGTACGATATTCTCGCTTTCAAATAAACCAAAGAACACCAAAATAAGTCTAAACGGCAAATATCTGCGGCCAAACGACAACCCAAATTACTTGGGCGTCACATTTGATCGGCGCATGACATGGAAAAGTCAGATCGAGAGAAACCGAATGAGAGCCAGACAAAGAATGGCAATCATGGGTAAACGTGCTGGCACAAGCTTGGGAGCAGACGAAAGAATACTAAAGAAACTGTACACTGGAAGAGTGAGACCAGTTCTTGAGTATGACATTGCGGCATGGGCAACAGCAGCAAAGGCGAACTTTTATAAAATTAGCAAACTTCAAAACCAAGCCATGAGAGTTATAACAGAAGGCATGAAGTAAATGCCAATTGTAGAACTTGAAAAGATTACAAATCTGCAATCCATGACCGGCAGAAGAGACTGCAGAGCCCAGCAGAAAGCAGAGAAACTAAGACGACTGACAGATCATCCAATCCAACAGAGACTAAATAGATTTGGAAAAGGGAAACTAAACCCAGAAATATTGCAGAAATTGCCAAAGCAAAGATGAGCGAAGACCCTATGAACACCAAAACAACACCAAAGTCCATCCCTACTGTTCGCAAACCCACATGGAAGTAGCATATCTTTCCGGAGGTGGTAGAAAATAGACCAGGTATTGGAAACAAGAACATCCAGACTGAAAACGAAAGACATAACGCTGAGGTACATAGCGGAAAACTACCCAAGCATGGACTGGACCCATGCATACACCGACGGTTCTGTAACAAACACAACACAGAATGGAGAGGGAGGGGTATTCCTGAGCCTACCAAATGGTAGAAAAGTAACACTGTCAGTGGCAACTAAAAAATTCTCAAGCAATTTCAGAGCGGAGGCAGAATACTGACGGCTGCAGTAGAAGCATTGCTGACAGGCGAAAGAAATAGAAGCCAGATAGTCATGTTTACAGATGCCCTGGCCGTGGCTACAGCACTAGAAAGCCAGAAAAATAGTGAACTTAATGATTTAAGAGCAGTACTCTGTCAACTATGCCAGCAGTACGCACCAAAAAGAGTAGTGATACAGTGGGTTCCATCCCACTTTCACATCCAAGGTAATGAGGAGGCAGACAGACTGACAAAAAAAGGTGCACGACTGCCATAACCAGATTCTAGTGTGACCTACGAAGAGTCCAAAAGGTTTTTTAGGGCCAGATACATGGCCAAATGGGAAACAGAACATACTGGTTTCACAAAAAATGATGCCTACTACCAGCTGAACAGAAGAGAGCAGGTCGTGGTCTTCAGACTCCGCACAGGCCACAACAGACTAAGGTACCATCTATTCAATAAATTGAAGATAGGTGGCACTGACGAATGCACCTGTGGTACAGGGAAAATGACCCCTGAACATCTGCTGTAAAATTACCCGAGATACGAGGACCAGAGAAAGCACATGTGGCCATCACCAGTAGCAACACTAGACAAGCTCTATGGCAGTGTCGACAGCCTCAGGATGACAGCTGCTTTCTTCGAACAAATTTAAGTTGACGTTTGACAGCGTACGAAGGAGAAGAAGAAGAAAAAGAAGCTAATGTCATAACCACGCTGCCACCAGAATCTCTCCATGTTTGGTATTCTGATCACCAGGACACTCAATCCTCTCCATTTTGGATAATCTAACCACTCAGCCACCCAATCCTGTCATGTTTGATACTCTAACCACTCGGACACCCAATCCTCTCATGTTTGATACTCTAACCACTCAGACACCCGATCCTCTCATGTTTGATACTCTATCCACTCAGCCACCCTATCCTCTCATGTTTAGTACTCTAACCACTCAGCCACCATATCCTCTTATGTTTGACACTCTAACCACTCAGCCACCCAATCCTCTCATGTTTGATACTCTAACCACTCAGCCACCCAATCCTCTCATGTTTGATACTCTAACCACTCATCCACCTTATCCTCTCATGTTTGGTACTCTAACCACTCAGCCACCAGATCCTCTCATGTTTGGTACTCTAACCACTCAGCCACCCTATCCTCTCATGTTTGGTACTCTAACCACTCAGCCACAAGATCCTCTCATGTTCGGTACTCTAACCACTCAGCCACCCGATCCTCTCTTGTTTGGTACTCTAACCACTCAGCCACCCGATCCTCTCATGTTTATTATCCCCTCAACGCTCTTCCTGTTTTTTTCCGTCTGCAGAAACAGCCACCAAGGGGACACTTTATACGGTGATACTGTGAAAAACATTTGTCTGTGACTCATTCCTGTTGACAGATACCAATGTGGAGTTGACCATCATCATGTTTCATAATCTTTCCATAATTTAATCTCCGTCACGACAGATCTGTTTGCCTCACGGCTTAGGACGAGTCGGCCCACGCCACACAAAGACACGTCCCCAGACTGTCAATAACGTCCTGACATCATCGCCGTTGGGGTTAACATCTTTTCCTTCTCACAGGAACCACGCCCTCCATTTTCCCTTCCGTCAGGCCAATGTGTCTCTTCACATCACCGAAATGTCTAAGCAATTTCTTGGATGTCTAGAAGACAATTTTCGGTAAAACGCAGCGATTGCAACATTTTTGTATTTGTCTTTTTTCAATCCACATAATTGTCTGCATCTTTTGTAACACTGTATTTAAAAAGTTATGATCTTGGATTAACGCCTTGTTATTGGCTTAGTTATGTTTCAGGGAAAGCATTGGAGACCCGAAGGAAATTTGCTATCCTATCTCTGTATCTTGTCTGAAAAAAGTTCCATTGAAAATGGTGCTTTTTGCAGAAATCCGCATTACATGGCGAGTTTGCTAGCTCCATGCATAATCCTTCCTTGTCGTCTTTGACGGCACGCTTGAAAGCTGTAGATGTCCTACAGTTCTTTCTAGATTGCGACTAAGACAAATGTTATAATAATCATTTAAAACAAATACAATGTCTAAATACTAAAAATTAGTAACATATGGACTGATTAGCCTAGTGATAGAGCACTCGTTTTGTCAGGAAAGGTACAGAGTTCCATTCCGACGTGGAGATGAGTCTCTTAAGGGACTACCAGCAGAGCGTGAGAATGGGAGAGAGGATGATGTCTGCCACTCGAACAAATCTCACAGTCCAGACCTAGTCTCACCAACTCGCAGCTACTATTCGATGGTGAGGCATTCGCCAAAGATGCTCACCAAATAGCTGATTGTTTGGCTTGGCTTCGTTCGTTCTCAATCTCCCGCTACCAAACCCTGACACGGGCCTAAGTAGCAGAACGTAGTCCAGAGAACGGAATGCGTTGTGTCGTAGTGTACAGCTTGACTGCAATATTTGCACCTTTCGGTCCAGCACATCCAACTTCAGCAACCAATTTTTGAGTACCGGGTTAGCGTTCCCTCTTCGATCCCTTCTCCTTAGCCAGTCTGCTTTGTTGTAGCCTGGTATCCATGGAGGTGTAAAAGGTTGAACACTATAGTTTGACATCCCCTGAACCCCCAGTAATGGGTTTTATTGTTGCCGTCACTAAGATTATGATGAGTACAACCGCCTTGAGGACCCCGGTTCAATTTCATCAGCACGCTCTGGATGTGAGAAAAACTACAACAACCTGCCACTAAACCTCATTTTCATAGCGCACACAAGAGAGACCCTACTCAATGTAGGCATTCAACAACAACAACAACCGTTCCTCGCTATTGATTGAATGTATTAACATTGACATTCAGAGCTCTGAGCAAAAATTCGGTTAAATGTGACATAAACTGATTCAATGCTACTCAATGTCTGCTACACAAGACTAAGATATGAGAATCAGTGTTGATGTTGTCTACTCTACTCCTTTTGAGTACCTCACTCGTGGCATTTTTCTCTCGTAGCTAATTAAAGGGGCTTTTCTAATATCCCAATACGTACTATAGGAGGGGAATCTGGACCCTACTGGTTGTGGTAAAATGTTAGCGTTTTCTCAAAAGACTGACTATTTTAGAAATCACATTGACAGTCCCGACATAGTTGGCCAGGCTGCAGTATCAGTCTTCCGTCAGTTTGTTACACCTAAGTATGATGTCATCGGCCTTAAGCTGGGATCACCCATTGCATTTCTGGACGAGCTCTACATAGACTCAAACAATATCTTGTACATGAATTCAAAGTCTGAAAAAATACGAACTTATTATTATGCTTGTCATTATGCTTGTTCTTCTTGTTGTTCTTCTTCTTGTTGTTGTTGTTGTCATTATTCTTCTGATTGTTGTTGTTGTTTTCTTGTTCTTATTCATGTTGTTCTTCTTCCTCGTCTTCTTATTCTTCTTCTTCTTCTTCTCCTCCTCCTCCTTGTTCGGCGTTTTATTATGTCCAGTTCTCTGGATAAAGTTTACCGTAGTGGAGAGTTCGCCAAGGCTCCTAAATAGCTTTGTGGAAAGGTAGGCGCATCTATATAGGCCAGAACGCGACTGTTGTAGCATGTAGCAGTCCTGTTCGATATATTCGACTATCTGTGCTGCTTGTCCGCGCGGTAAAGAATAGCATATTTACATTAACAAATGTTTGCAATTACCAACCACTAAAAATTCAGTTTACACGTCGTAAGGCAAATTTGGAATATGGTGTCATATGCGTTGCTATGAGTGATGTGGTCAGCATCATACCGGCCTCCTTCACTTTCCAGACTTGATCCATTTTTAATGCCTGGTCGACACCTGATCCGCTTGGGATCGAATAAATATAGAAAACATGATGAATTGAGGATTGAACCTAGATCGTTCAGCTGAGCAGTCAATGTGTTAGCCACTGCGCTACAGCAAATCACAAGATCATTAACAGAAACAAATGACTACTAGTGTTGATATTATGTGTGGTAATTGTCTAAAATAAAGAAGAATATATTCGCTGCTCAAGTTAATCGCGAGGATTTTATACGGCTTCTAAAAAAGATCAATCTCCCCCCCCCCCCAGCCCCACCCCCGCAGTCACCACCCACTGCGAGGACTAGGTTACTGCCTTTCCAAAGTTATACATCCATGTCGTCGTATTCAGAAGCCCGACATTTCAACGACATGTTCCAATATGTAATAATATAACAATATTTATATCTATTTTCAGTTTCCAACACAAAGATTTGCCAGAAAAGCGTCTTCAGCCAATTCTCTCAGACTTAGTCCACCTAAGGTAAGTCTCAATATTTACAACCAAAATAGTTCCATTTTAACAGTTATTTACACACGTGTAACTTTGCCAGAAAAGCGTCTTTAGCCAATTCTCTCAGACTTAGTCCACCGAAGGTAAGTCTCAATATTTACAACCAAAATAGTTCCATTTTAACAGTTATTTACACGCGTGTCGTCGACTGGGTCATGGCGTCCATACTAAAAAGGAAATAATAAGACGCTGCACAATCATGTATGTCCTTACATGCGCATCAATTGAGTTTTTCATGGGAATAGCAACCCCATGTAAGACACATTGTATTAGAAACCAACACTGTAAAATCCCAAACGTTAGGAGTTTTGATGCAGGCTTCTTTATAGAAGTCAACTGTATTAGTGGCCCTATACTTCGACTGCAGTTAAATAATAGCATAACAAGTAGCTTCTGGCCCAGCGGTCTTGATACAGATTCACATCATCAGTAATGCCTAGTTTTTTTTTTCCCCTAGTATAAGTGAAACTACGAGGTGTGTTCAAGTGTAACCGGACCAAACTGCAACAAGTGAACATACGTACGATGCGCATGATATCGTCACTTCTGGTGTAATCAGAATATACCAATCGTCAAATTTGCAAAATTGAATTATCCTCCGACTCATAGTTTCCTCGGCAGATCGTTGAAAACATGGCGGGTGTGATACGGAATCCGACCAGAGTTGATCAGCGAGCGGTGATACGATTTCTAACAGCTGAAAGATGTCGACCAGTTGACATTCATCGCAGAATATGAGCAGTGATTGATGACAAAAGTTTGTAGAAGACAACAGTGAAGAACTGGACAACGATGTTAAAAGAAGAACATGTGTTAAAGCAATAAGATGCGCCTGGCCTGGTCTCAGAAGATATTTCGTTAACTCGCGTCCTTCTTTAAAAAATCGTTGTCCGGTTCTTAATTGTGGACTTCGACGCACTTTTGTCACCATACATTGCCTGCATTCTGCGATGAATGTCAACTGTTGCACATCCTTCAGCTGTTAGAAACAGAATTACCGCTGGCTGATCAACTCCTGGACGGATTTCGTATCACACCCGCCATGTTTTCAACGGTCTGCTGAGGAAATTATGAGTCGGAGGATAATGAAATTTTGCAAACTTGACGGTTAGTATGTTCTGTTTACACAAGAAGTGAAGTCATCACACCCATCTTACGTATGTTCACTTGTCGCAGTTTGGTACGGTTTCATTTTAACACGCCTCGTGCACACTTAACAAATACATTCCCGGGACGGCTGCAGGAAATGGACTTTATTCTACAACCCCATAATCATTTCAGCGGAGCCCAACAATATCAACCAATCGTTAACCACATTGAGGAGGGGTGTAGCAATCTAGTGTCGAACAGCATATTCAATTTTCTTCAAAATTCATAACAATATTTTAATAGTCAAGAAATGTGTAGCTTAATACGTACGCTCACCTCAGGACGAACAAATTTGACAGAAACAAAATATTTTGCCATGCAATAATTTTGTCAACTTAATAGTTGACGTGCCTCGATAGATTACGAGGCTCAGGCTCGTGAACAAGTCAACCTTGCAGATTTCGGTATAAACTATATTACTATATCGAGGCAAAACTCATCAAATAACCAATTTGACAACAAAATTTAAAAATCATTACAAAAATAATGAGTCTTCCCATTCTTCTCTTGCCATGTGGGTTCTAATCCAACCCATATATTGTCACCAGGTAGAAAACGTAGGAGACGGAATTGGTGAAGGATGAAGAGTTCCTACTAGAGTTTTGAATCATGCCATATGGTATGGTTCATGTTTAAGTAATACTTATCTATTTATGCTGTCTCTTGATGTCCGAGCTGCTGCGGAACATAACGCAGAAAGTCTGATCCGGCAGAAGTAAAGAGAGAATTACATGTGACAATTTTCGAATTTGTTTCACTGAAAACTGAGACCGGGGGGGGGGGGGGGGGGAGGGATGTGGGGGTGGGGGGAGGGGAGGGTATACAGGGAAAATATGCAAGATGGAGTAAATTGTGTGAGTAACTAAACTTCATGTCTTTAAACTGGTTTAGAAGACTCTGCAGAGTATGTTAACAACCAGTTTCATGCTGTGCGCATCAAATCTATTCTTAAATGCATTAATTGTCTTTGCCTACACTACTTCCTGTGGCAATGCATTCCAAGCATTCGCTACTCTATGACAAAAACAACATTTCATAATATCTCACCTGGACCTTTCTTTAGTTAATTTGTAGCTATGCCCTCGTGCTCTTGTAGGTGGTTGTATTTTTTAAAACCTGTTATAGTCTAATTTATCTGTTCCTTTTAATATCTTATAAACGTGTCATCTCGAATTCTTCTCTTTTCTAGACACTTTAGGCCGGTTTTTCTAAGTCTTTCCTCCTAACTGAAATTCTGAAATCCCACTATCAGCTTTATCGCTCTTCTTTATATCCTTTCCAGCATGATTATATCTCCTCTACGTTAAGGACTCCACATATGCACACAGTACTCCAATCTAAGTCTAACTAATGCTATATACAGTTTGACAATCACTTCCTTGCTCCTATGTTTAATTTGTCTTTTTATCATACCTAACATTGCATTTGCCTTTGCCTGTGTCACTGCTATGTGGACTTGCTCACTCACCTTACTTGTATGATCTATTAAAACCCCTAGGTCCCTTTCCTTTTCTATCTTTCTAATATTGTTCTCGCCCATTCTGTAATTATGTCCATATTGGAGCTACCCAGGTAGATGACTGTACATGCATCTACATTAAACTCCAATAGCCAGCTAACAAGCCATTCTTGAATTTATCTAAATCCGACTTAAATATATCCACTTATGTTTTAGATGCGAGTACATACGACAGCGCCCCTGAAATGTTGTCTGTAGCAGCGACGCTTCAAGTCACCATGACGAACTGGCACTGGCGATTTGTCGTGCCCTGGACTACGTTGCTTTCTCAAAATGAATGTCTTATTCATCTCAACTTGTGTTCTTTCCAAGCTATAAGCTTGCATTTATCGTTCGAGGAGAAACGCAATATGAGTATTTGTCTCTCTTGTCAAATAAACTGGATTCAGGAATTTCGTAATACACGCCAATCTATCCAGCTGCAAATAGATACAGTTCTTACAGTCAGGTTAGGTAAGACGACAAGGAAGGGAACTGGTCACTACAAGCTGAAAAAAGCTTAAAGTTAACACAAAGAACTCTCTTAAACTTCATCTCCTCCGGCAATCAAAAGCTTTTTAGCTGCCAGTAGAGCTTCAACGAATACAGGCCAGGTTATCAAAGGTCGACCCGTCTATATTGGTTACAGTGTTTTACCAACTCATTGCTCGACCCTCCTTAAACGCTTCCTGTTAGGTTACAGTGTTACTATTATTTGCTCCCCTTTTTGACCATGGTAGCTCTCGCCTTGGAAAAGCGTATTTATTTTAAGACTGATGTTTCATTATTGGTAAGACGTGAGTGGCCGAATGGAATAGGCCTGTTTTCTGAACAAAGAAACAATTACAAAACTTCGATAAGACAAACATTGTTAATGTGGAGGTAAATAATAACGATTCTTCTACACTGAGTTCCGACTGCTGCAACAAGCAGCCTTTATCCTTCAACCCTATACATTTTGCATGTCATTACCAGCAATGGAAATAAACGAAGCGATGGTTCTTTTAGATGACCACAAATATAAGTTATCTACACATATCTGTCGCTCATGAAACAGAATTTGAGAATCTCTGGAAAATAAAAACGAGCTGACAAAACGTTTGAGTCTGGGAAATTGCTCATCTGGTGACTTATATGAGTGATAAAAATTGGCTAATACCAGAGGATTACCGAACGTTGTCCAGGCTTTCCGACAAGTCCACGACAGAAACCTTTGATGGCTGAACCCAAGCCCCATATCAAGTGCTTGTCGACAAGCACTCGATGACTCTCAACTAATCTCGATCTTCGGTTGGAAGTGTTATCTGATACTTGAAATCGGTACTGTTAGGAAATCATACAACATAATTAGACAACAAGAAAGAAAGAGCCAGTGAGAAAACTAAAAATCATTTCAGAGCAGCAAAAACAGCAACAATTGATTGCATTTCTGCACTTTTATTTGTTTTATTCAGAACTTCTGGAAGCGTATGTTATTTATTCGCCTAGTCTGTTTATGAAAGAGCAGCAAAGATGGCGCCCTAACCGCAGTGGGCTTACATTGCTCTGGTGTTTTAGTTGTATGGATGCCGCCGGGTCGTGGATTTGCTTTCTCAGGGCCACGAGATGCTTGACTTCTTCCGCCAGCGACTCTAACCTGAGACCACTTTCTCCTCCGCCCTCCAGCGGTTTGTCTCTATCTCCCGTCACGACTCCCTCACACCGCCCTCCCTCTGACCGTGTGAAACTTGTTCTCACTTATCACCCTCATTGATCCTCTGTCCGGGATATCCTATTCCACCATCTCCCTTTGCTTCACTCTGATCCTGCCGCTTGTAAAGTGTTTTTCCGATCCCCCTTGTCGCCTACAAACGACCAGAAACTTGAGGAACTTACTGGTCAGTAGTCGCCTACACACTAGCCCTCATAGCCTCCCAGGCACCAGGCTGGGAAAAAAATGCTCGTGCCTGTGTTACCTGCCCTCATGTCATCTTCTCTCGCTCCATTACCTTTACTAAAGCAGAGCTCTTCATCAAAGAAGAATTCACGTGTAATTCCCGCAACCTCATCTTTTCTATCATCTGCCGCCAGTGTGGTATGGCATACAATGGGGAAACTGGCATGGAATTGCTTGAGCGTTCACAACAACACCTCAATGATATCCGTAACCCCACGGGTTCCACAAATGCCGACCACATCAATAGTCATGGACACCTGGTTTTTTTTTCGCGTTCACCTTATTTTCTCAAATCCCCAAGGCGGTGTGCGTTGCACTGTGGTTTTTTTTAATTTTGAGCCTGTCGGCCCAGTGCATCTGACTTCAGCATTCATTTTGTGTGAGGGTATGCTTCCTCCTGCATTACCTAATTGTTTGCTTCCCCGGTGTAACGGCTGGTGCTGTGATGGGGATCGAACCCAGCACCTTCGGTTTGTGAGCCATGTCACTTAACCACTAGCCCACGCCGTCCCCTCCTTGGTCTTAGTGTCACATGCCTTGTTTTTTGCTTCTCTGACGACCATCATCGATTCGACTCTGAGAGCAGACTTATCTCCAGCATAGGTTGCCTCAACCACTTGGCATCAATCTCTTCTATAACTTTTCTTAAAATCTCAAACTGGCCCCCATCTGTTTGCCTTCCTATTTCCCTCTCCTCTTTTCCCTCCACACTTTTATCACTCCTCCCCCCCCCTGCTAATAGCCCTCTTGAATCACTATTTTGCCTTTTCTGTATTTGGACGCTACTGGCTTATCCGGCTATTTCCCACTCACTTCTTACGCCACCTAATCTCACGGTCGTCCGCCATTTGGAGTCGAGCCGACGACCTGATAAGTTGCGATTTGAGACGTTATGAAAGATAAGTATTACATATTTTTCCCCTTATATGTTGACATCCCCCAATCATGTATTCATCCCTTCTTGTATGATCCGCTAGTTCAGCATTGTTGTTATTTGTTGTCCCTGGTGACGGCCTATTGGTCGTAACGTAGGTTTAATTTGTATTCTCGTCTTGGTGCGGTATCTGACCATAGCCATGTTACAATTTTGATTACATTTAATTGTAATCAACTTTAAACAAATTTACTTTCATTAATTTGTTTCTACTACTACTGTTACTACTACTGCTACCACTACTACTTTTACTACTGCTACTAATGTTGCTACTGCTACTACTGCTACTACACCTGCACATGCTAAAACTACTATTAAAGTTGCTTCACTACAGTTGCTACTACTAATATTACTAATACTTAAAGGTACTGCTCTTCTCGCACAACGAAAAAATACTTCACTCTCGCACAACGACAATATACACCAATTCTCGCACAACGAGAAAAGACATAACTCCGAGACGCTTTCTGCCGAACTACAACGACTTGTATCACATTATCATTAGCGTTAGCACACCAATAGGGGAGGAAGACTAACGTCTGGTCAACCACGATATACTGATCAGACTTGTTAGTCAGGGTCATACAAAATGTGCTGGCCTAGACCCTCACGTCGGCTTCTTCGTAGACCTCTCTGAAAACGGGCTGTTTTCATGTCAGCCTGGCTAACGGGATGAGGGATCAACGTGATCCTCGAAGTAGCAGTGAGCGACACGCAGATGAAGCTAAGCATAGCACAACCGCCTGGAGGACCACGGTCCACCTTCATCATCATACTCGGGATGTGAGGAAAGCAACTACAACCCGCTACTTAACGTCCTTTTCAGGGTTCACATAAGAGTAAACCTACTCCTTGGGGTCAATCGAAACAACAACTAGTCCAATGACTTAATTCACACCACAAATAATGGTCGTTATGTTTTTTATCTACAGCGACAACGAAGTAAAGCCGCGAGTGCATCATCTCCAAGTTCACCAGTGCGTCATTCCCATCACATTACGTCAGATATGAGAGGCGAGGACGGATGTGAACACACTCAGGGTAAAGTGACTTTATTATTATTATTCTTGTCTTATGTTCACTCATTATCAAGTATAGGGTCGTCGTAAACACAGCAGATTCCCTCACAGGAAGCATGTATATAAGCTTGCAAACAGCTATCTCAGAACTTACAAATGAGAGTCATTAAATGCTATGTGCATTTAGTTTGATTGCATGGAGTACAACCCTGACGAAGAAGATGGTGAAGAGTATTGACGCCTTTGAAGTGTGGTATTCAGAAGACTTGGACGAGTTTCTTGGAAATCTAATAAAACAAATAGTCAGGTTCTGTAATAGCTCAAGGTGGAGAAGATACTTCTGAAGGAAATAAGTAGGAGAAAATACAATATTTTAGTCATGTCAAGCGACATGACAGTCTGCTGAAAGTTATACTGGAAGGAAAAGTACAGGGAAAGAGAGCCAGAGGGCAGCAGAGATACATATGGACAGACAAGTCCTGTTGAAGACGGATGTGTCGGACCGAAAGATGTAAATATCGCAGTCAAGCTGTAAACTAGTAACACAACGAATTCCGTTCTTCTGTCTACATTCTTCAACTTGCAAAGCCCTGTTCAGTGCTTGATAACGGGAGATTGAGAACGAATGCAGAAGAAGAAAGAGAATAAGAAGAAAGGATAGACAAATATCAAGATATGGTCTTGACACAGTTAGACTCAGCTTACCAATATGGCACGCGACAGTGACAGTTGGATATCCGTTATCGTCAACCTGCGTAGACGACACTTGATGATGATGATGATGATGAATATAAGCACGTGCAGTTGTGGTATCTGAAGCAGTTCAATGTCCAGATGAGGTTGCTACTAATCGTGTATAGAATCCTCCTGACTCGTATTTTACGAAATGTTTGAACAGTTAAATCGGTCATGTTTGTTCCTTACTGGCTACTACTCAGGGTCTTTCTTCTAGATGACAGACCCGCATGTTGTAAGACATAGGACATCGGCATAATATGACAACGTCTCCACAACAATGAGTCTTTAATAAGGACGTGACAACCAAAGACGACACCACAACCAAAGACGACACAAGTATAAACAACCAACAAAAATGACACGAATAACTGGACATTTAAAAAAAAGTTAGGGTAGTCCCACATCAGTAACTACTTGTGGAGAAATGATTTATTTGAGATATCGTTGTACTAAGGTACTCACACTACAGTAACGATGGGTCAGGATCTGCCTAGAAATCATTGTATTAAGCCGCGGCTTGTTTATGAAATAGGTCGGCTAATTCCCTTCCTACCTGCTGTGTCCTTTTCTAACAGTAAGCCACGTTTTATTTCACAGCTGGATGGACTAAAGTGGATGAGTACTTAGAGTTGTAATATTACGTTTATCAGACTGAAGATTAGAGTTGAAAAATATAACTATTGTCTTCTTTTTCTTCATCCTCGTTCATCTTCAGACCTCAACTTCAACGACTCTAACGAAGGCAGCAGTCGACTGAAGACTATGTACGCTTCCGTACAGCTTCCCGTGGAAGGACACTGGCTGTTGCCAAATGCTAATTCTTTTGTCGGTATACAGTGGACAGGACTGCAAAATATGTTCTGCCTTCATGGTGGCTGTGCCGCAGGCACAAAGGTCTGTAGTGTCAATCTTGAACTTGTTGTACAGATGGCATCTACATCTGTTGTGACCTGTGCGTAGCCGGAGAATTATCACCTGGTCTCGCCTGGAGAATTGATGGTAGGCATCGTTTTCTATGTGGCCAGGGTAGTCTTTTTTCCATTGTGCACTGTACGTTGCCCTGATGAATGATTTTGTTTCATCGTATGTGATTTCTGTATCACGCTGCTGCAGCATTCCTACCTCTCTGCTGGTCAACTGCAACGTGTCGATAACGGCAATGTATTTTGTTGCTGAAGGACAACGATGAGTAAGTTTACTCTTTTGTACGCCCCGAAAAGAGCGTAAGGGGCGAGTTGTAGTCGATTTTCTCACATCTAGAGCGTACTGATAAAGAGGAAACCTGAGTCTTCTAGTCTATTGTGCTATTCTTGGTCTCATCTACTCGTCGCTCACTGATAAGGAGATCACGTCGATCCCCAACTCGTTAGCCAGACTGCCATGATAGCAGTGTTTCCAGAAAGAATTTCATGAAGCGAGGGGGAGTCTTGGCCGGTGTGTTTCCCTTGACTATGACTAATATAGTCTGATCAGTATGTTTTGCGTGACTAGGATTACATATTCTGATCAGTATGTTTCCCCCGACTATGACTAATATAGTCTGATCAGTATGTTTCCGCTGACTATGACTAACATAGTCTGATCCGTATGTTTCCCCCGACTATGACTGACATAGTGACATAGTCTGATCAGTATGATTCCCCTGACTATGACTAACAATTAGATCAGTATGTTTCGCCTGACTATGACTAACATAGTCCGATCAGTATGTGTCCCCTGAATATGACTAGCTTAGTCAGATCAGTATGTTTGCCCTGACCAGGCGTTAGTCTCTTCTGCCCGTCGATAACGGGGAAGAAACCGTGACCTTGAGAAGTGATCGCTCTATGACCCCGCTCTATGTCCGCTGTTTTCTATCTCTTAATTGCATAGGCCGAATCGTAAGAAAAATAACAGTGAAATATAGATGAACAGGTTGGCGACAGGTACAACTAGTCGACTTCTATTGAACTAAATGTCACAGCCAAATAGTAATAATGACATGAATAAACTGCATAGAAGAGATCAAAGTCTCATCTTTCAATTCCGAACGGGACACACCAGAGTCAATAGCCACTTAACCGCATCAATCCTCAGCACCTGCCCTTGAGCAGACAATGCTATCACACTGATGAAACAATACTACACCTACTCATTGAGTGTAATGCCTGGCAGACACGAGGATACGATTCTTACAAGCACTGCCGACAATTGCCTTCACACTGAATGGAGAAGCGACACATTTGGCTTGGCTTCGTTCATTCTCAATCTCCCACTACCAAACACTGAAAGGGCTTAAGTAGCAGAATGTAGTCCAGAGAACGGAATGCGTTGTGTCGTAGTTTACAGCTTGACTGCGATATTTGCACCTTTCAGTCCAACACATCCGACTTCAGCAAGCATTTTTTGAGTACCGGGTTAGCATTCCCTCTTCGATCCCTTCTCCTTAGCCAGTCTGCCCTACTGCAGCCTGTTATCCAGGATCACCACGTAGAGGTGTAGAAGGGTCTTGGCAGCTTTGGTTCGAGTCGCTGACCACTGCAGCTCATGCGCTGCTCAGCATCTTGATCCCAAGCGAAAAATTTGAAAAAAGACTTGTACCTGTATAAGAATGGCATTGGGCTGCCAAGAGCAGGCCTGCTCAGTAGTTATGGGATAACAACAACAATATTGAATTATGAATATTAAAATCAAATTCCATCTCACACTCGGTGCGTTGAATGGGAACAATTGCCACACCATTCAGATATATGAGATAACAGCGGAGCAAATGAGTGATAACTGAACTGTATTATTCATCTATGAACAATATACACACAAACACATACCCACAGATACATGCACATATACGGGGCGTCTTAACACCATTATAAACCCCCGAGTTAAGCAGTGCACTGGGGACCTATCTACACAACCACTCGCAGGAATAAAATTGAAAATTGTCGATAAAATTAAACTTATAATTACGATACACATTCACATTCACAAACACATTCAGTGTTACACCATTTTTTTTATTAACACGCTGTGCAGCAAAGATTAATCAGCATAACCGTTATGAAAATATAACATGAGCCTTGAACTTGAAAACAAAGACTACAACATTTACCCAGTTGGTAAATAATACAGACGGAGATAGCATAACATGTAATTACTATGAGTTATTTATTATCAAGAAAGTGCTCAACACAGACATTTGAAAACTTTCTCCAATTTTCACCTCATATATAACAGCTTGTCCATTTACGGATTACAAACTAGCAATATATACATAGATTATCGTTGTAGCCCCTATTTTTCTGAGGCACCCAGGCAACTGCCCAGCATACCCGTGATATAAGATGCCACTGCACATACACGCAGACATAGAGCAGCTGATTAACGCACATAACAAATACATATGTTGCGTGTAATGAACTTGTTTTAGAGTAATTCGCTGTGGCACAAAAACGGAGTAACTTGAAGCTGCACATGACAAAATACAGCGTCGCAGGTAATACGATCTTATGAAAGTCCATCTGTACGTATGGGAGTCGTGCGCCAAGAAAATACGTTATGCTTATTTTCAAAGTTATAATATGGTTGCTCTCTATAAGTCTATTTTTAGCTGATCTTAGGCTCCCTCGATGAAATTCAAGTTTCCTTGGACACATCTCTCACCAGATGTTGTTACAGTTCTGCTACTTCCTTTCTATGTGGTTTTCAGTTTAGCGGATCTTTTGTTGAATTATTTTGTTACTTCCTCAAGATGTGTCATATCCATCTCAACTTTCTATCCACAGTATCCAGTTTCATTAGTTCAACAAATGTTTGCCGAATGAGATCTTGATTAATTCACCAAAGAAGTGCATACAAATAACTAGAACAATAATACATTATTTTTGGTTTAAGGTTTGCCTCTTTGTATTCTACTAGCGGAGGCACGCACCTTCCACCCTGTACAGTTGTCTTTTAGACGATATCAGGATGTATTATCCAGTGCTTGGATGCGTGCGGGCATATGTACACACCTGTGGTAGTTATGGCTAACTTAGTGGTCAAACACAACAACCGTGCAATAGACGGGCCATACCCTGGCGGCACGTCTGTGTGTGTGGGGGGTGTGTGGGGGGAGTTAAACGCGAGGTAGTGGCTTGGATCTTGCTAGACATAAAGCAATAGATACGTCTCCAAGACATTATGAAAAAAACATATCACTTGAACAACAACAACCAAAACAATAACATTAACAAAAAGACAAGAAACACGATTTTTGTTAGAGCTGACAATACACAAAAAAGATTTGTTGAGAGTGGAAAATACACAAAAAACGATTTGTTGAGAGCTGACAATACACAAAAAACGATTTTTTGAGAGCTGACAATACACAAAAGAAGATTTCTCGAGAGCTGACAATACACACAAAATTGTTTACTGAATGCTCTTCTGGTATTTTCCTTTCATTTTTTTTCAAACAATGATTTGAAGAAAAAAAAGCAAAATGTTCAGTTTAGTTCCTCTTATTGCTAAGGGGAGTAACTGAATTAAGATTGTATTCGTAACTAAACGTCTTTATACTGATTTAGAAGACTCTACAACCAGTTTCTTGGACGGTGGTTTTACCGATGTGGAATCCATCTTAATAGACTCAAACACTAGAGCTAAGTAGGCCCGCAGCCAGTTAGGCGTCACCTATCGCTGCTCTTAACAAACCAACTGGGGAAAGGTACAGATAACTTGGGTAGAATTTTATCCGGGCAGCGACCGTGAAGCCTACTATTTTCGATTTCCAACTGCCAAGGGATTTTTAACGTGCTCGGCACTGAATACGTGAGTCCGATCTCACTATTCAGAGATAAAGGGAATTTTTACCAGAAGAAAAACGTAAAAAAAATCCTGGTCTTCACCGTGATTCGAACCCGCGACCTCCGGCACCCGAGATGGACATCTTACATCGAGACCACTGAGTCGACCACCCGAGTTGGACACCTTACCCCGAGACCACTGAGTTTAATTCAAATGTCAAAACAACTTTCATAGATCTATAAAGGGAACAGTTTTAACATTATAACAAAAGGGAAACTTTCTCGGGGCAAGACAAGAAAGATGAAGTAAACTGAAAGCACCTTTTAAAACGATAAAACGTTTTGACATGCAGGTTTATTTGATGGAAATATTGACTTGACCTACATTCCTTGGTGGACATATATGTGATTATGTCGCATATGGTGCCAGTAGTTGAGCGCTGGTCAAACTTGCTTTACTTGTGCCAGCCATGTAGAATGAACTTCAGAAGTTCAAGACATTAACAAATGTTACAAACACTTCTTTATTGTTACACATAATTGTTCATTGTTTCACACTTGTTTATTGTTACACACACTTGTTATTGTAACACACTTTTTAATTGTTACACAAACTTGTTTATTGTAATACACACTTGTTTATTGTTACACATACTTGTTTATTGATTGTTACACACACTTGTTTACTGTTACATATAATTGTTTATTGTTACACCCATTTTTTATTGTTAACACACTTTTTATTGCTACACACTTATCTATTGTTACACACACTTGTCTATTGTTAAACATACTTTTTTTTATTACTACACACGTTTTTTAATTGTTACACGCACTTGTCTATTGTTACACACACTTTTCACTGTTACACACACACACTTTGTTCACACATGTATATAAATATTGAAATATATATATATATATACGCACCCATATTTGTAGTTTTAAAAACGGATAATTAGTATTAGTTGCAATAATCGTATGCATGTAAGTACACCTAAGCGTACACACACACACACACACACAAACACACACATACACACACGTCCGCACGTACGCACGCGAGCACGTACGTATAGTAAAGTAGCCCTTTTCACTCCTGACTGACTATAGGATCATGCGACCTTAGAGTGCTAACTCTTTACCTAGTATAGGATGATGCAGCCTTAGAGTGTTAACTATCTAACTAGTATTCGATGATGCGATCTTAGAATGCTAACTCTACATAGTATATGATATTGCGACTTTGGAGTGCTAACTTTTTACTTCGAATAGGATGATGCAACCTTAGAGTGAAATCTCTCTACATAGTATAGGATGATTCGACATAAGAATACTAACTCTCTAATTTGTATAGGATGATGGAACCTTGGAGTGAAAACTCTCTACCTAGTACTTGATGATGCCGCCTTAGAATGCGAACTCTCTACCAAGTATTTGATGATGCGACCTTAGAATGCTTACTCTCTACCTAGTATAGGATGATGCGACCTTAGAGTGAAAACTTTCTATTTAATCTAGGATGACGCGACCTCAGAATGCTAACTCTTTACCTTGTATATGATGATGCTAACTCTTTACCTTGTATAGGATGATACGACCTTAGAATGCTAACTCTTTACCTTGTATATGATGATGCTAACTCTTTACCTTGTATAGGATCATGCGACCATAGAATGCTAACGCTTTACCTTGTATAGGATCATGCGACCATAGAATGCTAACTCTTTACCTTGTATAGAATGATGCTAACTCTCAACCTAGTTGTTGTTGTTCTGTTTCTCTTTGAGGCGTTGTCATTTCACTTCACATCTCCGTGTTACATGAGCCTGTTTTAACCAATCATAAGGTAGTTCTTCGTGGTACATCTCCACCTGAATCGATCTGCAGCTTCGTCGTCCCAGGATGTCGGACTTATGTTCAAGGCTTTCATATCACGCTTACACACATCATTGGATCTCAGGCATGTGCTCTTCTCTTGCCATCCGCTAACAGTCAACGAGGATATCTTTTGGAATGAACCAACTTCCATTCGCTGAACATGGCCAAAATATCGTAGTCTTCGCTGTTTATATGGAGTGTACATGCTTGGGAGACCGGTTCAAGAGATGCAGCTCTGTATTTTTCACTATGTTCCTCTGTGCAATTTCAAGAATGTATGGATGGAAGATGTTAGTCTCTGCTTTTGTTTGGCATAGGTTGCCTAAGTTTCGCTACCATATAGGAACCTACTGACGATACATGTATTGTAAACCATGGCCTTGGTTTTAATTGTGAGTTTCTGGTTTTCTAAAACACGGGTTGTTAGTCTATCAAATGTAGCAGCAGCTTTGTCAATGCGACTGTCTATTTCTGAAAGCTTGTCGTTGATAACGGACCCCAGGTATGTGATTTGGTGCACAGCTGCCAGTTCATCATTTCCAATGGCGTGCAATCTACATATTATCCAAGAACATCTGTTTTGCTCACTTATATATAAATAAATGGCGTAGACTAAGAAATTATTGAATGAAACATTTTTTGTAACGGCTAGAAATTACCCGATTTTTACTAAATTTGATGACAATGGTGAGAAATTGTTTACCTACATTTTTTCTATTTCTCAATTAGTGTTCCAAATTTCTGCCTCTAGCTCCAACACGCGCGCGAAGTCGGGTCGCTGTTCTAGCTCATCCTATGCCTGATGTTTCGTATCTGCTTTGTTAGCTCGCCCATGTTTTAAATTTCCTTTCGGTATATATTTTCTTGTTAGGCGTTTCAAATCGCATAGTTCACAGGGTTAAGGGCTATACTCTTTGGTGGCCACAAAACTTTTTCAATCAATTAATGTACCATCTGAGTGAGCACGGAAAACTATATACCCAGCACGATAAGCAGGGATCCCTTGTTGGATGATGAATAATTCTGACATTCCCATTACGTCAGGAAGAAGTCACCTCACCAGCAATTCATTGCAACGACAATCGTCATCTGTTTTAATAGCAGGTTGAACAAAACTCACTCCAGTGTTACCCAGCGATAAGATAATAAATGTAAGTACCTATATCCTTTGTAGGACTCCGATTCTTAGAAATTCCAATCTATTTTTTTGTTATAAGATCATCGGCAGATGTACATTGTAGTTGTTGTCATTATTTCCCGTACGTGTAGATGCGATCGAACCGTGTAAAACATCTGTGTCCGGTTAGCAGATTTTTTGGGTTTTTTTCTAGTTACAACCGGTACATACACACGATATCCCTGTCTATTGGTAAGTCGATCGCCAATAACATGTTTTTGATCCATGAAGAAGATGAAACTCATCTTCTGCTCTCTAAAACAAGGCAAAATATATTGACAACTAGAATACCGTACTCTGTTTTTGACAACTAGAATGACGAACTCTGTTTTTGTGCTTAATCAACGTTGTCGCCTTTTGTTTAAAAAAAAAAAATGTTACTGAAGTTCATTTTTGATGCGTCTTTCGATGGATCATTCATTAACGTGTATTTGATGAGCAATATGACATTGAGAAAGATGTGTTTGCTGGCGGCATTCAAGACTTTGCACAATCACCTTTTCAGTATGGATATAGTCATTGGCGAGCTCAGTGCCTGTTTCGGCAAGTGCTTTCACAACGTTGAATAGTGCTGGTGTGGTTCTGTCTATTGCGACACGTATGTCAGTGCACCTAAGGTTCATCCTTTGGTTGGAAACTCTTCAAGTTGTTGTTTCGTGCCATCATCTTTGTTTTGTATTACAGTTGTATTCAGCGCCACCTACAAGACGTGACATTCGTGGCACGAAATGCTGCATTTGAGACATTCATTTTTAAAAGGGATATTTTCATCAAATTGCAGGATAATTAGACACTTATCGTCCCAGATTAAGCACAATTGTTAAAAGATTCCGAGCTTCTCTTCAGACCAGGAATCACTTGAAATTTGCGGTATTCGATAGCCCACCATTTCCGTTCATCGATTTGACAGGCGATACCTTACCTCTCGGCCACAGCAACCCCATACATACATACCACATATTTTTACAATCCAGAAGAATTATTGTTTTAACTATGTTAATGGGCAAGGCGTAAACAGCTATTGAAACGTCAAAGACAAATACGCAAATTAGCATTTCATTTGCATAAAATAGGACTGGCAAAAATGTAAACAAAACGGAGACAAAACATACTTCAAAGATAATAATTGTGTTAGTAGTTTAGAGTAGCTGGTCAAAACATGTAGGGAAATATCTAAACCAATCAAATTAAATATATTAATTTTAAAGATCCAGCGACACCCTCTTTGCGTTTCAGAAAATGGTCCTAGAAGATTGGCGAAAATAGTACTTGTCATTAATATGAAGGGAACTCAGGCAACAGGCAGCGTGTGGACAGTGAACCGTGATTTGGCCAGTCCTGGTCTAGTAGTACTGCACAGTACTACTTAGGTAGATATTCGCGATTAACGCATTGAAACTCAACTCTGCGTTGTTAAAACATGTACAAATTCTTTGTTACCAAAAGATCTTTATTCAGATGTACAGTTAGATTATTTCCCTTGCAATAACTCCACCAATCCTTTCAAGATTACGTAAATATACAAGTTATTTCCCTTAGCTCATGTTCTAGCATAACAATTTTCCCCAATTGTCAACAGAACCTTTTTTCTTTTTTTGTTCTCTAAATGTCTGAGCATGCAACAAAAAAGTGACCCCCATATTAATCTTTATTAGTTTCTGATTTATTCATCGTTGTCCAGTTCTTCCCTGTTCTCTTTGACACACGTTTGTCCCCATAAACTGCTTGCATTCTGCGATGAATGTCAACTGGTCGACATCCTTCAGCTGTTAGAAACCGAACCACCGCTCGCTGATCAACTCTGGACATAATCCGTATCACACCCGCCATGTTTTCAACGGTCTGCTAATGAAACTATGAGTCGGAGGATAATGACAATTTGCAAACTTTACGGCTGGTATGTGCTGTTTACATAAGAAGTGATGTCATCTTGGGCATCGTATGTATGTTCACTTGTTACAGTTTGGTCCGGTTTCATTTGAACACGTCTCGTAGTATAAGAATGTGTAAATTACACATTTTTCGCAAAATTGCTAACATATCAGAGGTCCAGTCATCTTGGAGAACCAGTATTTGCTCAGTCCCTTGTATTGCTGATAACATGAAACTTCGTAGCCCTTGCAGCTGTTCAGAAAAGTTTCACTGACTTTGTCAAGTATACGTTTACAGCTGGGTCGACAGGAAAAGGAAATCACACCATGAACACACCACATGTCATATCTGTTAAACATGATTGAACCATTGCGATAAGTCAATGAACCGCTAGGCTTTGCTTAATCTTTTTTGTGATGTCTTCCTCTCTTCGTTCATGATGTGTTAGCTTATATTTGTAACGTCTGTTGTACCTGATGAAGGCATTCATGTCGTAACATAGGTTTTGTGCTTGTTACGGCTAAGTGCGGTATCTAAATCACGCTCATACATTTTTTTAAAAAAAAGGTATATGCCGTTTAACCCACGACCGTTGGCCGTCTATCCCGCGAGTTTTGGCCGTCTACTCTACGACATTTTGTCGTTTTCCCTGCAGTATTTGGCTGTCTACTCGGGACATTTGGTCGTCTACCCCATTCAGTAGGCACACTACGTTGTAAGTAAAAAGTGAAGAAGACCTACATTACATTGTAGCAGAGGAGCAAAAAAAGTCAAATTCATTGTTATGAACTTGTTAGTGGTTCCATTTTGTAAGATTTGTTGTTTTTAAAATCCGCGGACTTTCTCGTGCTAATGAAAATATGTCAGCAGCATTTGTTATAACATGTATCACTGTGTTTATATTCTTCAGGTCTAACTGTAATATCAACTTCCAAGAGCAACACCCGTCTCTCCAGATCTAGTCCAACTAAGCCTGGAGCACAGAATGGAAATGGCACAAGCCGGGGTCAGTCTCCACCCCCAGCCTACGCTGTCATCCAGAGACGCAAGCCTCATGCTGCTGATGACTCTAGTGTACTTATTGTTTCATCCAGCAATTCCAATAATCCCGCTTTTAGGCGGTCATTCCCTACAGGCCGCGGAGCTGAACCTTCCTTATCTGGAGTATCATCTTTTTTAGCGTCTCCTCCAGTTAAAGGAATAAAAGAATCTCCACAGACTCCTACCACAAGAGTTCCTGCTGAAAAAAGCGGGATTTCCCCCAAATCCACACCTTCCAGCAAAGGCTCTTCGAGTACCACTGGTACGCCTGTTAGATCAGTTAATGCTTGGAAATACGCAGACCCACATGTTCGTCCGTCCTCTGCTATATCAGACATGGCGAATCAGAAAAGCAGCAGTCCAAAACACGTGCAAATAAGTGACATTGTCAGTGTCAATATTACAGACACCTGCTGTCCATGCACGCCGTCTGTGATTAATCCCTGTCTGGATAAACCTAACGGCATTCTCAAACGCGATAACAGTCTCAGAAACGTAAGAGTTCTTCCTTCAAATCAAAGCCAAATGCAAACCTCCTTTGCAGCAGGAAGTGACGAAAAATCCATGAGCCATCCAAGACCTTCAACAGTAACACCTCCACCAGCTCTATTGGCTGAGCCAATAACAAAACTACCAAAAGCAACGTTGCGAGTGGACACCACAATTGGATCGCCAAAATCACCACAAACATCCTCGTCAGAGTCTCCTGAATGGCCGTCGCCTCCTGAGCCATTGACCCCTCAAACGCCACAAACTCCAAACGCGTCAGACCAGATATCGTTCGACAGTGACCAAATCCAAAAGATGTTGCGGTCGCTTCCATCATCGCCCATTGAAAAGGAGTTTTCAGACGACGACCCAGATCTTGGCTTCCACGAAGAGTACAACACCTCGACAGACACGCATAACAAACACCAGATACACAACCAACAAACCGACAACGGTCGACGGGGAAGCCGACTGTCACGCACAAAGAGTCTCAACGTTCATGATCGTAACACTAAGTCTAGCAGCAACCCTCGTCGCCAGCAAAGTATGGACACACCAGGAGCTCCTGGCACAAGCCATAAAGTAGATGCTCCCCGGCCCAGGATGTTCAACAAAATTGCTCTGGAGAGGGAGCTGAAGAAGAGGAACAAGAACATTGCCGCTAATTATCCGGACAGCGGGATAGGGATGTCCTCAGATACTGCCCCTTCTCTTCGCTCGGATGGAAGTTCAGCTTTCTTCAAAAAAGGTAAGCTTCAGTATTTGATGTGTTCTTTCTATTTGTCGTTCTCTTGTTCCTATTAAAACTGTCTTGTATCTATTCGTTTTGTTTTGTGTGTTGGCTTGTGTCTTTCGTGGTAGTCATTTTTCATAAATCTGCTCTCTACGCTCACACACACACCTATACACATGCACACACACACATACACATACACTCACACACTCACACACACACACACATTACTCATCTTGTTTCCTTCTTACTCTCCGTGAATACTCTACATCTCTCACTATGCGGATCAACGTCTTGTTACTTCATTGTCTTTTACCTTTTAGCGGATCTTCCCCTGTCTGAGATATTATCATTTCATTTCAAAGTCAAGTGTTCTCCGCACAGTTGCATCTCTTTCAAATTCCCATTGATCAATGTTTATTTTCGACAAATAACAAGGGTATTTGATAAGAAATACAGATTGATTAGGCACGTACTACGGAAGCCTTGAAACAGATGGTCACGAAAAGTTACTTTCTGGCGACACTGCGGCTGTCAACTTTCACTTGGCCGCCAATCAATGAGGTGGAGGCATGCATTGAATTAATTAAGGCGTCGTATTACAGAAATACTTCGCTCATTACATCTTAAGAACAAGCCGGTCAACGAAAGTCGAATATCAACGAAAGTCGAAGCATACATTTTATTTACCGTACATAGGCATTAGTATTGTTTTTTATTTCATACATTTAACGCTTTCTCCGAGATCGAGATGCTGGATAGTGCATGAGCTATAGCAGTCAACGGCCCAAAGCTGAGTTCTAACGTCAGGGCCATCCAACCAGAGCTGCCAAGACGCGTCTACACCTTCATGCGGTGATCAGGCCGTAACAGGGCAAACTGGTTAAGGAGAAGGGATCGAAGAGGGCAGACTGGCTAAGGGGAAGGGATTGAAGATAGATGGCGAACCCGGTACCCAGAATGGCTAAGGAGTAGGGATCGAAGAGACATGGCTAACCCTGAACCCAAAAATGTCATGCTGAAGTCGGATGTGTTGGACCGAAAAGTGCAAATATCGTAGTCAAGCTGTAAAGCTGTAAATTACGACATTTCGCATTCTATTTCCTGGACAGCATCTTTGCTACTTTCAAATCTATTTTCAGGGGCTGGTAGTGGGAGTTGAACATTAAAGAAAAAGAAAAAAATATGAAGAAGACGATGAAGAATAAAACTTTGTAAGCAGTGCCTTAGCGTTTATAATGTCCACTAACACTCCAGCTTTGCTCTTTACAAGAATGTTCGTGTGTTTGATGGACACGTAGATTGCAGATTATTTCTGTATTTGAGATGCCTTGTTCATTAAATTAGAAAAGCTCAAGCTTTTCTTGCAAATTAAAAACCTTGAGGGTTATTTTAACTTTGTCATTGCACTTTGGATTTTTTTTCGAAAAAATAAAACTACAACAGTTTAATCACAAAATTAAAATAATATGAATAGTTTAGTTATTTTAGTCACAAAAATAAGTAGCATTAATATGTTTGATCACAAATATCATAGATTAATGCGGACATATTTAAACAAAAAATTGTGAACAGTGAAAGACCGAATGACGCAATAAACAAGAGGGATTGCTGATAAAATGGCGAAAAAAAAAGTAGAGAAATTTGGAAAAGTGTTTACATGTATAACCAATAACGAACGAAAAGAACGAAACTTGACGCGCTGAATGTCTAGGTACTTCTATACATACGCAAATGCTGACAGATTAAGTAGCTGAACTATACAGATTGCAGACAAACCTATCTCTGAATTTAAATTAGCGTAAACTTTCTTTTTCAACGCACTCTGATACTTTGAGAAACTCCAACGATTTGCTGGAGGGAAGTGCCATGATACATAGATGGGCATGGTGAGGGATGTATTACTTACTTTTCGAAACTCTCCTTCTCCAGAACACTACCCCCCTCCCCCAGACCCGCCTCATACCACCTACCATCTCGCCCCACCCCCACCTTTTTTGGCGAACATAGATCTGTAACGGAGTTCTCTCACATCTAGAGTATTTTTAAAGTTTGCCCGTAGGCAGCTCTCGGTAATGGTTATCTTTGGGTATTCGCCCATCCTCCAGTCTGCACACGTGACCAAGCCACCGCAAGCAGCTCTGGCAGAGGATCGTAACTAAACTGGCATCATTGCACGATCCAACACATCGCAGTTAGCCACTCTGTTGCTCCATGATATTCCAAGTTTGCGTCTCAGGCAGAGCAGCTTAAAAGCATTTAACCTTTTTTCATGAGAGAGAAATACAGAGTCCATGTTTCGCTACCACAGAGCAGGGTACTAATAACACAGGATCTGTCCACAGCAACCTGTGTTGAGATGGTCAGCTTGATGTTACTTCACACTCTCTGTGAGAGCCTTGCAAATACTGATGAGGCCATTCCTAATCGCTTCTGCAGCTCCGCGTCCAGTGAAAGGCTGTCGGTGATGACAGATCCGAGGTAGTTAAAGTTGTGTATTACCTCCAGATTTGTATCGTTTAAGACAATGTCTGGAGGATCTGCACCCTGTGCCATTACTTTTAATTTTTACTTTACAAAGACCTCTGTTTACCACGTGAGGTCGCTGAAGGCAAGAAATAGGGGTGTGTGGTATTCTCTGCATTTCTCTTGCAATTGTCTCAGTAAAAAGACCATATAAACGGTGCACTTTTCTGTGCGAAAACCACACTGAGACGCCAGGTACACCCTGTCGGCCAGCTTTCGCAGCCTGCTCAGGATGATGCGAGCATACACTTTGCCTACCGTATTGAGAAGCGATATTCCCCTGTAATTGTTGCAGTCTCCTCCGTCCCTCTTTTTCTTATAAAGGGTGATTATGTTGGCGTATCTCATGTCCTGTGATAAGGCCCCGTCATCCTAACACTGGCGTATACGCCTATAACTATTAGACATTTTTGCATGAATGACGTTTGTTGTTTTCTGCATTCGACATTGTTGCACGAGAAAATCAGGAATTTGTATTTACTGAGCGTATTTGAAGGTCAAAACATATATTTTTAAAACAGCACGTCTGTTTACCTTAAACATGTTAAAAGTATGTCCAATTCAGTGAAATTGCTTTCAATATAGACTAATGAATACATTTTTCAAAATGCATCAAGTTTCTTAGATAAAAAAAATATTTTCATAACGTCATGGATATTTTAAGACTGCATGCGAAAAATCATTTGTATCTGACATGCAGCTTAGAAGAAAATTGCTTCAGACCTTGTTTATGAATTAAAAGACGGACTCTACGTGGAGGTGGAGAAGGGCATTGACAGCTCTGGGTCCCTAACCTCGTCGCTAGCAGTCTGCTTTGTGTTGTTGTACATTAGATCTCGTTATTCCTATTATTTATCAAGGTCTGTGCTCAGGTTTACAGTTTTCATTTCATATTCTTTGAGGGTTGTAGTTAATACCATTGTCGATAATTTTAGAGTGTAGGGTTATTATCATTTCATTTTATAAAAGAGGGAACGGTTACTATCAATTCAGTTCCTAGAAGAAGAAGAAGAAGAAGAAGCAGAAGAAGCAGAAGAAGAAGAAGAAGTAGCAGAAGAAAAAGATCTAAAAGAAAAAGAACACGAAGAAGAAGAGAAAGAAGAAAATAAACACGAAGAAGAAGAGAAAGACGAAGAAGAATAGAAGGATTTAGAAACAGTACATGGAAAAATAAGTGAAGGATGAAGAGAGAGAGACAGAGCGAGAGAGCTTTGTACAAATTAACTGTGGAAAGATGTGTGATCAAACGGTTTATTAGTCACGTGAGACGTGATGTTGTATAAGATCGCACTAGGAGAAACAATAAGAGTAGTTCTGAATTGTACCAGATAGTCACGGAATAAGAGACCACGTCTGGCTCTGGGTCGACACTTATCGTGCTCAGACATGGCGTCTACAAATAAACAGTGAGTGTCAAAGGTCAAAATACTCCTGGAGAAAAGTGACTCACAAAAGTGAAAACTGATATTAAAGAAAACAAAAAAGTGTTAATTCATTTGAAGTTTTGGGAGTAATTTAAACAAAGAAACAAGAAGAGCGTGAAAGTTTGATAATTGACACAAACTAAAGTGATAATTAAATGTACAAGTTGAAAATAACAGAGCAGCGAGTAGAATGAGAAATCAATAACATACTTTATTAAAATGATCTTATAACATTAATGACTAGTGAATAACACACTCGAAGAAATTAGTTTTAAAATTGAATGAATTCCATCTGATGAAATGAAGGTGCTAACATAAGATTTAGAATAATTCACTTGGGGAAAAGAGAGTGATACGTTACAAGATGGAAGAAGTAATAATGGGGAAATCTAAGTGATAAATTATACGTTTTAGGGTAATTCATGTGGAGGAAATATAATGCTAAAATTTAAAGGTATTGTATAAAATCAACTTGACAAATGTGAGTAATACAATTAAAACGCAGATTGTCCAATGTGTGAAGAACAGAGAATAATAACATTAGAGGATTGATGAATTAGTACCTAAAGAACAGAGAATAATAAAATTAGAGAATTGATGAATTAGTACCTAAAGAACAGAGAATAATAAAATTAGAGAATTGATTATTTAATGCCTGAAGAATTGAGAATCACAAAATTAATTGATGATTCAATGGGAGAAGATATAAGAGTATTTAAATTAATTGACGATTTTGTTGAAAGATGCGAATGTGAAGTAACACAAGAACAGGACCGTCTGATGATCTGTCCAAACCTCCCGGAGACTTGTAGCATGTATGACCTTCTGAGTGCCAGGGACAGGGCAATCCACGTGGCTGAATACTGGAACAATGAAGTGTGACGTAATGCCTAGAACACTGAAAGAAGAAACAGAAAAATCGAAGATTATGAAAAACATGAAAAACAGAGAGCAATAAAATTAAATAATTGATTATTTAATGTGCGAAGAACAGAAAGTAATTCAATTAATGAATTGATTATTTAATGGGAGAAAACGGAGAGTAAAACAATTAAGAAATTAATGATTCTTAAATGAAATTCCTGTGAAAAACATTGGGTGTAACGAGGAGAGACAGGATCGGAAACGATGACATCAGGAGACTGGTGGAAACAACACCATTATTAGACTAAATTAAAAGACAACAACTAAAGTGGTTTGGCCACGTAACAAGACAACCAACACACAGCACCACCCAACAAGCAATGCTATTTATATACAACGGATTCAAGGCCAAAGACCGACCACGAAAAAGGTGGCTTATGGAAATATCTGAGGCGGGGAATGCCACTGTGCATGAGGCATACAGTTCTCGTAGTCTCTTCATTAACTCAAGATGAAAGGCAAAACAGGAGAAACGAAAAAAAGGAAGAAGAAAGATGATTTAATGCATGAAGAACAAGCGTAATAAATATTAAGTGTTGATTTACTATGAGAAGAACAGAAATTAATACATATTTTCATTCATGATTTTATGCGAGAATAACAGAGAATAATAACATTGAGAAATTAATGATTTAATGCGAGAATAACAGAGTGTAATAACATTTGAAAAATGTATCATTTAATGCCAGGTGAACAGAAATGAATCAAATTGATTGATGATTTACTGCGTGAAAAACAGAGACTAATGAATTTGAAGAATTTATTATTTAATAGCATATATAGAAGCTTGATACAATTAAATACATAGAAGCTTGATACAATTAAATACATAGAAGCTTGATACAATTAAATACATAGAAGCTTGATACAATTAAATACATAGAAGCTTGATACAATTAAATACATAGAAGCTTGATACAATTAAATACACAGAAGCTTGAAACAATTAAATACATAGAAGCTTGATACAATTAAATACATAGAAGCTTCATACAATTAAATACATAGAAGCTTGATACAATTAAATAAATAGAAGCTTGATGCAATTAAATACATAGAAGCTTGATACAATTAAATACATAGAAGCTTGATGCAATTAAATACATAGAAGCTTGATGCAATTAAATACATAGAAGCTTAATGCAATTAAATACATAGAAGCTTGATGCAATTAAATACATAGAAGCTTGATGCAATTAAATACATAGAAGCTTGATACAATTAAATACATAGAAGCTTGATACAATTAAATACATAGAAGCTTGATGCAATTATGTGAATGAACATTTGTAAGAGTTGGATGTAGGTGCGTAATTGATAATCATCATCATGTGTCATGTTTGGTGGGATTGGCTATTAACCCCCCCCCCCCCCACACACACACACACACACACACACACACACACACCATACCCCTACAGCCGTCTTCACTTTGATCATTTCATCACGTTAGATGATTGTACAATGTCATCTCATATATATATATATATATATATAAACACTATTTACGTTCCTGTGCATCTGGTGCTGGTGGTCTTTCAGACTGGTTTAAGTTTATAACTATTAGATATTGTCTGTTCTGTTATTAGTTTCATTATTCACGGCCCTTTAATATCTTGATCTTTTATTATATTTATATATATTTTTTGGCACCATGGTTGAAGCGAGTAATTTTTTTTGTTTTTTCGCGTTCGCCTTATTTCTGTAATTCTCAAGGCGGTGTACGTTGCAATGTGGTTTTTATTTTTCCAAGTGCATCTGACTTCAGCATGCATTTTATGTAAGGGTCTGCGTACTCCTGCATTTTCTAAGGGTTTGCTGCGGGGATCGAACCCAGCACCTTCGGATTGTGAGCCGTGTCACTTAACCACAAGCCCACCCCGAAGCGAGTAATAATAATAATATTAATAATAATAATAATAGTTATCCATCGAAAATGTCTAGTGTCTAGAAAAGAGAACAATTCTAGGCGACTTGAAACAGGCTTAGAAGATAATTAAAGGAGTGTAAAAATTAGAATATAACAAGTTTTTCGTGGAATCATCAAGACACAGAGACCGCCCCAGTACGTCAAGATAAAGCAATTTTTTTACATGGACTAGTTTGATCATAAGCTTTAGTAACGAATTATAGAATGCCCAAATACGAAAAGTTTATGAAAATTATGGCATTTACTTTGTACAAATTCAATCTAAAATCTAAAATCAAAAGTTAACAAATGTTTTAGAACTAGTAACAATTAAATGCTGTTTTCAACAATTTAAAGCAGATGGAAATTAATTCTATTTTGAAGAGAGCAATTGTAAAAACTAATTAATTGCAATTGTTATAAATAAAAGACAACGAATGGAAACTATTTTGCTCTCATTTGTTTGTCTATTGTGTTTAAAACAAAATGTTTGCATTATTCTGTGTTTAAGGCATTTCATGATTTCAATAATCCTTCAGCTTGTGTCATACAGATACATGCGTTATTTTGAATTTATGCTATAAAGGGAAACAGTGGTCGATCTGGAATTACCGGTGTCTATAAATATATTGTATAGGAGTGGTACTGCTAATGGCACTATGAACTTTATAAACTCCTTTCTGTTTGCCATGTATGCTGTAGATATTACACTTATCAATAGTTCATATATTTAATTTATTAAATAGACGATATCTTAACACATTATAACATATGCGTGGTCTAAAGACGCTGCGCAACATAAGAGCGTATTTTGATAAAAGGCATGCCTCTGAGATGAAAGTAGCCATTTCTAAAAGGTTTCAAAGCGCTGAATGCGCAATACAAATTAGCTACTATTTCTAACAAATCCGCAATTAAATAGCATTGTTATTATTACTGGTGTTATTATATAAATATGTCTAATTATTATTATTTTTATTTTTATTATTATATTAGGATTATTAAAGAGTAGTCCATACATATGACATGTACCAGCAGAAATTGGCTTCTACCCCCGACATCGCTGTCTGTCGCTTGCATATATGCTCAGGACCATCTCTCGTAAGCGTCCAGCAGTAGTCGACCAAAATTAAAGTTACCTGTTTGCCAGGTATTGGCTCTCCATTGTGGTAATATCCTGGTAAAAACGTTCATGGTGCTCATCACTAACCACGATCAAGTTGTTGGAGAAGATATCAAACGCTATAACCCATTCGGGTAGAACTAGAACAAAAAGCCCCGGTTTGATTTGAGCGCCCCTCGTATATTCTCTCTGATTCTGGTTTCTCTTCACGTAGTGCAGTCTTTGCTGAGCTGACCCATTCAAATAAGAAACAATAGCACTTGGTATATTTCAGCTGCAGACACATCAAAGGAGCTACACATAATTCAGGTAACAAGAGAGATGCCAGGGAATGGATTACATTCTTCTTCTTCGTTCGTTCTCAATCTCCCACTACAAAACCCTGAAAGGGCTTAAGTAGCAGAATGTAGTCCAGAGAACGGAATGCGTTGTGTCGTAGTTTTACAGCTTGGCTGCGATATTTGCACCTTTCGGTCCAACACATCCGACTTCAGCAAGCATTTTTTGGGTACTGGGTTAGCATTCCCTCTTCGATCCCTTCTCCTTAGCCCGTCTGCCCTACTGCAGCCTTTTATCCAGGATCACCGCGTGGAGGCGTAGAAGGGTCTTGGCAGCTATGGTTCACTGGCCCTGATGCTAGCAGTCCGCTATGGGTCGCTAACCACTGCAGCTTATGCGCTGCTCGGCATCTTGATCCCTGATTACATTCAATTTCCATGAATCAACTGTATCTCCTTGGAACTCAATTTTGAGGCGTCTATGACTAATCACCGTTTTTGCAGGTCATGTTTGATTCCTAGAGCATTCACCAGGTCATCTTTATCGCAGCAGAACACAAGGTCATCTTCCTTTCAGAAATAAGAAGCATACTGCTCATGACGACTACGAAACGAAGTATCTCGGGCATTTTCCTTGGGAAAATTCCATTGTTGAAACCTTGACCCAAATAACTCCGCGTTGGCTTTGGACAGCTCCAGATTGCGGACAAGATTATTCAGTTCTTTTAGGGTGAGAATGTCTGACGCAGATAGCGCACCGTGACAGATGTAAGGATAATTAATATTCGCTGAAGACAGCAGATAACCCGACGTTCGTCCGTCTCGAGTATCATCGTCTGAATGAAAGTATAATTTATTTGGAGGTCCGTGAACAGGAAATCATTCGACGTGCGAACTGTCAGAGAGCAGGTTGTACGCTTCTTTTTTACTTCTTGTCCCTGGTGATACTTGTAGAAGCAGGTGGAACTATGCAGAAGTAGCAGTCATTTGCGTGATTATTATGTTCTCTTTACACCACAGAAGCAGGAAATGGCATCGCCACTTTTTCGCCTTTCAATCACTTCTGACTTACTGCATTTTACATGTAGGACGCATGACATGTCATGGCCCTCAATCTTAGATATGAAGTTATGGTCATACCTTCTTTTTTGGAGTGATGACACTTTTCTGGCTTGGAAATGTAACTAATAGGATCACTAATAACACAGCTACGAAGAATAAATACTGCTGGTATCAGACTACATGGATCACTTGTATTGTACATTTGACGACAAGATAAATTGGAGTCGATCAACAGACTTGCTGACTTTGCGAGAATTTCTTACAACTATCAACTGCATCATCGTCGTTAGCGCTCGTAACGCCTCGATGTCATGAATCAACTACACTGCATCAGAAAATGATGCAACACTATAAACGTGGATGTTATATGTATGGGTATCTAAGGAGGCTGTCTGACCTAGGGGTGAACTAGCTCGGATTTCACAATCCCAACGTTCCGCGTTCGATTCCCACTTGTGTCCAGTTTGGCAGACACTGGGTTTTTTTCTCGGTCGGATGCTCTTCCACGTACGGAAAGTAATGGCAAACTACCGTACTGCACTCTTGCCAAGAAACTTATAACAGCTAAATAGGTGGCGGTTGTAAGAAGCTATGTTCTGTAAAATGACATACGACTTACTTTACTATATATATGGGAAAGGGATTAAGAACCGATGTGATACGACCCAATATGAAGTTAGAAATTCATCATTACTAAAGAGTTGTCTATGTTTTAAATGTGTACAGTGTTGTTTATACATCAACATTTAGAAGCTTTGGTAATCGTCTATGATTCGCAGGCAAATGCTGCCACAGAAAAAACACAGCCTCTCAAGACTTTCACTTTTGTCGTTGTGTTGGTGATCTGCCATAATTTCTTCAGGCTGTTCAGTCTCTGCATTGCCATGGCTAGTCTTCTTCTGATTTCTTTCGAGCAGTCGCCATTTTCAATGTTGTATGTCCAGACCATTTAATTCTTTGCCTGGAAATAGTTGCAGTCACTGGTTGTAAGTTAAAACAAGCTAATGAGCGATCCTATTACAAGACATTACATATGTATGGCGATTCTAATACAGGCATGGTTGCGATATTTATCACATATCTAAGACATTGAGGATTCGGTTTTCCACTCCAAATGAAGCACTTGATAACCACCGCAGCAGATGGCCGCTTTATAAGAAACATACTCGAGCGTTTGCATTATTGGTTTTATAAGCAATGGTTTTTCATGATGAGGCTGCAAACCCGAAACACATCTTCTTCAATCGCCTTTTACTGAACTGCTTGAAAGATCATAAAGGTTTTAATTTGGTTATATCCGGGTACGACTCTTATGACATACACAGACTACAGTTCTACAACATAAAAGTAACATACCAAAAACATAACAATAACATAACCTTAACAACGACAAAAAACAACACAAAAAATTACATACCAATAACACAGCAATATCATAGCATTGGCATAACAATACCATAACAATAACAATTACATTACCCATAACAGAATAATAACATAACATTAATGTAGAAAGGGACATTTTAGAAACACAAAAACATTGCAGATTGAAGAAAGCTGAAGAAAACTTTGAAAGCTTCATGAAATGAGCCTACATGTAAAGAGAAATGTCTGGCCAATTTTGCAGGAATGTGATTGCTTTCCATCTTGCCGTCAGATTTATCGAAATAAACAAACAGATTCAGAAAACTTAGAACGGATTACAAATTTTCTAGAGCAGCAGTTTGCAAGCTGTGGTTTAAGCCTGTTCTCGTGAAGTCTGAAAGTTGTATGCACAGAGCACACGTTTTCATTTTATTAATAATGGTGTTATCTAATACTGTTTGTGGTAGAATCTCTCTTTCGCCTTAGCTAAGTCTTAATCAAATAAGAATTTAACGCTGTATCCGCCACAGCTGGAACTGCAATGAGGTCTACCTTTTTCTCACTGTTGACTGGACTGAAGTTATTCTTTGGTTAATATTATCTCGTCTCGTATCGACGTTTTTGTAACCCCAAGAGGTCGCATAAGCATCACACAGCGTGAGAGATGTCTTGCGAATCTTGCTAACCGGGCAGGGCCCAACCTTCTCCAGGGCGATGTGTTTGTCCGTCGATGACCTGTGTGAATGTTTCATAGTCATACTAAAATTGGCATAGTCAACATACAAGGTGAAAGTCGCCTATTTCGCGAAGTTCTGTCGTTTCCCCTTAACCGTGGACATTCGATACAAAGTAACCGAAATGCTATTTCAAATTGCCAATCACTTTGCGAAGTTAGTTGGAAGGAAAAACCACCAGAAACTAATCATTCCAAATGAAAATGCCACATGAAGTTTCTGTGGACACAAGGGAAATCGTCGACTAGTGGAAATTCCAGTCAAATATGTGGGCTGGCGGTATTCATGGTGGACTCAAACACGGCAGTAAATTAGATCCGAGACCGATTAGGCGCCATCTTTTCTGCTCAATATTACCTTGTATATATATCAAGAACAACTGCAAATATTAATTAAAGAACGATGACGTTCTCGGACAGTGAACTGCAGAAAAGGAGTATATCCATCTCCGTTATGTAGATCTCTTCACGCTCTCTAGCGCTCTATATATACCTATACACCGAGGAGTATAACAAGTTGATAACATCTCTCCAAAATTGTTCCAAACTGCTCTTGAAAAAGTCTATAGGTCTGTAAACTAATAGTATCGAGGCATCAAGATAGGTAGCGAGATGCTCTTACTCCTACGTTTTGCGGACGACTTTGGAATCTTTAGCCAAAGCAGAGGCTGAACAAGGCCTAAACGAGCTGAATAAAGCCGGCAAGACAGTTAGCCTGAACATAAATAGAAAGAAGACTCAACTTCTACTGAACTATTTCTGCCATTCAGGAGAACTGCGATTGGAAAATGAGCCCGTTGAGAATGTCAATTCGTACGTCTACCTGGACCAGAAAATCCTCAACAACCACGACATTGATAAGGAGATCTTACACAGGAGAGCGGCGGGTTGGTTCAGCCTTAACTGCATTAAACAGACAATCCACCAGGTGACGGAGGTGAAGCTCAAATTGGGTCCTTGTCCGTGATATTGAAGACGAAAGGGACATCATGTGAAACGAAATGTCTGATAGATGGCATTGGTGTCACCAGGAAAGATAACAAGTGAAATTAGTACATTGCAAACATGAGAGTTACCCTTTGTGGTACATACGTTTCAAAACAGAAATAAGATGGTTTGGTGATCTCACGAGAGTGTAACCTGGTCAACTACTACTGCACGCTTACAACACACTAGGAACTGGCTAGAAGGTACGAGGATGTCCACGTGGCAGATGTACAAATTACATAGATATATCCTACATCAACATAGGCAGCGATGCAGAGCACAAGATATGCCAAGTATGCTTCAGACGTCACTTACCGGCACGAGTGAGTGGACGAGTAAGAAATATATATATTAGCAACTTCTCACCTATTATGTTTGTGTCATTCTCTGTGACATCATGTAGCTGATTCTGTGACATATGTGTCTTTCAAAATGGCACATTAATGTCCCTTATGTGACGCATTTATGTAATTATATGAAAACATATTTGTATTATTCTGACAAATAATTTTGTTATTATCTGTGACATACTTGCATTTCTGTCAAGCTCTGGGTCACGTTTTTGAACTGTAATCGTAAATGTGTGTGTCTATATACGGGGCACATCTGTGTCATTATGCTGTCACATAGTCGCGTTATTCCTTGTGTCATGTTAGTATTTTTCTCATGAATACATATGCATCATTCAGAGAGACTTAATGTGTCATCCTCTATGATATAATTGTGTCATTCTTGTAGAAAAATGAGCAATTCTCTTGGAACCTCCGGTTGCAAGTATAGGTTTTCAACAACGGCTTCAGGAAAAAGCCATGCACAAGATGTATCGATCCACTTTGATAATTTGCGGTTTTTTTCGTTGCTTCCCATTTATAATCCTGCTCTCTAATTAGGTTTGTTTGCTTGTTTTTTCTATTTTCGAAATTCCAATTCGTTCTTCTCGCATGCCATTTATTTTGTCTACGTTTTATTGCTCTTATAGAAACTTCCAGCCTGTGATTTTGTGAACGAAGAAAGGGCTACCGGACCCTATGAAGTTTGCCATTGAATGGCGTCTGAGAAGCGTTGTGTATTAGTTAGCAAAATTATTATGGAAAAAATGTATACAGAAACAAATATTGCAATAGAACAATAAATACTACGAAGAACCCTTCCTTCACATGGGAGAGGGAGCTACTGCAGTTGTACTTTGTGTTTGTTAAAGAGCAAAAAGTGATAATAGGAGAGCTATTATGCTTAGATATATGATCAATGACTGACAAAGCGATTGGTGGTCTTCAGGCCTAAGATCGTTTTTAAATACAGAAACGAAGTCCATCCACTCCCCGTGCCTACAACCTATCTTCGTGTAAAGAATTAGGAATATAATTTTGAGAGAATAATTCCAGTTTCTACATATGAATTATAGTTTATCGTGCAAGAGCTGCTTTTCACCCAATTTAAGGTGGCTCTTCAGGGTAAATCTTCACTTGGTTCGGTCTGCGGCTTCCAGCTGGAAGGTACCTGCCTCGGCTCAGTCCATACAACCATAATACCCTTGAGATGCGTGTGACGAAGGGAATGACACATACCTGCTTCATGCTCCTGTCACATGTTTTACCTGTCTAACACATATTAGTCATCATTATCCACCACGTAACAGTAACGTCCATCTCACGTTTTCTTTTCACGGCTTCGTCACCCAATTTCCCATGTTACGTCATCAAGAATCTTTGTTTTGATTATCGGAAGTGACAAGTAAGTAGCATGTCCTTTGCAGAACGTCGCTTCTTACAACCGATAACCTAATTGGCTGTGCGAAGTTTCTTGGCAGATAGTAAGTGCGGTAAGATGCGATTACTTTCCGTGCGTGGAGAAGCGATCGTACCAAGAAAAAAAAACCATGCCTGCCGAACTGTCACGACGAGATTTGTACCCGGTGCGTTACGATTATGAAAACGACTTGTTATCCCTAGGTCTAGCTGCTACCAGCTATCGGAAAATGTGCAATAAAGATATGACAAAAGACATTATTTGTCCCAGGGTGCCCTACCCTTTTTCGGTGCCTTTATGTTCCTTTTACGCGCGTCTTTGAAACTCAACTGTCGTCGGATTTCTGTCAAATAAATGTAAGACCTTTGAAGATACGACCATCTTCCATGCGGTGAATATGACCAAATCAGTTTTCTCACCCAAGGAGAGTATGCTTATGAGATTGTAGCGAGAATATTTGAGGCTCTGTACCTCCCTGCAATAATAAGGATTGCTCGTAGGCGCCGTAAATGAAAGGTGCTAAGCCTTTGCTATTGTCTGAGATAGGTTGACAAAGTTTAGCTTCCATTTTTAATCACCAGTGGCAACACTAGACAAGCTCTATGGCAGTGTCGACAGACTCAGGATGACCGCTGCTTAATTCGAAAAAATACAGGTTGACGTTTGACAGCGTACGAAGAAGAAGAAGAATCATTCTGGCGAAACATGCATCGAGAAGCAATTATCCATGCGATTTTTAATTTCTGTACCTAGAGAAGGATTGTCGTTGACGATGCACTGTAGCTATGGAGAATTGATGCTCTTCTACCAATTCATAATTGTCCATGGTGATTGTTGGTGTGTTATCTATTTCCTGTCCCAGGGCATTCGTGTTGTTTATCACGCCAGTTAAGTTTCTTTAAAAAATGTAGCTAGTTGTGTCTATCTTGTTTATATCACTTTAGCCAGCGTTATTCAATTACCTTGCATTTTTTTAGCTAACGTTATCCAACATATTTATATTATTTCACCTAGATGTATGCCTATTCATTAAAGTACTTTAGTTAGTTTTATTCACTTTTAATTATAGTATCTTACATAGCCTTATATAGTTTACAATTATTGTATCAGCTAGTTTTATATAGTTTGCATTATAGTTTGTTAGTTAGCTTTTTCCAGTTTTAATTATAGTATCCTTGCTAACTTTATCGAGTTTGCAATTACTGTATCTTAGCTAGACGTGTACAGTTTCTGTGGGTCGTTATAGCACATGGAAAAAAGCGCTTGCATCTCAAGATACGAAAGTGCAAAACGGTTGGATTTCAAATACCACAAGTAACAAGGAAGGTGAGACTAGCATCTAGGTATATTGAAGATTGACGAAAAACATGGATTTACCATATACGCTGTTCACCTAAAAGAACGCTTGACAGCTAAAAAACGGTTAGAGGTGGCTGATATCCGATGTCCTAAAAAAATTATAAATGTAATAACAGTTTTAGTCCGTACTCAACACATAACCAACCTTCCCTCGGGCCTAGTAATCCGCAGGAAGTAAAAATTGCTAAATAAAGAACGTATAATCTGATTGCTTGAATACCAGGATGCCAAGTATTCAAATTCTTAGTCATAGTCGACTTTTACTTCTACAGGGTCGAATGCTCATGTGCAGGTCATAGGTCTGGTATGAACTGGATGTAGCCAGGAGAAGGATATTCTGGTAGGGGGGGGGGGGGGGGGCTAGGCTCGAGCACCTTATTACTCCGCTGCGTTGTGACAAATGCCGCGGATCGTGGTTAACAACTTTTCAAGTCCATCTTAAAAGACTCAAAACACTAGAGAAAAGTAGACACCTAGCCTGTTAGGCGCCATTTATGCTGCTCTTAACAAACCACCTGACCATGGCCAATGTTATACCATGTCACACAGTTAGTCGCCTCTTACGGCATGCTCTCTGAGGGGCAGTGGTGATATTCTTGTCCTTGTCAAAAACAACCACCCCGGTGGACGACTCGGGACGCATTCCAAGTATTAGCATATTTTCTTTATATTACATTTAGTTAGTGTTAACCTTCATCCATATGTGTGCTTAAGGTAACTATATAATATGTTTTAGTTATATCACGGAATAGTATTGGAATTAACGATAAATGTAATGGCTCTACGCCTGCAAAGATGTTCAGAAATGCTGTTCATAAGCACTTTTCCAAGCATTTAACTGAAGAAAAACACGATCAACATTACTTGGAAGAATATCGGTTAAAAAAATCTTAAGCTTAATCAGAACAACATTAGGTTTTGCAGATGACGCATACGCCTAGTGTAAGAAATCAGGAAATATTAGGCTCTCTATCACTCACTCTCTCTCTCTCTCTCTCTCTTTCTTTCTTTATATATTTCTCTATAGTTCTAATGTTCTAATCTGTTTCTACCTCTCAATCTTTCTCACCATTTCTCGTTCTCTCTCTCCCTCTCTCTTTCTCTCGGGTGATTTCAAGTGATGAGGAAGGAGCAATCACGATTAATTTGAGCCAGTTCTGATTTTCCAAGTCAGGAAGGAATCTTTGAAAATAAGTTGTGAATGATTACCGTTAGAGATTAATCACATATTTATGGAGGTAGAGAAGGAATGTCATAGGGTGAAACAGAGAGATAGAGATGGGGAGTAAGAGAGGTAAATAGAGGGAGAGATGTATATTTAGAAAGAGAGAGGGAGGATTAAGAGCGAGTTAAAAAGGAAAGTCTGGGTGAGAAAAATATGGAACAATTTACAGAATATAAGAGAAAAAGATATGGATGAAGAGAGAATGATTGCGGTTAAAGATCATTAACAGATTGTGAGAGAATGGGTTGTGTAAAGTGAAAGTGGCTGACGAAGAAGTAGAGGTACAAATAGAGAAAGAAGATAAGATGAGACGAAATGGAGGCAGATATTAATTAGAGTGAGTGGCGCCGAAAAAATGGCATGATTGACACATTGTCGTACCCTAGCCTGCAATATATATCTTGGCGATATCCAGGTGTCGCCTGTACTACTATCTTGTTGATATGAAATATTACAGATACTTCTGATGTGTGTAGAGCGGCTATTTTGTCGCTGAAAGGGAACCACTCAAAATACTCTGCGACTCGGAAGAACGTAGTTATTGTATTGTTGTTCGCGCTGCTTCCATGAAAAGAGTAAACTGTACTGTGTTTCGCGCTTTACGACCCGGTACATCCGACTTCACCACACAGTTATTAACGGGTTAAATCTCCATAAAAGTAAAGTCTTACTGATTAATAAATCTTTACACATGCAAGTTTGGATTGTGAGTCGTATCAGCAATTACTAAACCACGCTTACTTCTCTCTTACATCCACCCTCCCTCGTTCACCGGCGTTGAAGGTAAATTGTCAGATGACCTCAACTTTGTTGCGATGGAGTGACTTGGTACATTCGTCCGTGTTTGGTCAGGGGTAAATGTAAAAGTTAGGTACTCATTTCCAACTGGACAAACAGGACCGTGACCCAATTAAACGTTCCGTTTTGTAGTGAAAAGCAGACGCTGAAATGGTCCTGCCTCTAATTACAATTATGTTTCCGTGAGTAGACGTTATAGTCTTGTATGAGGAACTTGCATTGTGTGAAGATGGCGCCATTCCTGCTGCGGCTCTACATTGTGCTGGTGTTCTAGTTCATTGTAGATGCTGCCAAGCCACGGATTTGCCTGGAATTCACACTAGTCGACGACTTACACTTGTGTTCACGGAAACGTGTCTTTGTTTTCAATTTGGACTAGCTAATTTCTTCATTTTGTGTGTTTTCTTCCATCCGATTATCCTGGAACAGATATCGGTTATATGAATTAGCATTACGCTTAAACCTGTGTCGCATTTTCACCGTCTAGTGCACACGGCTGAACTTCACGATATTGGCGCTCTTCGCCCCATCTGCAGATAGTGTCGGTTTTCGTGTGACTGTGAACTTTAGGCACGTGACTTTAATAGACTAGAAACGGCCCGGGAGAGACACCCAACATACCACTCACACTCTGAGTGATGTCCCTACGATCTATTGTGGTTATGGGAAAGGCAGGACACACCCATCCGCTGGCTTGCGGCGTACCTGTTTACTGGAAAGGCTTCGGGAGTAAGCCCTGTGAAGAAAATATGCATTCTGGGCAATCTCCAGTGGTCTCGAAAAAATCTTGTCACTGGCAAAGCAAAGGTAGATCAAGACCAGAGAGTGAGGTTGACAAAAGGCGCAGTACCCTTCTCACTTTAATCCAAATCACCACCCAAGTCCCCCATTTCAGCGGAAACAGCAAGAGAAAAGACTGACCACACGACTGAATAAAGAGAGTTATCTTCATCACATGTGATGCACTAACACCAGTCACAGTAACAGATATTGGGATTGACCTGGCAAGTCGCCAGCTAATTTTCGTCTGCCCCTAAAAAATATGAAACAAAGGAGGTCACACCTCCCCAAGACGTCTAACGACACAAGTGGACTGAAGACAGAAAGATGGACAGAACGGTTTTCTTAGGACTGAGGAAAGTTTTAAATATGATAACTCTGGAGAGATTGTGCGAGCACCATAAATCTACTCTGCAGATCACAGTGGAACAAAGTGCGGAATCTTCTTCTTCTTCGTACGCAGTCAGACAGTAACCATTATTTTTTCGAAAAAAGCGGCGATCATCCTGAGGCTGTCGCTACTGCCATAGAGCTTGTCTTGTGGTTCCACTGGTGATGGCCACATCTGCTCTCTCTGATCCTCGTATGTCGAGCAGTTCTGCAGCAGATGTTCAGCGGTCATTTTCCCGGTACCACACGGGTATTTGTCGGTTCCACCTATTTTAATTTGTTGAATAGTTGGTACCTCAGTCTATTGTGGCCAGTGCGAAGTCTAAAGACAACGACCTGCTCTCTTCTGTTCGGCTGGTAAAATGCATCGTTTTTGGTGTAACCAGTATGTTCGGTTTCCCATTTGGTCATGTATCTGGCTTTAATAAGCCGTTTTGACTCTTCGTACGTCATACTAGTATCTGTTTGTGGTAGTCTTGCGCCTTCTTTTGCCAGTCTGTCTGCCTCCTCGTTGCCTTGGATGTTGCAGTGTGATGGGACCCACTGTACAACTCCCCTTTTTGGTGCGGACTGCTGGCATAGTTGACAGAGTGCTGTTCTTAAGTCATTAAGCTCAGTGTTTTTCTGGCTTTTTAGCGCTGTGACTACGGCGAGAGCATCTGAAAGCAGGACTATATGGCTTTCATTTTCTTTATGTGTCACCATTTCTTCCACTGCCGCCCTCAGTGCCTCTGCCTCCGCTCTGAAATTGCTTGTGTACTTACCAGTAGCGAATGACAGTGTTATTTTTCTGCCGTTTGGTAGGTTCAGGAATGCTCCTGCCCCTCCGTTCTGTGTTTTGTTTGTTACAGAACCGTCGGTGTATGCATGGGTCCAGTCCATGCTTGGGTAGTTTTTCGATATAAAGCTTAGGGTAGTATTTCTCATTTCTTTTTCAGTCTGGCAGTTTTTGTTTCCAATACCTGGTATATTTTCTACCACCTCTGGAAATATATCCTGCCTCCAGGTAGGTTTTCGTACAGTAGTGATGGGCTTTGGTGTTGATAGTGCGTTTATGGGATCTTTGTGCATCTTTGCTTTGGCTATTTCTGCAAAGTTTCTCCGCTTTAGTTTCCCATTTCTAAAATTGTTTAGTCTCTGGTGCATTGGACGGTCAGTCAGTCTTCGGAGTTTCTCTGACTGCAGCTGGGCTCTGCAGTCTCTTCTATCGGTCATGGATTGCAGTTTTGTAATATTTTCAAGTTCTACAATTGGCATTGACTTCATGCCTCCTGTTATAACTCTCATGGCTTGGTTTTGAAGTTTGCTAACTTTATCGAAGTTCGTCTTTGCTGCTGTTGTCCATGCCGCAATGCCATACTCGAGAACTGGTCTCACTCTTCCAGTGTACAGTTTCTTTAGTATGCTTTCGTCTGCTCCCCAGCTTGTGCCAGCAAGTTTCCTCATGATTGCCATTCTTTCTCTGGCTCTCATTCGGTTTCTCTCGATCTGACTTTTCCATGTCATGCGCCGATCAAATGTGACTCCCAGATAGTTTGGGTTGTCGTTTGGCTGCAGGAATTCGCCATTTAAACTTAATTTGGTATTTTGGGTTTTGATTGAAAGCGAGAATATTGTGCATGTGGTTTTCTCCTCGTTTATTTTGACCAGCCATGAGTTCGCCCACTCTTCCAGCGATGTTAGGGCCGTCTGCATCCGATTTCTTGCTATGGCGATATTCTTTTCAGAGGTCCACATAGCCAGATCGTCTGCAAACATTGAGCTATGGACTCTTCTTGGTATATTCTTTGTAATGTCGTTTATATACACCAAGAAGAGTGTGGGTGACAATACTCCCCCTTGGGGTACTCCCTGCTCGAGTGTCACCTTTTTGCTCATCTGCCCTTGTACTTGGACTCTGGCCGTTCTTTGTTTGAGGTAGTGGTTGATCCACTTGTACATTGTGTGGAATCTAACTTAAAATTCGTAGATTTTGATGAAAAACCATTTGTCAGCTTGGGCAGAACCATACTCTGGAAACTGCTCCGACACGGGGGACTACCAGAAGAGATTACAAACATCATTTAGGTAAAGAATTATGGTGATTGTCTTTCTGCGCCCTTTGAAATTATATCAGGGGTAAATCAGGACTGCCATCTTTGACCTTTTCTATTCTTGTTGGTGGTAGCCTGGATGATAAAGTCCACACCGACTCCCAATGTAAGTGTAATTAGGTGACGTTTGACGAACCATTTCTGTGGTCTTGATTATACGGATGGCTTGGTCTTGTTATCTCCTAACCACATACAAATGTAGAACAAAATGACTACGCTTGATAGGAAATCTTGTAAGTCTAAACTACAAATCCATAGCCAGTGATAGCCATTGCTTCGGTAATCGAGCAGATTACGTTAGGTTGCGTACCGTACAGAACGTCCAGTCCTTCTTATATGTTATGATGAATATCAATAACTTCGGAGGCACTGGTATAGATATTCAAATCATGATACAACATGTGTGTAATATTTTGATGCCAATAAGGAATTTATAGCAATTAAGGGAAATTAAGTTTGCACCAAAATGGGCAGCTTCAACTCCAGTTTTAAGTCAGTGCTCTTGTACGACTCTGAAACTTGGCGGATATCAAAACATGGCTGCCCAAAATGTACATATTTTTATCAATGGATTCCTGCGCAGAATTAAGGTTTTGAAATGGTATGACATTGTCCCAAATCTGGCACTTTCTATCCCTCAGGATAGGTGGAAACGATGAAATGCGGTTAGAGCATACACTAACGAAACCACAAGATAGCAGTACAAAAAGTACATGATTTAGACACATTTAAACAAGAGATGTAGAGGCAGACCGAAGCACTGTTGGAAAAAAGAACTGGAGATAAATGACTAAGAAATAGGGATGTCGTGGTATGATCTAGAGAAGACGGCATTAGATAGATTTACGTGGCGAAGATTTGTTGTGAAGGCACTTACAGATGTAGAAAGAAGAAACATTTCGTTTTCAATCAACATGCTGGAGACAATATATTTTAGTTACTCATAAAGAAAACAGTAAAATCTTCTTCTCTTATGTTAGGAATAAACAAAGAACGAAAGACAAAGTAGGCCCTCTCATAGACAGTACAGGGAAAATAATAAGTGAGAATATGGAGGCTGCTAATCTGCTCAATCAGTACTTTGGCACAGTCTTCACAAAGGAGGACTGCTCCGAGATCCCAGAGCCTATAGATATTTTTCAAAGAGACATGGATACAGCGGGATTAAGATCAATCTGTATTACAGAGGAAATGGATTTTAAAAAATTGGAGGGGTTGAAAGTGAATAAATGTCCAGGTCAAGATGGTATTCACCCAAAATTGCTGTATGAAATTAGAGACCAACTAGAAAAACCATTGGCTATATTATGTTCTCAATCACTTACAAAAGGGATTGTTCCACGGGATTGGAAAGATGCAGGAGATCCGGCAAATTATAGACCGGTGAGTTTAACGAGCATAGTCTGTAAATTGTTAGAGTCAATAATCAAAGAAAACATTGTAATGCATTTAGACAAATTTAATCTAATTAGAAATAGTCAGCATGGGTTTACTAGAGGGAGATCATGCTTAACAAATCTATTAGAATTCATGGAGGAGGTTACTATAATCATAGATAAAGGGGAGCCAGTGGATGTTATTTATCTAGACTTTGCAAAGGCCTTTGATAGAGTACCTCATCAAAGATTATTTCGAAAGTTAAAATCACATGGAATAGGTGGGGAAGTTGCCAAATGGATTGAAAATTGGTTAACAGGAAGAAGGCAGAGGGTGGGCATAAATAAGGAGTACTCTGAGTGGAGTGAAGTGAAAAGTGGTGTGCCACAGGGCTCGGTTTTGGGACCAATTTTGTTCTTGATATATATAAATGATTTGGACATTGATATGAGATCCATGATTGCAAAATTTGCTGATGACACAAAACTATGCAGTAGTGTCTCATCTAAAGCGGAAGTGGATATATTGAAGTCGGATTTAGATAAAATTCGAGAATGGTCTGTAAGCTGGCAAATGGAGTTTAATGTAGATAAATGTACAGTCATTAACATGGGTAGATCCAATATGGAACATAATTACAGAATGGGAGAAAACAATATTAGAAAGATAGATAAGGAAAGGGACCTAAGGGTTATAATAGATCATACAGGAAAGGTGAGTGAGCAAGTTAAGGTAGCAGTGAAAAAGGCACATGCAATGTTACGTATCTTCTTCTTCTTCTTCGTACGCAGTCAGACAGTAACCATTATTTTTTCGAAAAAAGCGGCGGTCATCCTGAGGCTCTCGCCACTGCCATAGAGCTTGTCTTGCAGTTCCACTGGTAATGGCCACATCTGCTCTCTCTGATCCTCGTATGTCGGGCAGTTCTGCAGCAGATGTTCATCGGTCATTTTACCAGTACCGCACGGGCATTCGTCGGTACACCCTATCTTCAATTTGTTGAATAGGTGGTACCTCAGTCTGTTGTGGCCAGTGCGAAGTCTGAAGACAACGACCTGCTCTCTTCGCTTCAACTGGTAATAGGCACCGTTTTTGGTGTAACCAGTATGTTCGGTTTCCCATTTGGTCATGTATCTGGCTTTGATAAGCCGTTTTGACTCTTCGTACGTCATACTGGTATCTGTTTGTGGTAGTCTTGCACCTTCTTTTGCCAGTCTGTCTGCCTCCTCGTTGCCTTGGATGTTGCAGTGTGACGGAACCCACTGTACCACTACCCTTTTTGGTGCTGACTGCTGGCACAGTTTGCAGAGTGCTGCTCTTAAGTCATTAAGCTCAGTGTTTTTCTGGCTTTTTAGCGCTGTGACTACGGCGAGAGCATCTGAAAGCAGGACTATATGGCTTTCATTTTCTTTATGTGTCACCATTTCTTCCACTGCCGCCCTCAGTGCCTCTGCCTCCGCTCTGAAATTGCTGGTGTACTTACCAGTAGCGAGTGACAGTGTTATTTGTCTGCCATTTGGTAGGTTCAGGAATGCTCCTGCCCCTCCGTTCTGTGTAGTGTTTGTTACAGAACCGTCGGTGTATGCATGGGTTCAGTCCATGCTTGGGTAGTTTTTCCATGTAAAGCTTAGGGTAGTATCTCTCCTTTCTTTTTCAGTCTGGCAGTTTTTGTTTGCAATACCTGGTATATTTTCTACCACCTCTGGAAATATATCCTGCCTCCAGGTAGGTTTTCGTACAGTAGTGATGGGTTTTGGTGTTGTTAGTGCGATTATGGGATTTTCGTGCATCTTTGCTTTGGCTGTTTCTGCAAAGTTTCTCCGCTTTAGTTTCCCATTTCCCAAATTGTTTAGACTCTGGTGCATTGGATGGTCAGTCAGTCTTCGGAGTTTCTCTGATTGCAGCTGGGCTCTGCAGTCTCTTCTATCGGTCATGGATTGCAGTTTTGTAATATTTTCAAGTTTTACAATTGGCGTTGACTTCATGCCACCTGTTATAATTCTCATGGCTTGGTTTTGAAGTTTGTTAACTTTATCGAAGTTCGCCTTCACTGCTGTTGTCCATGCCGCAATGCCATACTCGAGAACTGGTCTCACTCTTCCAGTATACAGTTTCTTTAGTATGCCTTCGTCTGCTCCCCAGCTTGTGCCAGCAAGTTTCCTCATGATTGCCATTCTTTCTCTGGCTTTCATTCGGTTTCTCTCAATCTGACTTTTCCATGTCATGCGCCGATCAAATGTGACTCCCAGATAGGTTGGGTTGTCGTTTGGCTGCATGATTTTGCCATTTAGACTTAATTTGGTACTTTGGGGTTTTAATGAGAGCGAGAATATTGTGCATGTGGTTTTCTCCTCGTTTATTTTGACCAGCAATGAGTTCGCCCACTCTTCCAGCGATGTTAGGGCCGTCTGCATCCGATTTCTTGCTATGGTGAGATTCTTTTCAGAGGTCCACATAGCCAGATCGTCTGCAAACATTGAGCTATGGACTCTTCTTGGTATATTCTCTGTAATATCGTTTATATATACCAGGAAGAGTGTGGGTGACAATACTCCCCCTTGGGGTACTCCCTGCTCGAGTGTCACCTTTTTGCTCATCTGCCCTTGTACTTGGACTCTGGCCGTTCTTTGTTTGAGGTAGTGGTTGATCCACTTGTACATCTTCCCACATACATCACTTCTTCTTAGCTTGACTCTAAGTCCATCCTTCCAGACTTTGTCAAATGCCTTTTCCAGATCCACCCAAATAGCTACTGTGTGTTTCTGTGCCTGGTAGGCATCTTCTATCTCCTGGGCTATGAGGATGACCTGGTCCTCAGTGGATCTGTGCTGTCTAAAGCCGGCTTGCTGTGGAATTAGTATTCGTTTTTCTTCCAGATGCCACATCAGTCTGGTGTTTATCATCCGACACAGCTCAGTAGGCTTATGGGCCTGTATCCATTTGGATCTGTTTTGTCCTTTCCTGTTTTTGGTACTGGTACCAGTATTGCATCTTTCCATGCCTGTGGTACAATTCCCCTTTTCCAGCTTTGGTTTAGGACCGATAGCAGTTTCTTCTTCGCTGTTTGGCCCAGCCCCATCAGCATTTCGTTTGTTATCCCGTCTTTTCCGGGAGATTTCCTTTTCTTTAGTGTTCTCATAGCCTCTTCCATTTCGCGCATTGTTAGTTTGGCCATCATGTGCTCTTCAGGAGCCGTATTTATGTTTTCGTGTCCCTTTAGCTCTTCGCTAATGACTGTATGCTTATCTGCAGGGACCTCGATGTGGTTTGCTCTGGCATAGTGATCGACAAAGGCGTTTGCGGCTTTCTTACCTGTGATCAAGTTCTCGCCCTGCTTGATGGTAGTTTGTTTATTTGACGGGGTTTCGTCGTTCATGGCTCTGACTAGCTTCCATAGCTTGTTCCCGTCTTTGTCCAGGTTTAGACTTTCCGTTTTATCTTTCCAGCTTTCTCTTGCTGTTTGCCTGAGAGTGTGTTTGTACTTCGCCGCGGCGGCTTTGAGGGCGATGTTTGCCTCCATGGATTTTTCTCACTCTGCCATGTTCCTAGCATTTGTTACTGCATCTTCCACTTTCTGCAACTCATCATTCCAGTAGGGCTTATAGTTTTTCCTAGCTCCTCTTGGGATGGTTTCAGTGGCGGCTTGCATTATTGCCTTGCTTAGGCTCTCTACCATGGGCTTCATTTTTGTGTGTCGTGTGTTGATGGTTTCACACAGCCCATCTGTCAGGATTGCAAATCTGTCCCAGTCGGCTCGTTTGTAATTCCAACGTGGGAGCGGTTTTGTTTCCTGTGGGCCTACTTCCATGTCAATGGTTAGTCTGATCGGCCTGTGGTCGCTACCTGCCAGTTGGTTTAGCACCTGGCGGTCTATTTTATGGTGTATGTCCTGTGTGGAGAAGGCCAAATCTGGAGTCGAGGGGGAATGCCATGTTCTTGAATAGAAGCTAGGGCTATCCTCCGGCCTATTGATTAGGGAGAGATTTGCATCTATCTCCCAATCTTCCACTTCGTCACCTCTGCTGTCTGTGTCAGAGTATCCCCATCTCTCCGAGTGGCTGTTGAAATCTCCAACTACTATGCAGTTGGAGTCTCTGACCTCCATACTCGAGAGCGATAGGTCTCTATTTGGTGGTCCGTACAGATTGAAAATGCGGAGCTTCGTCTCTTGGGCCATTATGTCAACTCCTACAATTTCTGCTTGTCCGGTGTGATTGACAGATACCGCGCTACTCGGTATGCAGTTTCTGGTCAGTATCAGGACCCCTCCTTTGTGGCCTTCTCTATCTAGACGGAAGGTCTGGTATCCTCTGATTGAGAATTTATGGTTATTGTTGAGGTGCGTTTCCTGGATACATGCCACGTCAATCTTACCTTCATGCAGGTGGTGTGTTAGGGAAAGTTTTTTGTTAATGACTCCCTCCGCATTCCACTGTAGTATTTTGAGGGTCTTGAGGTTTTGGCCAATAGAAGTTGCCCCATAGCCATGTGCCTTGACTCCACGACACATGGGTGGGTGACCACCAGTAGTCAAGGGTGGGCCCCTTCGAGGTGTGAGGCCCGGCACTATCGCTGCCTGGCGGGACTCCGCAGGATGAGCGCCATGCGTTTTTCTGATAGGTTGTACTGCCATCATACTGCGATTTACGTTGCACTGTTTTGTTAGGCTTGCGGCCCCGTGCATCCGATTTCAACAGGCGTTTCTGTAGGGATGCCCTCCTTAGCCTTTGGCTATCCCCAGCCTATCTGCAAGGCAGCAGTTGTTTATGATCAGAGTTGTCTCTCTTATGGAAGTTGTCTTACTAGACTATCGAGTCTTCACTACTCGTGTCTATAGGGTGCAATGATGATATGTGAGATGATATATGAGATGGACTGGTTTACCCGGAAGAGAGGCAGTCCAGTGTGTCTGTATCCCAGGATCGTCACGTCCTGCCAGAAACGTAGCATTTGCATGTGAGTGGGGTATCTCTTTTTCCTTTTATTGTCTTGGCTTCTATGCAGGGATGGTACGCCTAGCATTCCCCGCCACCTGGGGTGTTGACACAGTGGGGCAGGTGTGCAATGTCCGCTGGTCTGCATCTCTTCTGCGTCCAGCATGATAGTTATATGGCTGATAACGTACAGAGGTAGATATCGTAGCCGGAGTGCATTTAGCAAGAGGACAAGCCTGGTAATGTCACAGAGATGTTGTTCGCCTGGTGTGCGGACAACTCTCATGGTCAGTGGTTGAGTCTTGACAGTTCACGGTGAGGTGGCTGCTCTACTGTTTTCAACACCCCGACCAGGTACTAAGTCTTTGGTTGGTGGTTTCGCACCCCATCGCCGTATAAGGTGAGTATCAAGCAGTTGTCCGCACGCTTTGATTGGCGGACGGCAAGGACCTCTTACTGTGGCTCTACCTGATAGGGCTGGGGCGCAAGCCCCATGTCCCGAGCATGTAGGAGCCTCCCATTGCAGTGGTGCTGAGATTTTGGGCGGGATTGCGGCTTACAAGGGTTCGGCCGTAATCCCCCACATGGTAGCCTCGCGCCCTTGGCTTATCAGCCTGGTACGTGAACCAAAGTGTCTGCGGCTCCTCTCGATTTGAGCTGGTTTTCCGAAGCAACGCCCTGTCATTTGTAGGGTAAAACTGACCTGTCTTCAGATGATCTATTTCCAGCACCCGTTCACTATTTGGTCAGACGAATTTATTGAGGGCTTTTGTTTGTAAATGACCAGGTATTTGAAATCTGCGGTTTCTGCGGAGTTAAACACGATTTCCTTAGCGTTCTTTCATTTGAGTGTTTGAGAGCTGACTTGTCATCCGTGAGTCTAATACCAGCGTACGTTCATTATTAGACCCAAACGGTAGTGCTCTCGATTTGTCAGTTGTTCTACAGTATTGGCGTGTTCAGTCAAATTAAGCCGCAGGTTCCACACCTGGTGGTGCCCTTCCGTCAATTCCCTTAGCGAGACAATCAAGTTTCTTAGGGGGTAGCCCCAGATTTTCGAGGGTCTAATTCCAGCACATGTTCTCTATTAGACCCCACAAAGGTGTACTATTTGATAGTCATTCTGCAGTATTGGCGTGTTAAGTTAATTTAAGCCTCAGGCTCCACTCCTGATAGTGCTCTTCCGTCAATTCCTTTTTCAGAACACTGGATGTAGACCGAACCGGGCCACAGGGGGTATAACCCCAGATTTATGAGGGTCTAAATCCAGCACCAGTTCCATATTAGACCCCAGAAGAGTGGTCTCGGCATGTCAATCATTTCAGTGTTGGCCGTGTTGAGTCAAATTAAGCCGCAGGCTCCACTCCTGGTGGTGCCCTTCCGTCAATTCCTTTAAGTTTCAGCTTTGCAAGCATACTTCCCCCGGAACCCAAACACTTTGGTTTCCCGGAAGCTGCCCGCAGAGTCATCGAAGCAACTCCTGCGGATCGCTAGTCGGCATCGTTTATGGTCATAACTACGACGGTATCTGATCGTCTTCGCGCCTCTGACTTTCGTTCTTGATTAATGAAAACATTCTTGACAAATGCTTTCGCAGTAGCTCGTCTTGCGGCGATCCAAGAATTTCACCTCTAACGCCGCAATACGAATGCCCCCGTTTGTCCCTGTTAATCATTACCTCCAGTTCCGAAAACCAACAAAATAGAACCGAGGTCCTATTCCATTATTCCATGCACCATTATTCAGGTAGCCGAGGCATGCTTTGAACACTCTAATTTTTTCAAAGTAAAACGCCGGCCACCTAGGACGCTCAGCGAAGAGCACCCGTGGGAGAGAGCCGGCAGACGGTAGGGCAGGAGACAACGGGCAGTGAACCGGCGCGAGCCGGACCGCCCGCCTGCGCCTGAGATCCAACTACGAGCTTTTTAACTGCAACAACTTTAATATACGCTATTGGAGCTGGAATTACCGCGGCTGCTGGCACCAGACTTGCCCTCCAATAGATCCTCGTTAAAGGGTTTAAAGTGTACTCATTCCAATTACGGGGCCTCGAAAGAGTCCCGTATTGTTATTTTTCGTCACTACCTCCCCGTGCCGGTAGTGGGTAAGTTGCGCGGCTGCTGCCTTCCTTGGATGTGGTAGCCGTTTCTCATGCTCCCTCTCCGGAATCGAACCCTGATTCCCCGTTACCCGTTACAAACATGGTAGGCATGTCACGTACCATCGACATTTGATAGGGCAGACATTTAAAAGATGCGTCGCCGGCACATGAGGCCATGCGATCAGCACAAAGTTATCCAGAGTCACCAGTGGGGACGCCGCAACCCCGCGAGGGGAAACGACGATTGGTTTTGAACTAATAAAAGCGCTCTTTCCGCGAGGGTCAGAGCTTGGTAAGCATGTATTAGCTCTAGAATTGCCACAGTTATCCAAGTAGGATCGTGTCATCTAAGGAACCTCGACTGATTTAATGAGCCATTCGCGGTTTCACCGTGAGACAGTGTGAACTTAGACATGCATGGCTTAATCTTTGAGACAAGCATATGACTACTGGCAGGATCAACCAGATATCTGTCGGAGACGTACGTACAGCACACACCGGTCGGCGGAGGAAGGGTGTGTATAAAGCCTCACTGGGACGGCCGCAGGGACCGACTGACGGGACGGACGGACGGTTTGTTCCACCCGTCCCTCACTCCGTCGACCTAGGACCGCCTGACAGGGGCCTCCCACACGCACCAGACGACCGACCGACCGGGCTCGCTCGAGGAGGGATGGCAGCGCTCTGTGCAGAACGGATCCCAACGACCTCGTCGATGCATTTCACTGGGACTAGGAGACAATTTGACCTGCCGGCCTGCCCTTCTCCGTAGGAGAACGCAGGGCCTCGAGGCACGATTCCTGCTTTCCATTTGCCGGTCACAAGCTCTTTGCGAGAGTCGGACCACCAGCGAGACGTACTGTCGAGCTCTGCTATAAACCTTAGATAAATCACCACGGACGGACCACGTTTCCTGATACGCACCAGACTAGCGCACCTCGGTGGAGGAGCCACTACAACAAACCGCACCCAATTCGCTTTACGGGGAAAGGCAGGCGAGCGTTTTCCGCAAGCCCGCGCTATCGCTCCGCCTGGCGGGACTGAGATCGCTTTACGAACACTGGTTGAAATTGAGTCGCTGCGGCGAGACAACTACCCCAGATCAATGTTAGGTATGATAAAAAGAAATATTAAACATAGGAGCAAGGAAGTGATCGTCAAACTGTATAAAGCTTTAGTTAGACCTAGATTGGAGTACTGTGTACAGGTGTGGAGTCCTTATCATAGAGGGGACATAAACATGCTAGAAAGAATACAGAAAAGAGCGACAAAGATGATAGTGGGATTCCAGAATTACAGTTATGAGGAACGACTCAGAAAAAACCGGCCTACAGTGTCTCGAAGAGAGAAGAATTCGTGGTGACTTAATACAGGTTTATAAGATGATCAGAGGAATCGATAAATTAGACTATAACAAGTTGTTTTTTTAATACAGCCACCTACAATAACACGAGGGCATAGCTACAAGCTGACTAAAGAGAGGTCCAGGTTAGATATTAGGAAATATTTTTTTAGTCAGAGAGTGGTGTCTGCTTGGAATGCATTGCCAGGGGAGGTAGTGGAGGCAGGGACAGTTAATGCATTTAAGAATAAACTGGATGCGCATAGCTTTTAGAGCAAGGTGATGTAAATGTAACTGGTTGTATACAGACTCTGCAGGGTCTTCTAAACCAGTATAAAGACGTTAAGTTAAGTTAAAACATAACGGCAGATTGATATGTTTTAGTACAAATGTAGATGAACAGAAAGGTGGATAGGACACGCCCTCTTTACTGCGACTAAGGATATTTTTTTTTTCTTTTTGCGTTCGTCTTATTTCTCTATTTCATAGGGTGGTGTGTGTTGAACTGTGGTTTTTTGTTGCGCCTCTCGACCCAGTGCATCCGACTTCAGCATCTATATTATGAAAGGGTCTTCTTCCTCCTGCATTTTCTAAGGGTTTGCTTCCCCTGGGTAACGGCTGGTGCTGTTATGGGGATCGAACCACCTTTGGGTTGTGAGCCGTGTCACTTAACCACTAGCCAACTCCGTCCCCCACTAAGGATATAGCTAGACGTGTGATCTTCTGAAGCTTCTACGGGACAATAATAATGGGGAGCTAAAAAAATACAAGTCAAATAAAGAACTGGAAACGAAGTCAGAGCAAAAGGCGTGTCACTGTCGCAGCTATAGAAAAGGCCAGGACAAAGGTACAGCATGGTCCGTCTGTGGGAGGCTTACAAGCAGCAGAAAATGTTTCCATGTGGGGAACGGAGACCAACAAGTAGTAGGGGGTATGCCAGGGTGGCAGAGGTGATTGGGGACCAACAAGCAGTAGGGGGTATGACAGGGTGGCGGAGCTGATTGGGGACCAACAAGCAGTAGGGGGTATGTCAGGGTGGTGGAGCTGATTGGGGACCAACAATCAGTAGGGGGTATGCCAGAGTGGCGGAGGTGATTGGGGACCAACAAGCAGTAATGGGTATGCCAGGGTGGCGGAGGTGATTGGGGACCAACAAGCAGTAGTGCATTAGGGAGTGGCAGGGGGAGACTAAAAATAAGTAGGGCATTGGATTGGGGGCTGGGGTGGGGGCGGGATGTGGAGACTAACAAGATTTAGAGCATATTCCTATGTGAGGGAAGAATATGTTTCCTGTGTATGAGGAACTCGTGTTACCTGAGTTTGTCTAAATGTCTGAGGATCGTAGTGATAGATCGCCCGTTACTAACTGTGTGTCGAGTGATTTGATCCTCGTTACAAACATGCTCCGTTCTACCCAGATGTTGATGGGAACATGGCTTATTGTCAGAGAAGGACAAGCAACGAAGAAAATAACTGGACACGTCTATCCCAGTCGAAATGTGGATCTAGTTATTAGACGAACTCCGGATGACTTTATCCGAGACAACAACATCTGATGTGGAGCTAGCTTTTCCGTGTTACCTTAAAGTATGTCGGCAGCACGGTCAACCCAGATTGACACAATAACCGGAGCCTAAGAATTACATCCAGGACACGTGAAACTTACTGATGAAGACATCACTACCATTCCCCGTCCAGCGAAAGGTTGAAGTAGAACAAAACAAAAAAGCACGTGACATTTGGCTTCTGATTGGTCACTGAGCGCACAATAATTCCAGCTTTTGCTTGTCATCTCCTTCCTCTTACTAATATAGTCCATCGAAATATAATCTTGATTTTGATCTTGTTTGACCCGTTCCTCAGCGTAGCTGCGGATCCCAACTTCGTCTCCAGCGAAACCTGTCTTGGGCCACGGAAGTCCAGTGTGGGGTTGTTGTTTCAAACGCCCACAATGAGTAGGTTTAATCTTTTGTGCGCCCTGAAAAGGACATTAATTGGCAAGTTGCAGTAGCTTTCCTGACATCCCGAGCTTGCAGATGAAGGTGGACCGAAGTCCTCCAAACGGCTGTACTACGCCTATGTTCATCTGCGTGTCGCTCGCTACTACAGGGATCATATCGATCCCTCACCTCGTTAGCCAGGCTACTATGAAAACAGCCCGTTTCCAGAGAGACCTACTAGGAAGCCGAGGTGAGGGTCTTGGCCAGTATATTTTCCCTGCCGCTGACTAACATGTCTGATAAGTATATTTTGTCTGATCAGACATCAGTCTTTCTCCCCTCCAGTGCGTGGTAAGTGCTCATCTAGAGACATCTTGCATGTTACAGCGTACAGCAAGGGAGTCTGACCAACGCATTTGAGGACTTCCCTACTGTCTCTTCTTACCTCGGAGGTACCAGACTGCTGTCGTTGTACTCCATCGACTATCGTTTCATCGCAACATGTGACCTGCCCATCTATGTTTGGCCCTGTCAGATTTGTGGGAACATAATGAAATGCATAATTATTTTTAATGATTGCTGTTTTTAATATGTTTATAACAATACTTCTGTATGATTGAAACAATTTGACCTTATACTATGTCTTTGACATTGCATGATAAATGATTGTATAGCCTGTTATATCGATATGCATGCGTCATGAGGGGAAAATCCGGAGGTCATGTCAGAACCAGTTTGCTTAGTTTAATTAATTAATGTTCTCCCTCTCGTGTGCGTTAGAAATGTCGGCTGCTCTTAACAGCGTCACAGACACATGCGATCGCGGTTAAACAGAAAATAGTACAGGTCGCGCGGCCTGGAAACAGACTCCCGCATCAATCTACCAGAGCTGCTAAGACCCTTCTACACCTCCACGCGGTGATCCTGGATAACAGGCTGCAGCAGGGCAGACTGGCTAAGGAGTAGGGATCGAAGAGGGAATGCTAACCCGGTACTCAAAAAATTCTTGCTGAATTCGGATGTGTTGGACTGAAAGGTGCAAATATCGCAGTCAAGCTGTAAACTACGACACAACGCATTCCGTTCTTTGTACTACATTCTGCTACTTAAGCCCTTTCATGGTTTGGTAGCGGGAGATTGAGAACGAACGCAGAAGAAGAAATCTGACCAACGAGTAGGGGAGCAATACTGTGTTCCTATAGCAGTGACATTATTTAGGAGCCTCGCATTGCATTACAGGGAGGAGGCCACAGGCCCACTTTCTCAAGTGCGTGTCAGGACATAAGAAGAGCCACTGCAACTCGACACCGAAGAAACGTCGTCAAAATTAGATATTGACTCAAAACGAGTGTATTCAATCAACAACAGCGCAACACTGTACATTGTATTTGTACAGGCACGTCGGATAAGCTTGAAATAGTCGGTCAAGTTAATAAAAGAAATCGATTTGGTTGCTTGAGATCGCATGAAACGTACGCACAAGAAAGTAGTTTAGGGGAACAATAACAATCGGGCTAACGGTTAGTTTGTTGGTTAGAGGTGTGTGTCTTTCAACAATGGATGAGTGACCATGGCAGGTTCACGAATTGAAAAGAAAAGTCATAATTTAATAAATAACTCCGCTTTGAGTTTTGAAATGCACGTAGATACAATGTAAAACTATATTAGATAATTTGAACACCTAACGTAATATGAACAGCCAACGTAATCTGAATATCTAACGTAATTTGAACACCTAAAGTACACTGAACACCTAACGTAATCTGAACAACAAATGTAATCTGAACCACCTAACGTAATCCAAACATCTAACGAAATTGAACAACCATCGCAATCTGAACAGCCAACGTAATCTGAACACCTAAAGTACACTGAAGGCCTAAAGTACACTGAACACCTAACCTAATCTGAACAACCAACGTAATCTGAACCACCTAACGTAATCTGGCTCTACACGACTTGCCCTCTCCTCTAAGGCCTCGCTTCTTGCACGACTAACACCTGATAGCAAACTCCGGCTTTAAGTGACCGAAGATACGTCAACATAGCTAGCTGCTTACATCAGAGTCTTTGACCTATAACCAACCAAGACCCTAATTCGCCCTTGAAACCCGTCTGCAATCATTCAGCATGGCTGTGAACAGAAATTGTAGCGGGAAGTCAACCCTGCCCAAAACAAGGTGGTGCTGGAATCGGTTGTATCGGACCCGATGATAATAATAATCTCGCTCCCTTGGAGCACAGGCACAACACTACTTCTAGTTTCACACTTGATAAGGGTATAATTAATATGTAGTATAGCTTCATGCGATGGCGTTTACGTAAATCAGTTTGCCGGCCCAATTACAATCTACCCTGGTCCCGTCAACGAAGGGAACCAATGAGTTTTAATTTTTCCAATGAGGCTGGGGGAAATGTCGACAGACGAAGTTATGGTTCTTATAACTGTGAGCAACTCTCTAATTCTTTGTTGCCTTTACTAAACACTACTGTGCATTTACTGCAGCTGCATAGTGGTTACATCACAAGTATTAGCACAAGCCACACTTTTTTTAAACAATATTGGAAAGATGTCCTATCAATGATATTTCAAAATCAGTCATTCATTATTTCAATCAAAATTAAAAGTATCCATGTATGCAGGTCACTAATTAGCTGGCGAGGCAGTTGGCTACCATAAGAGAGTCATAGTTCCCGCATCGCTGTAAACTACCACCCAACTCTTTTTTAAGACGAACTCTGAAGAAGAAGAAGAAGAAGAAGAAGAAGAAGAACAAAAATTAGAAGAAGTAGAACAAGAAGAACAATAAGAACATAAAAAAGAACAAGAACAGAAAGAAGAAAAAGAACAACCAGAAGAAGAACAAGGAAAAAGAACAAAAAGAAGAAAACAAAAAGAAGAAGAACAAAAACAAGAAGAACAAGAACAATAAGAACAAAAACAACCAGAACAAGAACGAGAACAACCACCACAAACAGCAACAACCAGATCAACAACAACTATAACAATATCCGGAACAAAAACAGCCAGATCAACAAGAACCAGAAAAACAACAACTAGAACAGCAACAACCAGATCAACAACAACCAGAACAATATCCGGAACAACAACAACAACCCGAAACTCAACAACAACAACCAGAAAAACAACAACCAGAACAACAACAATCAGAACAACAACGACAACGAGATCAACAAAAACAATCAGATCAACAGCAACAACAACTAGAACAACAACATCAACTAGAACAACAAATACAACCAGATCAACAACAACAACGAGAACAACAATAACAACAACCAGAACAACAACAACAACCAGATCAACAACAACAAACAGAACAACAATAACAACAACCAGAACAACAAATACAACAACCAGATCAACAACAGCCAGAACAATATCCGTAACAACAACAACAACCCGGACATCAACAACAACAACCAGAACAACAAGAACCAGAACAACAACAACAAACAGAACATCAATAACAAACCGAACAACAACAACAACCAGAACAACAACAACCAGAACAACAACGACAACCAGATCAAAAGAAACAACAACCAGATCAACAAAAACAACCAGAACAACAACAACCAGAACAACCGACAACAACAACCAGATCAACAAAAACAACCAGAACCACAACAACAACCAGAACAACAACCAGAACAACAACAACCATAACAACAACCAGAACAACAACTAGAACAACAACAACCAGAACAACAACCAGAACAACAACAACGACCAGATCAACAACACCGACCAGATCAACAACAACAACCAGAACAACAACAACAAACAGAACAACAACAACCAGATCAACAACAACCAGAACAACATCCAGAACAACAACAACCAGATCAACAACAACAACCAGACCAACAACAACAACAACAACCAGAACAATAACAACCAAAACAACAACAACAACAAGAACAAAGACAACCAGATCAACAACAAGAACAATAACAACAACCAGACCAACAACAACAACCAGATCAACAACAACAACCAGATCAACAACAACCAGAACAACAACAACCAGAACAATAACAACCAAAACAACAACAACAACAACCAGAACAAAGACAACCAGATCAACACCAACAACAACCAGAAAAACATCCGGAACAACAACAACAACCAGATCAACAACATCAACCAGAATAACAACAATCAGATCAACAACTACAACAACAACCAGACCAACAACAACAACCAGATCAACAACAACCAGAACAACAACAACAACAACAACCAGATCAACATAAACAACCAGAAAAACAACAACAACAACAACAACCAGATCAACAACAACAACAACCAGAATAACAACAACCACAACAACAACAACCAGAACAAAAACAACCAGAACAACAACAACCAGATTAGCAGCCAGAACAACAACAACAACCAGAACAACAACAACAACCAGAACAACAACAACAACCAGAACAACAACAACAACAAAAACAACAACAACAACCAGAACAACAACAACAACCAGAATAATAACAATAACCAGAACAACAGCAAGCAGAACAATAACAACAACAACCAGATCAACATCAACAAACAGAACAACAATAACAACAACCAGAACAACAACAACCAGAACAATATCCGGAACAACAACAACAACCCGAACATCAACAACAACAACCAGAACAACAAGAACCAGAACAAAAACAACAAACAGAACATCAACAACAAACAGAACAACAACAACAACCAGAACAACAAGAACCAGAACTCCAACAAATAACAGAACATCAACAACAAACAGAACATCAATAACCAGAACAACAACGACAACCAAATCAACAAAAACAACCAGATCAAAAGCAACAACAACTAGAACAAAAACATCAACAAGGACAACAACAACAACCAGATCAATAAAAACAACCATAACAACCAGAACAACAACCAGAAGATCAACCAGAACAACAAGAACCAGAACAACAACCAGAACAACAACAACGACCAGATCAACAATAACGACCAGATCAACAACAACAACCAGAACAACAACAACAAACAGAAAAACAACAGAAATCAGAACAACAACAACAACAACCAGATCAACAACAACCAAAACAACAACAACCAAAACAATAACAACCAGAACAACAACAACAACAATCAGAACAAAGACAACCAGATCAACACCAACAACAACCAGAACAACATCCGGAACAACAACAACAACCAGATCAACAACAACAATCAGAACAACAACAACAACCAGAACAACAACAACAACCAGAACAACAACAACCAGAACAACAACCAGAACAACAACCAGAACAACAAGAACCAGAACAACAACAACAACGACCAGATCAATAACAACAACCAGATCAACTACAACAACCAGAACAACAACAACCAGAACAACAACAAAACCAGACCAACAACAACAACAACCAGATCAACAACAACCAGAACAACAACAACCAGAACAATAACAACCAGAACAACAACAACAACAATCAGAACAAAGACAACCAGATCAACACCAACAACAACCAGAACAACATCCAGAACAACAACAACAACCAGATCAACAACAACCAGAACAACAACAACAACAACAACCAGATCAACATAAACAACCAGAAAAACAACAACATCAACAACAACAACCAGAACAACAACAACAACCAGAACAACAACAACAACCAGACCAACAACAACCAGAACAACAATAACCAGAACAACAACAACAACAACCAGAATAACAACAACCAGAACAACAACAACCAGAACATCAACAACAACAACCACAACAATAACAACCAGAACAACAACAACCACAACAACAACAACCAGATTAGCAGCCAGAACAACAACAACAACCAGAACAAAACCAGCAATCAGAATAACAACAGAAATCAGAACAACAACAACAACCAGAACAACAACAACAACCAGAACAACAACAACAACCAGAACAACAACAACAACCAGATTAATAACAATCAGAACAGCAATCAGAACAACAACAACAACCAGAATAACAATAATAACCAGAACAACAGCAATCAGAACAACAACAACAACCAGAACAACAACAATAACCAGAACAACAGAAAGCAGAACAACAACAACAACAACAACCAGATCAACATCAACAAACAGAACAACAATAACAACAACCAGAACAACAAATACAACAACCAGATCAACAACAACGAGAACAATATCCGGAACAACAACAACAACCCGAACATCAACAAGAACAACCAGAACAACAAGAACCAGAACAACAACAACAAACAGAACATCAACAACAAACAGAACAACAACAACAACCAGAACAACAATAACCAGAACAACAACGACAACCAGATCAACAAAAACAACCAGATCAAAAGCAACAACAACTAGAACAACAACATCAATTAGGACAACAACAACAACCAGATCAACAAAAACAACCAGAACAACAACAACAACCAGAACAACAACCAGAACAACAACCAGAACAACAAGAACCAGAACAACAACCAGAACAACAACAACGACCAGATCAACAACAGCGACCAGATCAACAACAACAACCATAACAACAACAACAAACAGAACAACAACAACCAGATCAACAACAACCAGAACAACATCGGGAACAACAACAACCAGATCAACAACAACAACCAGACCAACAACAACAACAAACAGAACAACAACAACCAGATCAACAACAACCAGAACAACATCGGGAACAACAACAACCAGATCAACAACAACAACCAGACCAACAACAACAACAACTAGAACAACAACAACCAGAACAATAACAACCAGAACAACAGCAACAACAACCAGAATAAAGATAACCAGATCAATAACAACAACAACCAGAAAACCATCCGGAACAACAACAACAACCAGATCAACAACAACAACCAGAACAACAACAACCAGAACAACAACAACAACCAGATCAACAACAACCAGAACAACAAAAACCAGAACAATAACAACCAGAACAAAAACAACAACAATCAAAACAAAGACAACCAGATCAACACCAACAACAACCAGAACAACATCCGGAACAACAACAACAACCAGATCAACAATAACAGCCAGAACAATAACAACCAGAACAACAATAACAACAACAACAACCAGACCAACAACAACAACAACAACAACAACCAGAACAACAACAACAACAGCCAGAACAACAACAACAACCAGAACAACAACAACAACCAGAACAACAACAGCAATCAGATCAACAACAGAAATCAGAACAACAACAACAACCATAATAATAGCAATCAGAACAACTACCAGAACAAGAACAACAACCAAAACAACAACAACCAGAACAACAACAACCAGAACATCAACAACAACAACCACAACAACAACAACCAGAACAACAACAACCAGAACAGCAACCAGAACAACAACAACAACCAGAACAACAACAACAACCAGAACAACAACAACCAGAACAACAACAACCAGAACAACAACATCAATCAGAACAACAACAACCAGAACAGCAACCAGAACAACAACAACAACCAGAACAACAACAGCAATCAGAACAACAACCAGAACAAGAACAACAAGCAGAACAAGAACAACAACAACCAGAACAACAACAGCAATCAGAAAAACAACCAGAAGAAGAACAACAACCAGAACAAGAACAACAACCAGAACCAGAACAACAACCAGAACAAGAACAGCAACAACCAGAACAACAACAGCAATCAGAACAACAACCAGAACAAGAACAACAACAACAACCAGAACCAAAACAACAACCAGAACAAGAACAACAACCAGAACAACAACAGCAATCAGAACAACAACCAGAACAAGAACAACAACCAGAACAAGAACAACAACAACAACCAGAACCAGAACAACAAGCAGAACAAGAACAACAACAACCAGAACAACAACAGCAATCAGAACAACAACCAGAACAAGAACAACAACCAGAACAACAACAGCAATCAGAACAACAACCAGAACAAGAACAACAACCAGAACAAGAACAACAACCAGAACCAGAACAACAACCAGAACAAGAACAACAACAACCAGAACAACAACAGCAATCAGAACAACAACCAGAACGAGAACAACAACCAGAACAAGAACAACAACCAGAACAACAACCAGAACCTGAACAACAACCAGAACAACAACAACAACAACAACCAGAACAACAACCAGAACAACAGCAAGAAGCACCCATTGTATCTATTAACTGCCACTGCATCAATCGAAGTTTCAGAATTGAAAATGTGGTTATTGATTAATGTCAGTATGTATCCACTTTGCACAGCTCACTGAGAAAATATGACTATGTCGCCTTAAGAGAAGCTGGGCTTTATTATGTTGGTGAATGTTTATGTTCTCAATGCTCACCGGTGCATTCTTATTGTGACGCTGTTAATGGTAGGCATGGCTAACGTTCCTATGGTGATATTTTATACATGCAGACGCTGTAGCTGAGAAAGCGGAACTCATCTGTCTCAGTGAGTGCGTGTAAACTGGCTGCTGTCATTAGACGCCGGTGTATTAACGAGATCAAAGAATAGAAACACTGTAACATGCTAGTATCGTAGGAGGTGAATAATGAGAGTTGTGCATGGGACCGGCAATTCAATTCTGTGGAAATTATAATCCATGAGTAAAAGACAAGAAAACCTCTACCCCAAATGGATTCACGAGAAGCGTTTTAGTAGTACAGTAGACATCACTAGATTTTTCCGGGAATATAATATAGCGTTAGAATAAGTCTTTAATCAAGATCTCAATAACAGAATGTGGGAAATTAATATCTTATTAAAAGGCCGCTAATTATATACATGAAACACAAAACGGACCTATCATATCTGGAAAAAAAAAACACCCAGAAATTTTACTTTTTCATATAATTTCGCTATCCTTCTACCGTTTACGAAGGCTTACAGTTTTTGTTTCTTCTTCTTCTTCTTCTTCTTCTTCTTCTTCTTCTTCTTCTTCTTCTTCTTCTTCTTCTTCTTCATCATTTACTTCTTCTTCTTCCTTTTTCTTCTTCGTTTTCTTCTTCGTTCTTCTTCTCCTTCTTCTTTCTTCCTCTTCTTTCTTCCTCTTCTTTCTTCGTCTTCTTCTTCTTCTTTTTCTTTCTACTTCTTTCTTCCTCTACTTCTTCTTTATTATAAAAATGACATCTCAGTCTGTCGTGTCCTGTGTGCAGATAGAACATCATCTTAAGACTTGGCCTGGAGAGTTGATGGCAGGCGTCATTGTCTAATATGGCCAGGGTGGTGTCTTTACCTTTTTCATCTGTACGGGACCTTGATAACTATCTCTCCGTTTTCTTCTTCTTCTGCGTTCGTTCTCAATCTCCCACTACTAAGCCCTGAACAGGACTTTGCAAGTCGCAGGATGTAGTCCGAAGAACTGAATGCGTTGTGTCGCTAGTTTGCAGCTTGACTGCGATATTTGCAACTTTCAGTCCGACACATCAGTCTGTTACAGGACTATAACTGCCTCTAGTTCATCATATATTACTGTTGTGTAACTTCGTTGCAGTATTCCTTCATCTTTGACAAGTCTGTCTGCATCTTCGCTGTCAGGGATGCTGCAGTGGGAGGGTATCCGCTGAATGTTGCTTCTTTTCAAGCGCTGTGCCACGCTTTCTAGTGAGTCTTCTGGGGCGCAAAGATCATTTTTGTGTTAGTTCTTGGGGGCTGTTAATGTTAATTATTAACAAGTTAAGCATAGAGACACAACTACATCAGCCCCCTTTTACAAAACGCCTGTATCGAAGCATTTGCAATTCGCGGCTCCATCAGAAAATAGTATGAATAACGAAGTTGCTAGCTCAATTCACAATCATATTTAGTGGCCTTTTGTGACATTAGTGGACAGTTACAACAGGCCCTATTCTGCTACACATCTCCGATAAATTATATAGAACGGTCTTTCTAATAGTCGTATTTGTTTCGTTAGTTTTTTTCTGCTGTTTTCCATCGCCCAGATTTTGGCAAAGACACATTAAGTTAAGACGTCGTTCACTGTTGTTGTGTAAGGCTGGTGTACTGTGTCCCACCTCTTTTCCCCCTCCACCATTCTCCTTCTCCATCGACAACACCCTCCTCCCCCCCCCCCCCCCCCCTTACCCACTCCTTACGTCTTGCCTAGAAACGAGACAAGTACAAAACGAAGAAATAGAAAAGAAGCAATATATATATATATATATATATATAATATATATATATATATATATATATATATATATATATATATATATATATATATATATATATATATATATATATACATACACACACACACGAGCGGCGCTCCTAACGTAATGCCTCCCATTTTATTATGATATCACACGACGTCAAAAGTAGATTTTGGCAGCACGGAAGTAAAGTTTGGACCTTCCCGCCAATATTTGTAAAATGTTTTTTCCATCCGACAGGTGTTAGTGGAGGAGCAGTCGGACAAAATGGCGTCTGTCCTGGAAGTGCGTTATAAACAGAAGTGCATTATTGAATTCATTCATAAGAAAAAAGTTATACCAGTTGACATTCACCAATGCTTGCTGAGCGTTTATGAAGACCAAGCAGCGGATGATAGCACATTGAAGTGGTGTTTTGTGCGTTTCAACAGTGGCGAAAGCGACATGAAGGATAGACCACGTTACGTACGGCCATGCACAGTTGCTACACCACGCAATGAAGAACGTCTCGATCAGCTCATCCGCGCAAATCAGAGGACTACGACCAGGGAACTGTCTACCCAGCTGGATATCGGAATCAATGCGCTGGAAACGATGGTGGCAACGTTGGAAAAACACAAAGTTTCCGACATATCAAACGCTCACACAGGAACAGAAAAAACATCGCATGCAAGTTTTTCATGACCTCTTGAACCATTACGAGGATGAAAGTGACAGTTTCTAGGATTGCATCCTTACTGATGATGAGACGTTGTGCCAGCACAGAAGTGCATTATTGAATTCATTCATAAGAAAAAAGTTATACCAGTTGACATTCACCAATGCTTGCTGAACGTTTATGAAGACCAAGCAGCGGATGATAGCACATTGAAGTGGTGTTTTGTGCGTTTCAACAGTGGCGAAAGCGACATGAAGGATAGACCACGTTACGTACGGCCATGCACAGTTGCTACACCACGCAATGAAAAACGTCTCGATCAGCTCATCCGCGCAAATCAGAGGACTACGACCAGGGAACTGTCTACCCAGCTGGATATCGGAATCAATGCGCTGGAAACGATGGTGGCAACGTTGGAAAAACACAAAGTTTCCGACATATCAAACGCTCACACAGGAACAGAAAAAACATCGCATGCAAGTTTTTCATGACCTCTTGAACCATTACGAGGATGAAAGTGACAGTTTCTAGAATTGCATCCTTACTGATGATGAGACGTTGTGCCAGCACTACGATCCTGATTCAATACGGCAGTCTATGGAGTGACGACATGTGAATTCCTTATCGAGAAAAATATTCAAGACGCAGCCCTGAGAGGGTAAAGTGAGGTGTACTGTCTTTTAGGATATGTAAGGGGTGATCCTTTATGATTTCCCGGAACCTAAGCAAATAATCAACTCTGACCGTTACATTCCGACCATGACTAAAGCTGAAAGCTCGTATTTCCAGGGTCATGCCAGAGCAGAAGACAACCTGTCTTTTGAAACACGATAACGAAAGGCCCCATACCAGTTTGAAGACCGTTGAGCACATTCTCAGTCTTTGCTGGACTGTTCTACTACATCTTCCGTAGTGTCCGGATTTGGTGCCTTCTGATTTCCATCTGTTTGGGCCAATGAAAAATGAACTGCGTGAGCAATATTTTTGTCTAGAAACAACGCCGTCATAGCAGCTGTGATACTGTAGGTCACCTGTGCTGGTGCAGATTTTTTACGAGAGCGACATGTACGTTCTTGTTCGTCGTCAGAGAAAATCTATAATCAAGAACGGAAACTATGTTGAAAAATAGTTTTTTGAAGGCAAGACATTTCTCGATCAAATGTTGGTATTGGCTCTTATTTTCTTATTGGTTCTCATGAAATAAATAAAAGTCATTGCTTTCGTGCCGCCCCTAGTATATAAATCTATATACACGCAAGAAACAGGAGAATGTAACTCTGTAGCGCCGTTAGAGATTAATGCTTAACAAATAAATATAATTAAATTTGGATTTACAATTACACTTGAAGCATAGGCAATGAAATCATTCATAACCTAGACAGCAGTTCATGTAAATAGATAGATTGAGAGGTAGAGATGAAGATATTGATGAAGAGTGAGATATGGGAAGACTGGAACGATGAAGCAACAACAGATAATTGGCTACTTGGATATCAAAGAATAGAATGGACCGTGATTAGAAAATGAATTCAGTGAAAACCTTAACAAATGTCCATATAAATTAAATTGTGAAACAAGTCAGCACAGAAAAGCGAAAAAACTTAAAGTGATTTAACAAGTGAAGAAAGAGACACTTAAAGTGCATTGGAAATGTGATGGATAGAATCAAGACCGTATCGTAAGTTTTAACAAATTAGAGCGAAAGAAGCGACAATGAGAGAAAAATTTAATTAATATCATTTTACCACTACAAATAGTGTTGGAAATAACCATGATGAAACATGTGATTAAGGGCTACCGTTGTATGAAATCAATCAAGTTACGGTTGCATGAATCTATCAAGTTGCGGCTCTATGAATCGATTAAGATACTCCTGTGTGAATCCATCAAGTTATCATTGTATGAATCTATCAACCCACCTATTTGTCTACATATCTACTTACATATTGGTCTTATCTGTTTTTGCTCACTCCTATATGTGTGTTCTGTTATGGCAATCTCTTATATTTTACGGTTTTCCCATTCCTGTTTTAACGTCAACCTTTCTTTAAATAACTTCCTTAATGCTTTGCTTTAAGTGTTCCATCTGAAGAGAATTCACATTTTTCCACCGATCATTTAAAGGCTGCGAGAGTTACAATTTGTTAAGCTAGTGATTAGCAGAGTTTCCATTAACGTCTGTAACGCAAACGAGGGAAAACAGTTAAATGGTAAAACTATTTACCAAGAGCTCAAATGCTTTCGTCACCAGGTTCATGATGGTTATTCTTCTATTGGCTTCCTTGACGATCTCTTCAAAGCATATGCCGACTATTGCATGATGCATAATCCTAATCCCATTCTTGTACTTTCCTAGTTCTGGCTTCTTAATCTATTTGTTGAGCATAATGAGACTTATCTCCATGGTTAAGCGACGAAAGTCAACAATCAAGTTACCTTAACCGACAGCAACAATCGTAAAAGAAACAGGTAAGCTATAATCACTCGATGAAAGTTCAGACACTAGATAGCAGAAAACGAGTTAAGTAATAGACAATTTGTGGTTTGAATCTTCATTTTCACCACTTTCTTTACTGTTGTCAACTGCATATGTTGTCCTAATTATTATAATATATTTGTCATGGTGGTAGTTGTCGTCACTAATGTAGCTTGTTATCCCCATGCACAACTCTACATAGTCGCCGTTTATATATATATATATATATATATATATATATATATATATATATATATATATATATATATATATATATATATATATATATATATATATATATATATATGACAAATGGCCGTGCTTGTATTCTTTCATCTTCTGCCACGATACTGATGTTGCTGGTCATCAGACGTGAGGAAATCAGTACATCAAAACGAGAACGTTTCGTACATAAATACCATATACGTACACATCAGTGCCATTAAATTTATTTTGTACATAATTTATCTGCATGCGCCGAACGTTCTGACGATATGTTGTAGCAGAACAGAGGACATGTTGTAACAGAAGTGAGGACATCTTGTAGCAGAAGGGATGACATATTGTAACAGAAGGGATGACATATTGTAACAGAAGTGAGGACATCTTTTAGCAGAAGTGAGGACATCTTGTAACAGAAGCGATGACATCTTGCAACACAAGTGATGACATCCTGCAGAAAATAGAAATCTTTTGCAATCTCCTATTTACCCATCTGTAACAATTGAAAATTTACTTTACTTTCAGTTGGTGAAGGCAAGATCTCTGAAACGTAACTGAGTCACTTCCCTTTATAAGTTTTATTCCTCCAATGAAAAAGTCTCTGCATCATCCTCTTCAAATGTATCAACTTCTGGAATTGCAAACACTTTTATTTTACGAACCAATCATTAATCTTTACATTTTAAACTGATTTGACGTTTACACTGAAAGCATTTTCTTCTCAGTTCTTAGTCGACATTTACTTCTACGTGCAGGTCCCAGCTCTGGTATAAGCTGAATGTAGACGTCATCTATGCTGCTCTAAACAAACTACCTAACCATGGCCGGTGTTATGTCATGGCATACAGTTAGTCGCCTCTTATGACATGCTCTCTGTGAGCAAGTGGTGTTATTCTTGTCCTTGTCAGACACAAAGACCCAGGCTGACCACTCGGGCAGAAAGCATTTTACGTTGTACTATTTCAACATGAACCTTTCTCTTAATAAATTGTATTATGTTAAAGTCTAGGACAGCTATTTTCATAAGTAAACCATTTAAATTTATCAAAGATTGAAGATGTCCATTTCAAAAGGCAACAGCTCTCAAGAGCCAGCACAAACATTAACTATGTGTCATAGAAGATTTAGTAGAACGCATGGCCATGTGCTAGAAAAGAAGCAGAATCCAGTGGATACCAGACAACTGCCATATCCCAGGCAACAAAGTAGCAAATAGACCTGCCACAAATTAAGGAATACTACAACAAAGTGGACAACAACAACATATTGCGAGACAAAAAGCAATTATCAAGGTCATGTGCAGATCAAATTGGAAAAGAGACCACCCTTGTCTTATAAGAAGTGTCTAGCACCAACTCTCCCGACTAGATACGGTCAGCGTCTTCTGGCTTACGTACAGGATACGTCAGTCTAAGATGTTATCTTTGCAATAAATTCAAGATTAACACTGTGGACATTTATACCTGTTGCACAGTTCCCACGACAAAGGAACAAATATTGCGTGCTGCCTATCATTCACTAGTGAAAAGAGTAGCACGTAGCATCGACCAATGTCCTTCCATGAAGCACTGTTCGGAAGTGCACAGAGCCTCGAGGTAACTGCTGCATATGGTAGAGTCGCTGAAGTGTGAAGACAACACTGGCTGCATATGGTAGAGTCATTGATGTGTGAAGACAACACTGACTGCAAATGGTAGGGTCATTGTAATGTGAAGACAACACTGTTGTCAATGTTAGAGTCACGGAAGTGTGAGGACAACACTGGCTGCCTATGTTAGAGTCAGTGAAGTGTGAGGACAACACTGGCTGCCTATGTTAGAGTCAGTGAAGTGTACAGACAACACTGCCTGCCTATGTTAAAGTCACTGAAGTGTGAAGACAACACTGGCTGCCTATGTTAGAGTCACTGAAGTGTGAAGACAACACTGGCTGCCTATGTTAGAGTCACTGAAGTGTGAGGACAACACTGGCTGCCTATGTTAAAGTCACTGAAGTGTGGAGACAACACTGGCTGCCTATGTTAAAGTCACTGAAGTGTGAAGACAACACTGGCTGCCTATGTTAGAGTCACTGAAGTGTGAAGACAACACTGGCTGCCTATGTTAGAGTCACTGAAGTGTGAAGACAACACTGGCTGCCTATGTTAGAGTCACTGAAGTGCTAAGACAACACTGGCTGCCTATGTTAAAGTCACTGAAGTGTGAAGACAACACTGGCTACCTATGTTAAAGTCACTGAAGTGTGAAGACAACACTGGCTGCCTATGTTAAAGTCACTGAAGTGTGAAGACAACACTGGCTGCCTATGTTAAAGTCACTGAAGTGTGAAGACAACACTGGCTGCCTATGTTAAAGTCACTGAAGTGTGAGGACAACACTGGCTGCCTATGTTAAAGTCACTGAAGTGTGAAGATAACACTGGCTGCCTATGTTAAAGTCACTGAAGTGTGAAGACAACACTGGCTGCCTATGTTAGAGTCACTGAAGTGTGAAGACAACACTGGCTGCCTATGTTAGAGTCACTGAAGTGTGAAGACAACACTGGCTGCCTATGTTAGAGTCACTGAAGTGTGAAAACAACACTGGCTGCCTATGTTAGAGTCACTGAAGGGTACAGACAACACTGGCTGCCTATGTTAAAGTCACTGAAGTGTGAAGACAACACTGGCTGCCTATGTTAGAGTCAGTGAAGTGTACAGACAACACTGGCTGCCCATGTTAAAGTCATTGAAGTGTACAGACAAACGAAGACGAGAGAATAAAAAGAAGATTTTCACGGCTGTGAAACAGACTAAAGAAAACAATTTTCTACAGTGTGTTAGAAATTTCTTATTTGTCATCTTTTGTCTTTGATAGTTCAGCATTGTGTTTTGTTTTCAATGTTTACTTTTCCTTCGGCGATGGTATACCCCTTTCATCTACATATGTAGTTTTTAGGTTATACCATGACGTAAGCTCATTCAGATCGCACACAACAAGATTTATAAATAGAGTTATGCTTACCCATATAGGTGCCCCTTTGTCACATTATCGCTACAGGCGCACAAAGTTTAACAATTTTGAACACAAAAAAAACTACTGAAGATTCATGCAGAACTCTCTAGCGACTTTTCATGAATGTCTGGGAGTCAGCAGAAACTTTACAGAACGCAACTATGTTTTAAAGGGGAATAAATGGAGAGACGAAATTTGTGAAATTTGTTTAATAGTTCAGAAGCGGAAATATATAGAGACAAATAATATCTACATAACCATTAAAATATCTGGATTAGCGAAAAAGAAAACCACTCTAACTCAGCAGGAGAAACATGAACAAATTTCAGAACTGAAACAACAGCTGTATGTGCAGCAACGAGGATTTTTATCAACCAGAAGACAAATACAAGAAAAACCGTCATTCTCACCGACTCCAGGAGCGTATATAAAGCTATCTCAAGCCACATACAAGTTACTGTTATTTGTAAAAACATAACACCGGGCTGCTGTACCAAAAAACATATCTAGTCCTAAAGTGCATTCGGCCCACTGTGGGATCCTTAGAAAAAGGAAGAAAAATGGGCTCGCCAAAGCCGGAAGTGGAAGTACGCAGACCTACAATCCATAAAGCTTTACAGAAGCAGACACTTATAAAATTATCCCCCATGACGGAATCAGGACGGAATCGGCACAAAGAATACCAGCCAGAAAATTACAACATAGACAAACTTGGCAGAGATGGGCAGACAAAGATATTCAGACTCAAAACGGGGCATTGCAAACTCAAGACCCACCTTCACAGAATGGTTCTTAGAGACACCGTCACGTGCGACTGCGGTGCACCCACGCAAACACCAGAACATATCCTGCAGGACTGTCCCACGTCTGCAGGCCAAAGAGAGGCAGTCTGACCCGGGCAAGCTACCATAATCGAAGAGCTGTGGGCGACCACTGAAGAATCGAAGCTCACATTCTCCTTCGTGAACCTCACCGGGCTAGAAGCGTAGTATCAGGTCAGTTAATCGAAGATGAAGAAGAAGAAAACATGATTCGTCATATCGTTCCAAGTGAATCATAGCTGACACTATTACAAAAAGCTTGTGTCCAAGCATTTGCAGTTGCGGTTAAATAGATATGTTTTTATGATATTATTGCTAGCCACATGCACAACCCACTTCCATCACTGTCCGCGACATGCGCGAAAGATTACAGCGGTTCTAATCTTGTCAACCCTGGTACTACTGTGGTACATAAACATAAACATAAACGCGTTGTAATAATATCCGGTGATCATTTGTCTGTAGTCACTTTAGCAATGCAGCATAACTACATTGTAAGAGGGGAAAAGGACAGGGTACAGAAAGAGATAGCCATCATGTATCAAAATAATGCGTGCAGATTGATTTGCAGATAGACAACTAGACAGAAGAAATTAAGTAAAGAACCTGAAAGAGTAAGACAAAAATGAGTCTAATAATTTGAAGACTCACATAAATCTAAACTGTGGAACATAGTTCAGCTCTGCTACACTACACACTTGACCTTCACTCTACAATCCCCTCTGGCCCGCATTCAAATATATTGACAAAGTACACGTTTAATGTCGAATGTTCGATACCGAATTAAAAGGGATCAGTTCGCCGGCTGTAGGTCGCCATACCCAGTATTGTTTACAGACATTCAAGGAGTTTACTGCATTAACTTATCGTTCTCCGTCACTCCGTTTGTTGCAGCATAGTTCCAACACTATATTTTGGAACCCTAACCAGTTTTTTGAAAAGACTAATTGTAGTCATCTGCACTGCGGTTTTGTAGCAATGATTTATAACGTAGTGATATTGCCAGCCCCCATGCACAGCCTTCTTCAGTCATCTCTTACAACACGCAAAGTAGGTTGAAGCTATTATCCTATATTTGCCTCTAATAACCAGTTGGGTGAATTTACTTCCTGGTATAAGCTCAGCGTAGCGCAGTGGTTAGCGCAGAGGCTTCCCATCTGAATAGTCCTGGGTTCATTCCCCAGTTGAGGCGGTAATGTATTTTTCAGACCGCAATGGCTCCCGGGTCGACCCAGCCTTAAATGGGTACCGGTTCAGTCTGGGAAGTAAAAGCGGCGAGGGAGAGTAGATATAGCCGAGCCTTTGATTTGTGAGATCGCTAACACTTCACTTAACTACGGTAGTAATGATATGGGTTACTTTACTTTACTTTATAAGCTCAACAGTCCTAAGAAAATTGTATATGTAGTATTCTTTCTGCTTGCGTCACTGGAAGTATAGGCAAACCACCACAAATGGATCTCCACGGAAAGTCGGTTTCAAAGCACTAGTATGTGCCATTGCAGTAATCATTTTAAAGCATTTCGATTTATATATTGAGGCAGCTAGCCTCATGAACAACTTTATTAGAGTGTTTTTCTCGAAATGTTTGAAAGATTTCAGTGACAAGTCTTTTCTCATAGAGAGCGATCGAAATTATTTAACTAGGAGTCTGAAATATTTTGTCCACATTTGTTGAAGATCTGTGCTCAGTCAGGAGCCGAACAGTTGAGATGATTTGAATCTTGAATATATAAACTATTCTTGCTCGTCTATATTAATGTTTCTAGCTTTCATGAAACATGCCTGTCTCCTTCAATTTCATATATTTATTTTCACGAAGAGCACAATAACTCAACTTTACTTATTCACAACTCAACCATTGGCTTGGCTTCGTTGAATTGGCTTCGTTCGTTCTCAATCTTCCGCTACCAAACCCTGAAAGGGCTTAAGTAGCAGAATGTAGTCCAGACAACGGAATGCGTTGTGTCGTAGTGTACATCTTGACTGCGATATTTGCACCTTTCGTTCCAACACATCCGACTTCAGCGAGGATTTATTGAGTACCGGGTTAGCGTTCCCTCTTCGATGCCTTCTCCTTAGGCAGTCTGCCCTGCTGCAACCTGTTAACCAGGATTATCGCGTGGAGGTGTAGAAGGGTCTTGGCAGCTTTGGTTCGCTGGCCCTGACGCTAGCAGTCAGCTATGGGTCTCTGACCACTGCAGCTCATGCGCTGCTCAGCATCTTGATCCCTAACTCAACCATTGAATTAGGCACTCTACTTCATTTATCGTCTGAATTACTAGATGCCTGTTTCACCATGTTGGATGCTGCTATTACTCAATTTTCTCTGCGATTCTTCTTCGTATATTTTCTCTCCAAAGTCCGAATAAAAGGACAGGCTTGGCCATCAGATTTCGTTTTTGCTTTCATTGTACCTGTGTCACTCAACTATTGCGCGTTTGATTTCATTAGACCATTACCATGGTTTACAAGCCACTTTTTCATACGTTCATTTGCATAATAAAGCGTTTTAATCCGTTCTTTCGTAAACTTACTGCTATGAAGTCTTACATAATTAGCCCAATATAGCAACTCCTAGTGCACCTTCTAACATTATTACAATAGCTTAACTATTTAGGGCGTACATTCATTAGCCTGACTATTATAGAAACGTACAACAATCCTTCATTAGCCTAACTATTATAGAAACGTACAAGAATCGTTCATTAGCCTAACTATTATAGAAACGTACAACAATCCTTCATTAGCCTAACTATTATAGAAACGTACAACAATCCTTCATTAGCCTAACTATTATAGAAACGTACAACAATCCTTCATTAGCCTAACTATTATAGAAACGTACAAGAATCGTTCATTAGCCTAACTATTATAGAAACGTACAACAATCCTTCATTAGCCTAACTATTATAGAAACGTACAACAATCCTTCATTAGCCTAACTATTATAGAAACGTACAACAATCGTTCATTAGCCTAACTATTATAGAAAGGTACAAGAATCATTCATTAGCCTAACTATTATAGAAACGTACAAGAATCATTCATTAGCCTGACAACTAGAGCCCTAAACCATTTCTTCATTAGCCCAGCTTCTCTTGCACCTTACAACATAGCTAATTTAAAAAAATTACTACCATAGAGCCTACAACATTAATTCATTAGCCTTAGAACGTATAGAGGCATTCAACATTTCTTTATTAGCTAAAACTATAGAGGAGCTCAATATTTCTTTGATAGCTTAACATCTATAGAAATGTACAATATTTCTTCGTTAGTCTAACAACTACAGAAACGTATACAGATACTTAATTAGCCTAAACGCTGTATCGCCTTACAGTATTCCTTTACTAGCCTAACTATTATGGAGCCTTATCCAAATCTTTCATTAGTCTAACTACTATTGCGTCTTACGCTGTTCTTTCATTTGCCTAATAAACGCTCTAACCAGTCTATGTGTTTGTCAAATCATTCTATTCAAGCCCTAGATCTTCTTATTCCATTCGTATTTATATTCCATTCATCCAATCACCACACTACTAAATCCTCTTATCCCATTCCTCCATTCACTACACTACAAAATCTCCTTTATCCATTATTCCAATCACACTACTAATTCTCCATATTACGTTACTCCAATAGACATACTACTTAATCTTTACATCCATTCACCAGATTTCTGAAATGTCCAATCCATTACATCCAATCGCCAGATTTCTGAAACGTCCAATCCCTTACCTTCATTCACCAGATTTCTTAAACGTCCAATCCTTTATATCCAATCGCCAGAGTTCTAAAACCTCTAATCTCACACCTCCATTCACCAGAGTTTTGAAACTTCAAATTCTTTACCTCCATTCACCGGAGTTCTGAAACAGGGAATTATATACCTCCATTCACCAGAGTTTTGAAACCACTAATCTCATACCTCCATTCGCCTAATTGCTAAGAGCGCCTAATTCTGCCCTAAACGATTGACCTAAATTAAATCTGGGTTTAGTTTTTATCAGATTGAAAAGCTTGTCCCTTATGGGCTCTCTTTTGTCGCCTATTAAGACATGCCTGATTGCACACACGGAGCCTGGTTTATTTCGCCCTTCGTTTAAATCTGAGGTTCTATATCGGATTTTCTCTGCTTATGTTGTTGTTACACGGCAATTGTGTTGATTTATTCACCGAGTTATGCGCTGAAATCTTCACTAGGTTTTACACTGAGTTGTTCTCTGAGTTTTTCGCTGAGCTGCTCTCTGAGTTCTCGAGTTCTTCATTGAGTTGTTCTTCACTGAGTTCTTTACTTAGTTCTTCACCACAGAGTTCTTTACTGCGTTCTTTCCTGAGTTGTTTTCTGAGTTCTTCACTGTATTCTTAACTGAGCTGTTATCTGAGTTTATCATCTAATTATTGTCAAACTCTTGAATGAGTTATTCTCTAGTTCTTCTTATATATATATATACACACACACACACATGCATACACTTTGTGGTTATTCAAACAAATATAAATTAACAGTTTACAAACTAAAGCCCTAAATAAATATGAGTACTTAATATTTTAATATAATGTATTTACCAAAATGTGCATCTGACAATACAAACGAGTGTGCTGATCATCGTGTGTGGCTCTCAAACGTCTGAAGTTTTTAGTATGATGGTCTTTCGTTCAGCAAGATTGACTTCTCTTCAATGAAAATATTGAATTGCCTGAATTAAATATTGTACTCAAAAACCAACAGTGATTGCTGTGTTACACTTTCTCGCATTCTCTATCTATCGCAATCTTTCAATCCTTCTCATATGTCACTCAAAACTAGTCAAATTGCAATCGACTACAGCAGCGAATCCCAGTCTGTTGTCTATAGATCCAAAGGGATATTATTTTGTGATAGTTCATGGCCCAAATCTGGGCTTTTAAATACATTTTTTTCTGCGTTTGTTTTTCATTTTATTTCGAATGACAAAGTGTGATTTAAGGTGTTACTACGAATTAATATTGTAATCGGCGGGTTAGAAATAGATTTGAGAACCACTGGGCTACAGTGTTGCTCACATGCGATCTCTAAGTTGCACATTCTCGACCGTGTTATCTCAGGCAGTAAATGTTCCATCCAGAGCTTTCCACAAGTATCGATCTCCTTGAGTTTCACTCGGTTCCTCCATTTTCGCCCCATGATAGAGGCTCAACCCTTGTGCGGCACAGAATGGAAATAAAGAGTGCATCAAAGCTGAATAAGTTGGTGTGTAGAATCCCCATTTGCTTCCATGACACGCGTTTTTGTGTCATGGTTTTCCCTGTGTTGATTCCAGCTTTGGGAATTCTCGTTAATAGCAGAACGTGTTCTAAAATTAGACATGGCATAAAATCATCTAAAGTCTTGTGGAATTCCCGTGCACAGAAGTAATAAATCATATTTGTTTGATCGGAGCATGTGCATGACTAATTTTATGAATCGATTGTGTGTTTATAAATCGTGTTCTTCCTTTTGTGGTTTCCATTTGCAATTTACTGGAGAGGAAAGAATAGATCGACCGCATGATAATATTAAAAATTGATTTTCCTTTTACCGTCAAGTTAAATATAGGTTAACCACTACTGTCCGCCACTTTACAGGCAGCGTGAATCCGAACATTTGAAGTGATGGCATTATAGCAATGGCTTGAAATTGTGAGGTTGCTAGGCCCATGCACATATTTGTTATCCGCCTTATATGACATGATTTAGGGGGCTACATTGGTCTAATTTGTTAAACATGGGTACTGCTGTCGAGCCGAGGTAGCACAGTGGTTAGTTCACTGACTTCCCAGCTGAGCAATCGAAGATTGGTCCCCAGTTGATGCAGGATTTTTTTTCAGATCGCAAAACGGGTTCCTGGGTCGAGCCATACTCAAAAATTGCGCAGCAGAATAATTTTGGAAACTGAATGTGATCGACATTATCTTGGGCCCATCAGCACTAGAGTGTCGTTGGTCAAGATAATATAAGCATATCCCAATATTCCCTATGTGTGACACAGACGTGTATACGGGATCTTTACTCCACTACTGGGGTAGGAGAGGGGGGTGACCGTGAGGGACACTTTAATATGCATCTTCTAAAAAGTTAGCTCGAGTGAATTCCGTGGCACGCAGTATAGGCTCACTGTTTACTTCTCTGCATGTCGTAAGATCTGGCTAAGGAAGGTTGTACATAGCATTGGCAATCTTACCGTATGAAACCACTTGCTATACAATCACACTGTCAATGACTGGAAATCAGGTTATTCCAAAAAAGTTGGTATAGGGGACCAAATGCAGCGTTGGATCTATACTTTAACAAATGGAATGTTGGATGAGGTCAGTTAGGACTAATTAGGACATGATGCTAGCAACTTTATCACGTTAAAAACGGCTCACAAATACTCAGATCGATCATTCTTGTATGAAGTCAACACTAGAGCAGTAGCACCCTGTTTCAATGCGTATGTATTGATGTGTGGGGTGGTAGCTGTGGTCGAAAGGTAAGGCACTCGCCTCTCGAAGCGAATAAGGTGGGCGATCGACTCTCGCTTGCTTCAAGTGACACCTGGTCTAAATAGAGGTGGGACAGAGTGCCTCCATCTTGAGTTACCTCCAGGTGCTTCCTCCTATGTTTTTCCACTGGTCGAAGGTAGCTTGGGACCAGAGAGTTAGGTCGGTGACCAGCGCGGTGTTTTGCTCATAATAAACATAATACATTGCAAGTTACATTATCAAGACAAAACCGTCTGCTCATGTCGGCATCATCGCTAACGAAGGACAACTACCAATGTATGCATGTGTGTGTGTTAATATATATATACACCGGTTCACCTTCATCAGCGCGGTCCGGATGCAAGGAAAGCTATTGCTAACCACCATTTAACACCCTTTTCATGGAAGCACAAAAGTGTAATACCATTCATTGTGGGTATTAACAGCATCATATGGATGCATGCCTGCCCGCCTGCCTGCCTGCCTGTCTGTCTGTCTGTCTGTCGGTATGTCTGCATCTGTATGTCTGTGTCTGTATGTCTGTGTATGTATGTCTGTGTCTGTTTGTCTGTGTCTGTGCGTGTACGCGTGTGTGTGCGCGTGCGAAATGTATGTTTATGTGTATTTATACACACACATACATACATGTGTGAACTATGTTACTTGTTTGCTTAACTACTTGATGGCCCTTTCTTCAGTAAAATTTGTACCGCTGTGGTGTCTGATTCGTTTCCAACGATCTCAATTCTAAACATCGAAGGCACTCTGGATAATAAACATTCCTTTAAGATAGTGTTGATGTTGTAGTGTAGTACACGCGAGTCTGACCAACGCATTGTAAGTTAACCCAGCAGTCGTTTTCCGCCTCGAGGTACCAGGCCCCACTGTCAACCAACTCCAACGATCAAACGTCTGAGTATGTGGCCTGCCCATCGATGGTTTGCCCTGTTTGTATACCTATAACATACAATTGACTTCTGCGGCTGACTCTATGATCACCTCCAACAATCTCTATTTAGAGCGAAGTGAGGAAGAGCGAAGGTCTGGATCAAGTAAAAGGTGATGAGAGTCATAGAAATGTGGGGTGGGAATAACATGACATTAGCGTGTGTCGTCGTCTGAATGCTGGAGAATTTAAAAATAAATGAAGATAATTGATAACATGATCGAAGCGCAAATAAAATACTTAATAATAATTCCAGTGGTAACAAATAACATGTAAAATATATTAAAATACATTTCTGCAAATGAGCAGTCATACGTTTGTTTATTTTACATAAAAATGTCTTTATCAATTCATTGGAAAACCATCAAGGCATACAAAACAGCAGCAAACTAAGCTAAGCGAATGAACAACGACAATGATAATAAAATACGAGACGACAAGTAACTGCTGTATAATTGACGTTAACTCAACTTCTGAGACACTGTAGTAAAAGTGGAAGCCAGTGGGGTCGAAAACTGAAAACAGAATTGGGAGTTGAATGCAGTTTTACGATGTACACTAGAAGGAGTGTTACAACGTTACGACCTATTAAAGTCTTTATCAGAAAAATGTTTATGAGAAAGCTCTTAAGAATTCCTTGGGGAACCCAGAAATTCAATCAAATGATATTACAGAGAGTAGCAGCTTTGTTGCTAACCTATTAAACAAAACAGAAAAATACTGGGAAATTGTATTGCACATTCACTAAGAAAGACGGAAATCGAAAACCGTGTAATAACGGGAAAGGTGGAAGACAATAGGGATTGGCGAAAAGAAAAGAAAGTTATGGGAAGACATGACAAGGTAAATGAAAAAGCAAAGAAAATGTGAGATGCTGAAATGCTTAAAGGTCAGCTCGTGGAAGTGGGAATTGGTCGTTTAGCTATGAGGCGAGACACATGATAGTAATGTTTACAAATGGATATGTGACGTTTTGATAATAAATAACGATGTCGATAACGGCATACGAGGGCTGATAAAAAAGTATCCGATATTAGGCTGGGTAATCAAGAACAACTAACCAGTTTAGTTCACAAACTAGTCGTCTTCAAATATAGTCCCCTTATGGGTTAGCACATTTCCAAATCCTAGATGAAGTGCGACCCGTGGGTTGAAGTATTGTAGTGATGGAGCCTCCGGTCCACATTCTCCAGCTCATCCAGGATGTTTTGCTGAAAGACGGCGTTCCATAAGTTCCGCGCTAGCCTTCTCTTTCGACTTGGTTACTTGCGAATTTTGACTTTCTCCAAGGCTCAAGGTTAAACTCAAAGGGCGATATTTCAAGACGTTTAAGAAAGCAAGACAACTGCGACGAAACGCAGATGGAAAACCCAGAAAATAACTTCCAGAAATGCTTCTATTGTGTGTTTCAATACTCACTCTTTCATATTTAATCTAACATCCCCTGGCGCGCATCACTGGGCATTTATGCATGTGGTCTTTCATTTCAAAATAGTGCCGATAGTGTCATTTTCTTAAACTGAGAAGTTCCTTTGATCTTTGTCGGCGAAATCCAAATTTTACCCCTACAAATGTAATGTGCAGTAATTTAACAAATTGCTCACTTTTGTTGATGCATATGCGTATCTTCAATTCCCATTACAAAAATGTATTACTGTGAGTACCGTGAATAATACGCTTCAGTTGCCTATTGCTGTTGTATTTGTAAAACTTATGAAACTGAAAAGAATAGGTTATGTCCAGTTCTGTCAGCAGGACTATATGGCTCTCATTTTCACTGTGTGTTACCATTTCTTCCACTGCCGCCCTCAGTGCCTCTGCCTCTGCTCTGAAATTGCTCGTGTACTTACCAGTAGCGAATGACAGTGTCACACAGTGAAAATGAGAGCCATATAGTCCTGCTGACAGATGCTCTCGAAGTAGTCACAGCGCTAAAAAGCCAGAAAAACACTGAGCTTAATGACTTAAGAGCAGCACTCTGCAAACTGTGCCAACAGTCCGCACCAAAAAGGGTAGTGGTACAGTGGGTTCCGTCACACTGCAACATCCAAGGCAACGAGGAGGCAGACAGACTGGCAAAAGAAGGTGCAAGGCTACCACAAATAGATACCAGTATGACGTACGAAGAGTCAAAACGGCTTATCAAAGCCAGGTACATGTCCAAATGGGAAACCGAACATACTGGTTACACCAAAAACGATGCCTATTACCAGTTGAACCGAAGAGAGCAGGTCGTTGTCTTCAGACTTCGCACTGGCCACAACAGACTGAGGTACCACCTCTTCAACAAATTGAAGATAGGGTGTACCGACGAATGCCCGTGCGGTACTGGTAAAATGACCACTGAACATCTGCTGCAGAACTGCCCGACATACGAGGATCAGAGAGAGCAGATGTGGCCATTGCCAGTGGAACTGCAAGACAAGCTCTATGGTAGTGGCGAGAGTCTCAGGATGACCGCCGCTTTTTTCGAGAAAATAATGGTTACTGTCTGACTGTGTACGCAGAAGAAGAAGTAGAAGAATGACAGTGTTATTTTTCTGCCATTTGGTAGGTTCAGGAATGCTCCTGCCCCTCCGTTCTGTGTAGTGTTTGTTACAGAACCGTCGGTGTATGCATGGGTCCAGTCCATGCTTGGGTAGCTTTTCGTTATGAAGCTTAAGGTAGTGTCTCTCCTTTCTTTTTCGGTCTGGCAGTTTTTGTTTGCAATACCTGGTATATTTTCTACCACCTCTGGAAATATATCCTGCCTCCAAGTAGGTTTTCGTACAGTAGTGATGGGTTTTGGTGTTGTTAGTGCGTTTATGGGATCTTCGTGCATCTTTGCTTTGGCTATTTCTGCAAAGTTTCTCCGCTTTAGTTTCCCAGTTCCCAGATTGTTTAGCCTCTGGTACATTGGATGGTCCGTCAGTCTTCGGAGTTTCTCTGACTGCAGCTGGGCTCTGCAGTCTCTTCTGTCGGTCATGGATTGCAGTTTTGTAATCTTTTCAAGTTCTACAATTGGCGTTGACTTCATGCCACCAGTTATGATTCTCATGGCTTGGTTTTGAAGTTTGTTAACTTTATCGAAGTTCGCCTTCGCTGCTGTTGTCCATGCCGCGATGCCATACTCGAGAACTGGTCTCACTCTTCCAGTGTACAGTTTCTTTAGTATGCCTTCGTCTGCTCCCCAGCTTGTACCAGCAAGTTTCCTCATGATCGCCATTCTTTCTCTGGCTTTCATTCGGTTTCTCTCAATCTGACTTTTCCATGTCATGCGCCGATCAAATGTGACTCCCAGATAGGTTGGGTTGTCGTTTGGCTGCAGGATTTTGCCATTTAGGCTTAATTTGGTACTTTGGGGTTTTAATGAGAGCGAGAATATTGTGCACGTGGTTTTCTCCTCGTTTATTTTGACCAGCCATGAGTTCGCCCACTCTTCCAGCGATGTTAGAGCCGTTTGCATCCGATTTCTTGCTATGGTGAGATTCTTTTCAGAGGTCCACATAGCCAGATCGTCTGCAAACATTGAGCTATGGACTCTTCTTGGTATATTCTCTGTAATATCGTTTATATATACCAGGAAGAGTGTGGGTGACAGTACTCCCCCTTGGGGTACTCCCTGCTCGAGTGTCACCTTTTTGCTCATCTGCCCTTGTACTTGGACTCTGGCCGTTCTTTGTTTGAGGTAGTGGTTGATCCACTTGTACATCTTCCCACAAACATCACTTCTTCTTAGCTTGACTCTAAGTCCATCCTTCCAGACTTTGTCAAATGCCTTTTCCAGATCCACCCAAACAGCTACTGTGTGTTTCTGTGCCTGGTAGGCATCTTCTATCTCCTGGGCTATGAGGATGACCTGGTCCTCAGTGGATCTGTGCTGTCTAAAGCCGGCTTGCTGTGGAATTAGTATTCGTTTTTCTTCCAGATGCCACATCAGTCTCGTGTTTATCATCCGTTCCATCAGCTTGCCGACACAGCTCAGTAGGCTTATGGGCCTGTATCCATTCGGATCTGTTTTGTCCTTTCCTGTTTTTGGTACTGGTACCAGTATTGCATCTTTCCATGCCTGGGGTACAATACCCCTTTTCCAGCTTTGGTTCAGGACTGATAGTAGTTTTTTCTTCGCTGTTTGGCCCAGCCCCATCAGCATTTCGTTTGTTATCCCGTCTTTTCCGGGAGATTTCCTTCTCTTTAGTGTTCTCATAGCCTCTTCCATTTCGCGCATTGTTAGTTTGGCCATCATGTGCTCTTCAGGAGCCGTATTTATGTTTTCGTGCCCCTTTAGCTCTTCGCTAATGTCTGTATGCTTATCTGCAGGGACCTCGATGTGGTTTGCTCTGGCATAGTGATCGACAAAGGCGTTTGCGGCTTTCTTACCTGTGATCAAGTTCTCGCCTTGCTTGATAGTAATTTGTTTATTTGACGGGGTTTCGTCGTTCATGGCTCTGACTAGCTTCCATAGCTTGTTCCCTTCTTTGTCCAGGTTTAAACTTTCCGTTTTATTTTTCCAACTTTCTCTTGCTGTTTGCTTGAGAGTGTGTTTGTACTTCGCCGCGGCGGCTTTGAGGGCGATGTTTGCCTCCACGGATTTTTCTCGTTCTGCCATGTTCCTAGCATTTGTTACTGCATCTTCCACTTTCTGTAACTCATCATTCCAGTAGGGCTTATAGTTTTTCCTAGCTCCTCTTGGGATGGTTTCAGTGGCGGCTTGCATTATTGCCTTGCTTAGGCTCTCTACCATGGGCTTCATTTTGGTGTTTCGTGTGTTGATGGTTTCACACAGCCCATCTGTCAGGATTGCAAATCTGTCCCAGTCGGCTCGTTTGTAATTCCAACGTGGGAGCGGTTTTGTTTCCTGTGGGCCTACTTCCATGTCAATGGTTAGCCTGATCGGCCTGTGGTCGCTACCTGCCAGTTGGTTTAGCACCTGGCGGTCTATTTTATAGTGTATGTCCTGTGTGGAGAAGGCCAAATCTGGAGTCGAGGTGGTATGCCATGTTCTTGAATAGAAGCTAGGGCTATCCTCCGGCCTATTGATTAGGGAGAGATTTGCATCTATCTCCCAATCTTCCACTTCGTCACCTCTGCTGTCTGTGTCAGAGTATCCCCATCTCTCCGAGTGGCTGTTGAAATCTCCAACCACTATGCAGTTGGAGTCTCTGACCTCCATACTCGAGAGCGATAGGTCTCTGTTTGGTGGTCCGTACAGATTGAAAATGCGGAGCTTCGTCTCTTGAGCCATTATGTCAACTCCTACAATTTCTGCTTGTCCGGTGTGATTGACAGGTACCGCGCTACTCGGTATGCTGTTTCTGGTCAGTATCAGGACCCCTCCTTTGTGGCCTTCTCTATCTAAACGGAAAGTCTGGTATCCTCTGATTGAGAATTTATGGTTTTTGTTGAGGTGCGTTTCCTGGATACATGCCACGTCAATCTTACCTTCATGCAGGTGATGTGTTAGGGAAAGTTTTTTGTTAATGACTCCCTCCGCATTCCACTGTAATATTCTGAGGGTCTTGAGGTTTTGGCCAATAGTCGTTTCCCCATAGCCATGTGCCTTGACTCCACGACACATGGGTGGGTGACCACCAGTAGTCAAGGGTGGGCCCCTTCGAGGCGTGGGGCCCGGCGCTATCGCTGCCTGGCGGGTCTCCTCAGGATGAGCGCCATACGTTTTTCGAATAGGTTGTGCTGCCATCATACTGTGATTTACGTTGCACTGTTTTGTTAGGCTTGCGGCCCCGTGCATCCGATTTCAACAGGCGTTTCTGTAGGGATGCCCTCCTTAGCCTTTGGCTGTCCCCAGCCTATCTGCAAGGCAGCAGTTGTTTACGATCAGAGTTTTCTCTCCTATGGAAGTTGTCTTACCAGACTAGCGAGTCTTCACTACTCGTGTCTATAGGGTGCAATGATGGTATGTGATATATGAGATGGACTGGTTTACCCGGAAGAGAGGCAGTCCAGTGTGTCTGTATCCCAGGATCGTCACGTCCTGCCAGAAACGTAGCATTTGCATGTGAGTGGGGTATCTCTTTGTCCCTTTATTTTCTTGGCTTCTATGCAGGGATGGTACGCCTAGCATTCCCCGCCACCTGGGGTGTTGACACAGTGGGGCAGGTGTGCAATGTCCGCTGGTCTGCATCTCTTCTGCGTCCAGCATGATAGTTATGGCTGATAACGTACAGAGGTAGATATCGTAACCGGAGTGCATTTAGCCAGAGGACAAGCCTGGTAATGTCACAGAGATGTTGATCGCCTGGTGTGCGGACAACTCTCATGGTCAGTGGTTGAGTCTTGACAGTTCACAGTGTGGTGGCTGCTCTACTGTTTTCGACACCCCGACCAGGTTCTAAGTCTTTGGTTGGTGTTTTTCGCACCCCATCGCCGTATAGGGTGAGTATCAAGCAGTTTTCCGCCCGCTTTGATTTGCGGGTGGCAAGGACCTCTTACTGTGGCTCTACCTGATAGGGCTGGGGCGCAAGCCCCAGGTCCCGAGCATGTAGGAGCCTCCCATTGCAGTGGTGCTGAGATTTTGGGCGGGATTGCGGCTTTCAAGGGTTCGGCCGTAATCCTCCACATGGTAGCCTCGCGCCCTTGGCTTATCAGCCTGGTACGTGAACCAAAGTGTCTGCGGCTCCTCTCGATTTGAGCTGGTTTTCCGTAGCAACGCCCTGTCATTTGTAGGGTAAAACTGACCTGTCTTCAGATCTATTTCCAGCACCCGTTCACTATTTGGTCAGACGAATTTATTGAGGGCTTTTGTTTGTCAATGACCAGGTATTTGAAATCTGCGGAGTTAAACACGATTTCCGTAGCGTTCTTTCATTTGAGCTGACTTGTCGTCCGTGAGTCTAATACCAGCGTACGTTCATTATTAGACCCAAACGGCAGTGCTCTCAATTTGTCAGTTGTTCTACAGTATTGGCGTGTTCAGTCAAATTAAGCCGCAGGTTCCACACCTGGTGGTGCCCTTCCGTCAATTCCCTTAGCGAGATAATCAAGTTTCTTAAAGGGTAGCCCCAAAGATTTTCGAGGGTCTAATTCCAGCACATGTTCTCTATTAGACCCCACTAAGGTGTACTTTTTGATAGTCATTCTGCAGTATTGGCGTGGTAAGTTAACTTAGGTCTCAGGCTCCACTCCTGATAGTGCTCTTCCGTCAATTCCTTTATCAAACACTGGATGCAGACAAAACCGAGCCACAGGGGACATAACCCCAGATTTCTGGGGGTCTAAATCCAGCACCAGTTCCATATTAGACTCCAGAAGAGTGGTCTCGGCATGTCAATCATTTCAGTGTTGGCCGTGTTGAGTCAAATTAAGCCGCAGGCTCCACTCCTGGTGGTGCCCTTCCGTCAATTCCTTTAAGTTTCAGCTTTGCAACCATACTTCCCCCGGAACCCAAACACTTTGGTTTCCCGGAAGCTGCCCGCAGAGTCATCGAAGCAACTCCTGCGGATCGCTAGTCGGCATCGTTTATGGTCAGAACTACGACGGTATCTGATCGTCTTCGCGCCTCTGACTTTCGTTCTTGATTAATGAAAACATTCTTGACAAATGCTTTCGCAGTAGCTCGCCTTGCGGCGATCCAAGAATTTCACCTCTAACGCCGCAATACGAATGCCCCCGTTTGTCCCTGTTAATCATTACCTCCAGTTCCGAAAACCAACAAAATAGAACCGAGGTCCTATTCCATTATTCCATGCACCATTATTCAGGCAGCCGAGGCCTGCTTTGAACACTCTAATTTTTTCAAAGTAAACGCGCCGGCCACCCAGGACGCTCAGCGAAGAGCACCCGTGGGAGAGAGCCGGCAGACGGTAGGGCAGGAGACAACGGGCAGTGAACCGGCGCGAGCCGGACCGCCCGCCTGCGCCTGAGATCCAACTACGAGCTTTTTAACTGCAACAACTTTAATATACGCTATTGGAGCTGGAATTACCGCGGCTGCTGGCACCAGACTTGCCCTCCAATAGATCCTCGTTAAAGGGTTTAAAGTGTACTCATTCCAATTACGGGGCCTCGAAAGAGTCCCGTATTGTTATTTTTCGTCACTACCTCCCCGTGCCGGGAGTGGGTAAGTTGCGCGCCTGCTGCCTTCCTTGGATGTGGTAGCCGTTTCTCATGCTCCCTCTCCGGAATCGAACCCTGATTCCCCGTTACCCGTTACAAACATGGTAGGCATGTCACGTACCATCGACATTTGATAGGGCAGACATTTGAAAGATGCGTCGCCGGCACATGAGGCCATGCGATCAGCACAAAGTTATCCAGAGTCACCAGTGGGGACGCCGCAACCCCGCGAGGGGAAACGACGATTGGTTTTGAACTAATAAAAGCGCTCTTTCCGCGAGGGTCGGAGCTTGGTAAGCATGTATTAGCTCTAGAATTGCCACAGTTATCCAAGTAGGATCGTGTCATCTAAGGAACCTCGACTGATTTAATGAGCCATTCGCGGTTTCACCGTGAGACAGTGTGAACTTAGACATGCATGGCTTAATCTTTGAGACAAGCATATGACTACTGGCAGGATCAACCAGATATCTGTCGGAGACGTACGTACTGCGCACACCGGTCGGCGGAGGAAGGGTGTGTAAAAAGCCTCACTGGGACGGCCGCAGGGACCGACTGACGGGACGGACGGACGGTTGTTCCACCCGTCCCTCACTCCGTCGACCTAGGACCGCCTGACAGGGGCCTCCCACACGCACCAGACGACCGACCGACCGGGCTCGCTCGAGGAGGGATGGCAGCGCTCTGTGCAGAACGGATCCCAACGACCTCGGCGACGAATTTCACTGGGACTAGAGACACAATTTGGCCTGCCCTTCTCCGTAGGGAGAGAACGCAGGGCCTCGAGGCAACGATTCCTGCTTTCCATTTGCCGGTCACAAGCTCTTTGCGAGAGTCGGACCACCAGCGAGACGTACTGTCGAGCTCTGCTATAAGCCTTAGATAAATCACCAGGGACGGACCACGTTTCCTGATACGGACCAGACTAGCGCACCTCGGTGGAGGAGCCACTACCACAAACCGCACCCAATTCGCACTACGGGGAAAGGCAGGCGAGCGTTTTCCGCAAGCCCGCGCTATCGCTCCGCCTGGCGGGACTGAGATCGCTTTACGAACACTGGATGAAATTGAGTCGCTGCGGCGAGACAACTACCCCAGATTTTTTTTCATTTGAACTTCTAGAGTTTTGAAAAAAACAATATAATGATAGCTTACTTAAACGTGAAACATGGATTATTCTCTGTTCATGCTGCGATATGCACCAATAAATATCTCCTTTCTTAGCCTATTTACAAAATAATATTGATATACCTTCATTGCAATGAAGTGATACGAATTTGACTTTTAGACTCATTGTTCGGGGGGCGCGTTAGCTCAGCTCATAGCGAGTGTGCCTCGGTTCATAGCGAGCTATTCGCTATTTTCTGTGGTAACAGTGTGCCTTGGTTCATAGCGAGCTATTCGCTATTTTCTGTGGTAACAGTGTGCCTCGGTTCATAGCGAGCTATTCGCTATTTTCTGTGGTAACAGCGTGCCTCGGTTCGAATCGCGTCCGGAGACTAAAAATAAATCCGGGTTGTGATTTAAGCCGGGACCGCTTCTCCAGTCAAACCAGCTGTAAATGGGTACCTGGCGCATGAGTTAGGGAAAGTAAAAAAAACAGCAAGGAAGGGTACTGACCACCCCACCTCTCACCGACTGCGGCTTAGTATAATGGAGTCTTCAAAAACTCAATTTTCAACCAGCGGTTAATTGTGCTGAATTTCCACTTGACTTTTTACTCATTGTTCACCTAGATCAAATGTCATAAATAACACTTATGTAATAAAGATAATTTCGTGCAGTAACGTGCGCAGGATACTGGGAGTTACTATCATACTGTTGAAAGTGAGCACTATTTGCTGTAAGTCGTTCACAAATTAACAGAGCACGTACAAATTCATATTCTCTAGATTGAAACACAAATGAAACCTCTAAGATACTATAAAACAATGTAAAATGTATGTCCTGTTTACGTACACTTAGTTGCTGTAAAGAAACAGAAATAAAAACCACATGTTTATTTCCAATGACATTTTGTTGCCTCAATATCATGATGGCTAACATTTTCCTTTTTCGAATTTCATCCATTTCTGTGCAATGCTTGTTGAGTTTTTAAATCAAATAGAGACACACTTTGTGAAATGGAATTTAACCATGGGAGCTCTGCTAGGAGAAGTATGTTCACTCTGAACGGTCCTATTTTGAAGGGGATTGGGTTTTGAACATAATAGCAAAGTTATTTGTTTCCAACCGAAGGTCGGATGCATTTTGTTCGACCATCAATCGTACACACGTATGAGTAAGTTATTTGTGAGCAAAACAAACAACCTTCGTTACGACCAAAAGGTTTTCAGTAGCAAAGATATCACCAAAAAATGACTAACAAATCTTACTGCCATAGGCTAAAACGACTTTGGAAATGTACTTGACGGACACGCTATTTACAACTGAGAATACTGCTGTAATGATAGCCACACGTTCAAGAAATAAATATGGTCGTTAAAACTATGGAGATTGTGCTACGAAATGAAGATATATTTAAGTTATGGGACTTGAGAGTAATCAGTGATTGGAACATCAGATCGATATGAGCTATGATAAGTTGGTCGAGGTTCTGTATTGACTGAAGATAATACTGCGTTGAACCCCGCGCTTCGGGTTATACATAATGGGAGAGCTTTAATGGCAAAAGAAGAGGACTGGGGTGGAGATTATCATAGCAGCGATGATAGGAGGTCATAAATAATAGTTTGAGTAATATTGACAAAGAATGGAGAAAGTATGAGAAATGAGATTTAAGATTTGGACAGTAAGGATTAGACAGTGAGGTATGGACAGTTAGGTATGGACAGTTAAGTATAGATATTGAGGTATGGAAAGTTAGGTATGGAAAGTTCGGTATGGAAAGTTCGGTATGGACAGTTAGGTATGTGATGTTAGGTATGGGGACAGTTAGTTATGATCAGTTAAGTATAGACATTGAGGTATGGAAAGTTAGGTATGCGCAGTTAGGTATGGACGGTTAGTTATGGACAGTCAGTTATGGATAGTTAGGTATAGACAGTCAAGTATGGCCAGTTAGGTAGGGACAGTTAGTTATGGGCAGTTAGGTATAGACAGTTAGTTATGGACAGTTACGTATGGGATGTTAGGTAGGGACAGTTAATTATGGACAGTTAATTATGGGCAGTTAGTTATGGACAGTCATTTATGGACAGTTAGGTATAGACAGTCAAGTATAGACAGTCAAGTGGACAGTTAGGTAGGGACAGTTAGTTATGGGCAGTTAAGAAAGGACAGATAGTTATGGATACAGTCAGGTATGGACAGTTAGCTATAGGCAGTTAGTTGGGGACAGTTAGGTATGGACGGTTAGTTATGGACAGTCAAGTGTCGGCAGTTATTTATGGATGTTAGTTATGGACAATTAGGTAGGGACCGTTAGGTATAGACATTCAATTATGGATAGTCATGTATGGACAGTTATTTATGGATAGTCAGGTATGGACAGTTATTTATGGATAGTCAGGTATTGACAGTTAATCATAGACAGTTAGGTATAGAAAGTTAGATATGGACTGATTTCATAAACGTTTCGCGAGCTTATAGCAGGAGATAGCATGGCATCAAACCACATAAAATATCCCCAAAAAATTAATCGATCGTGTTAAAGAAATACAAAAGGTATGGATTGAAAATATTAACTATCATATATTTGACATACGGAAGATAACTGCCCTTTCTAACGACATTTAACGACAAAAGAAGGCAGATGGATAAAAAAAAGGATAACAAATGCCAGTCTGAATTCCTTACCATAGCAATAGATAAAATTGTCATCGCGTAGCCGTACATTTTCTACAATTGTTTACTGCGGTCTTCTGTATTATATCATGGACCCTCTTGCATTAGATCACGGATATCCATCCCCGTACTAGATCATAGACACACCTCAATTAGATCACAAAAACCCATGCAATAGACCATGGACACCCACCTATCATCAACACGCACCCCTGTACTAGATAACGGACACACCAGTAATAGATCATCAACACCCACCCCTGTACTAGATAACGGACACACCAGTAATACATCATAAACACGCACCCCTGTACTAGATAATGGACACACCAGTAATAGATCATCAACACCCACCCCTGTACTAGATAACGGACACACCAGTAATAGATCATCAACACCCACCGTGACTATCAGATCATGGACACACCTATGTAAGTTCATTTACAGTCCACATTTGCATTTTAATAGACCCTTAATAGACAGTATCATTATGCAAACGAAAGCTGACAACTATGTTACTGAAGCTTATTCTGGTCTTCATTTATCTGCAATACTGAATTTAATTAAATTTTGCGGTTTACTTTTGTTTCCGTTTGATCAGTTTGAAAAGGAGGTATTCATTACAAAACGTCGCTTCACGTCTATTACTTTTCTCAACGGAAACTTCATTCTAACCGCGCTAGTGTCCAACCATCACTGATATCATTTCCAGACTGTTCAAGTTGTTTAAGAAGTCTATCTTCAATTTACTTTCATTTCGCCCTAAGATACTACCTAAAGTCCCTATACAGTATTCTCTTATTCCAGTTCGATTTTTGTGTTTCCAATTTGTTTTCCAGTCTCTCAGTTCCCCAGGGTGTCGGCGTCAAGCTTCAAATGTCGTCTACGAAACTTTTAAAACTCCCTTTGTTGTTTTTAATATATAGTAGAATGTGTCCTGCTGGAATGTAATGTTGTTGACATTTCGTTTATAAAATGATGGACTGAGTGTTGAACCATTATCATTGGATGAGACGTGTTGTAATGAAACCAGACCATACTGCACGAAGTGAATATGCGTACACTGCACAGGATGGTCTCACTTCAGGTATAAACAGCACATACCAACCGCCATGTTTGCAAAATTGCATTACCCTCCGACTTATAATTTCCTCAGCAGACCGTTAAAAACATGGTGGGTATAATACGTAATGCGTCCAGAGTTGATCAGCGAGCGGTCATTCGGATTCTAACAGTTTGAGGATGTCGACCAGTTGACATTCATCTCAGAATGCAGGAAGTGTATGGTGACAAAAGTATGTCGAAGGTAACAGTGAAGAACTAGACAACGATGTTTAAAGAAGGACGTGAGATAACGAAAGATCTTCCGAGACCAGGTCAGGCGCATATTGTTGCGTCAGAAGGGGCCATCCGCAAAATTGATGCAGCAGCTCGCGTGGACCGTCGCCGGAGCTAACGTTCGCTAGCAGAGGAATTCTCTGTGTCGGTACAGATAGTTCAAATGGTGGCTAGCAAGAAACTGAAGTATCGGAAGGTGTGTTTACAATGGGTACTACGGTTGCTCACCAACCACCATAAGGAAAAACTGTCTCTAGAGACACAGCGAATTCCTCTGCTAACAAACGTAAACTCCGGCGACGGTCCACCCGAACTGCAGGATCAATTTTGACGATGGCATCTTCTGAAGCAACAATATGCGCATGACCTGGTCTCTGAAGATCTTTCGTTATCTCTCGTCCTTATTTAAACATCGTTGTCCTGCTCTGCACTGTTGTTTTTGACACATACTTTTGTCAACACTCTACCTGCATTCTGCGATGAATGTCAACTGGTCTACATTCTTCAGCTGTTAGAAACCGAATCACCGCTCGCTGATCAACTCTTGACGGATTCCGTATCACACCTGCCATGTTTTCAACAGTCTGCTGGGGAAACTATTGAGTCGGAGGATAATGAAATGTTTCACACTTGACAGTTGGTATGTGCTGTTTATATTAGAAGTGGCGCCATCATGCGCATCGTACGTATGTTCACTTGGTGCAGCTAGGTCTGTCTGGTTTCATTTGAACATGCCTCGTATTATACTGCTGCTGCTGCTACTGCTGCTACTACTACTACTACTACTACTACTACTACTGCTGCTGCTGCTACAACAACAGCAACACTAACTACTACTCCTGCATCCTACTATTACTACTACTACTGCTGCAGGTGCTGTAGCAACCGCTGCTACTGCTATTACGATTACTGTTACTTCTACTACTGGTACTACTACTATTACAATACTACTACTACTAATACTGCTACTACTACTACTACTACTTCTACTATTAGTATTACTATTAATACTTTTACAACTACTATTACTACTGTTGTTGCTGCTCCAACTAATACTAGCACTACAACCACTATTACTAATATTACTACTACTACTTCTACTACTACTAATTCAACTGCTACTGTTACTACTACTACTTAAACTGATACTACTTGTGCTACTGTAACAACTGCATCAACTAGTACTAGAACTATTACTAAAACCATCTACTACTACTGGTACTACTACTACCACCTACACTACTGCAACAACTACTGTAATTATCACATCTACAACTACTTCTACTAGAATTGCTACTAGTTATTCTACTACTAATACTACTACTACTAGTAGTACTACTACTCATATATACTACTACTACTACTACTGCTACTACTACTACTATATACTACTTCTGCTGCTACTGCCTTTTCTACAACTACTGCCTTTTCTACCACTACTGCTTATGATACTGCTACTACTACTAATTCTACTACTATATTGTCTACTACTACTACTTCTACTGCTGCAATTCAAAAGCATGTCCTCGACGCTGTATTGGCGGCGCCTCAGTTTCTTTGGCTAAGTAGCCCGTGTCTCTCCTGGTTAGTCCGGGCCCACGAGATTTTACATCTGTCACTGAAAATCAGGAGCGGGAAAAGACCGTGCCCCTCATGGAAATGTCCCCTGCTTCGCCGGCGGGACATCGGTCTCAGAAATTTCTCCTCCACTCCATTTGTATTGTTCGCTGACTGGGACCGTGATCCTGGTCGGTCACCAAGACGGGACCTGATTGTCTAGGCGGATTACTCGACTACCACTTACTTCTGCGTCCGATAAATATCGTGGTAGATCACTTTGAATGGCAAAAGGGGATCAAGATGCTGAGCAGCGCATGAGCTGCAGTGGTCAGCGACCCATAGCTGAATGCTAGCGTCAGGGCCAGCGAACCATAGCTGCCAAGACCCTTCTACACCTCCACGCGGTGATCCTGGATAACATGCTGCAGCAGGGCAGACTGGCTAAGGAGAAGGGATCGAATGGGGAATGCTAAGCCGGTACTCAAAAACTGCTTGCTGAAGTCGGATGTGTTGGACCGAAAGGTGCAAATATCGCAGCCAAGCTGTAAACTACAACACAACGCATTCCGTTCTCTGGACTACATTCTGCTACTTGGTAATGGGAGATTGAGAACGAACGAAGAAGAAGAAGAAGAATGGCAAAAGAACCAGGATACGAGGTGCGAATCCCTATATCGGTACGTTCTAGTCTTCTCAGCAGTAAATGTGTACCAGCATATAACAAGGCAAGTAAAAGGCAACGAGGAAATCATATCGGTCCTGATTATGTTATGATTATTCCGGCTTACAACAACTGTCACAACACATTTTGTCCAAAATGGCAACATACGCTCAAAACGCATAACAACATAAGTGAACGGGGAACTGAACTACTGATTACTCAATCATCATCATCTGGTTGATGAGTACTGAGATTGGTAGTAAGGTTGTTTGAGTAAGTCTCACTTTTTGACCCTATCCTCTGAAGTTCTCTTAATGTCAGCATACTCTCGTACATTAAGTAATATCCATGCACGCCTGAGACGTAAAGGTGAGTATTGGTCACACTATCTCCTCTCGACCCTTTAATCTTGCCGTCTAGTATCTTCTGTAGAAGACTTTCATGTCTCATGTTGGGACTCAGCAACTCAACCGATGTTTTTGTATCATATATAGTGTTTGTCTTTGTGCAATATTGCATATAATTATTTCATGTGCAAAGATAGTGACAACTGGATAGATTGGCTAGCAGCGAGAGTAAAAATCTCATGACACTACCATCATGTCATCTTAATTGCCTGCTGTGTTGTTAGGTTGATAATCAAGTGAAATGGTCACTGCCGAAATGTTGTTCGAAATGTGTTCTTTACTCGTTACTACATTACCACATCAGTGAGTTTGTAAAATCAAGCGATACGTTTAAGTTACACTCTGTAGATTCTTCTAGACCAGTATAAAGATGTTAAGCTAAGTTATGGGTCGTACAGGTTTTCATAAAAAATAAGTCAAGTTTCGTGTTGGGGCTGAATCATTCATCATCGTCTTCGTACGGTGTCATGCGTCGACTTGAATATGTGCAAAGAAAGCAGGTCCCATCCTGAGGCTGTCGACACTGCGACAGAGCTTGTCTAGTGTTGGCACTGGTGATGCTCCATGTACTTGCTCTGGTCTTCGTATATAGGGAAATTTGGCAGCAGACGTTGAAGTGTCATTCTCCCAGTTCCATAGATGCTTTCGTCAGTATGTCAAAAGTCCTAGCTCTATCCGTTCGTCCCCTGTTGCCATTATATTTCTCGAGTTCTCTTTCTATGGTTTTTGGTCTACCTCTACTTCTGTTACTTTGGGGATTCCAAAACAGAGATTGTCTTGTAATACGCTCAGCTGGATTCATGAATGTGTTTCCTGTCCAATTGTCCTCACGTTATGTTCCACTGGTTATTCTAACACTTCCACACTAATGTTCTTACCGTACCATCTAAATCTTTCTAATCTATGCAGGCAGCCAGTTTTGAAAGTATATAGCTTCTTCGTGTTTGTTTGTTTTTTTTTTAGTGTAAGGTTTTTGTTTTTTTCACCATGTTTCAGAGCCACACAAAAAATGAAGTTTACATTAACTCATTCACACCGGAATATTTTAGGTCTCTGAACGTATTTAGTCTTGCAACGTAAAACTGCTATTAGTAAGCACATGTCAGGTCAGGTCAGGTCATCCCGTAACCGGTGAGGTCGTTGGGGCACACATGAAGACATCCTCACAACTCCACGCCATCCCTCTCTGTCTGAAGCCGCTGCCTGTGACTCTTCTGGTCGGAGACTGGTCCATTCTTTTATGTTGTCTTCCCATCTCTTTTTGGGCTGGTCTCTTCGTCGTCTGCCATGCACCTTCCCGTGGAGGATTGTGTTTGCAAGACCATTTGATCTCGATATGTGACCGTACCAAGTGAGTTTCTTCGTTTTCCTTCTGGAGATAAACGCTGGAAAGACAAAACTAATGACAAACAACGCTACGGGCTTCAACAGCAAGATAAAAGCAAACGGTCAAGAACTCGAAGTAGTTGACCGTTTTAAATATCTTGGGTCGATTGTCAGTGATGAAGGATCAAAATGTGAAGTATTGGCCAGAATAGCACAGACAATAGCGGCGCTTGCACGGCTTAACAAAATCTGGCAAGATAAACGGTTAGCACTACGCACGAAAATCAGATTAATGCGTACACTGGTCCTATCAATATTTCTCTATGCGTGTGAGACATGGACAGTTACAGCTGACCTTCAACGAAAGATACGCCTTGGAGATGAGATGTTTCCGAAGACTTTTAAACGTCACGTACAAAGATCGAGTTACAAACGAGGAAATCCGAAATAGAATTACGACGGCAATAGGGCCTTTCGAAGATCTCTTGGCAACTGGCAACTGTCAAAAGCACATGTATACTTATAATTTAGGAATATTTGGTATGGAGAAACTTGCATAATAAGTAACCTGTTCAAGCAAATATATCAGCTCTACGGCAATGTAAAACAGTTTACAAGCCAGTTCTGTAGAATGAATCAGTTAGTTGAAGATTTTTTTAAATTATTATGATGGACCACATATTTTTTCAATCGTTTCCCAATGCAACACTATTTGGTCTTCTGTGTTCTTATTTTGATATCTTTAACAAAGATTGAGAAAAAGAGGCACAAAAAGAGAGTGAAAAGGATAAGGGGAGACAATAATAAAAGAGACAATCCCTTCTATCTCGGAGTATCGGTTTCTCTGTCTCTCCGCGATTTTATGTTTCTGTCATCCTCTGTCTTTCTGTGTTTCTCACTGTCGCATTATTTCTCTCTCTCTCTCGTTATGTCTATGGTTTTCTCTCTGATTCTCTGTCGTTTTTCTTCTTTCTGTGCCTGTCTCTTTCTCTGTCTTTCTAGCTGTCTCTCTTTATCTGCATGTCTCTCTTTCTCTGCATGTCTCTCTTTCTCTGCATGTCCCTCTCTATCCCTCGCTCTCTCTCTCTCTCTCTCTCTCTCTCTCTCTCTCTCTGTCTCTCACACACAAATTATCTCCCGAAATGTATATATTTTCTTACAACTAAGGTTTACAAGATTGTGGTGTAGCAAGTCTCAGTAGTCATATATTGCTACCAGGAAATCAAACACAACACGATGGCACATGACATATCGACGTCTCTTATCATTTTCTGTATTAGTAGCAGTGTGTTTAAATATTTCAATCGTTTGGCTTCAGTAATAGCAAGATGGCAGAAATATTTTACTTAGGACCTAGTAACTATGGATTGTAATAATGACAACCCGATAATGGAAGTAAGTGGTATTACAGTGAAAGCGTTTTCCCGTATAAAAAGTAGTCCCACGGCAAGCACTGATGTGGCGGATGACGTGTTAGGAACTACACTGGCGAGACCACAGCTTGTTTATGAGGTCTGTTGGCTAGTTGCTTCCCTCGCTGTCATTCCTTCCTTAACTGTAAATTAGGTTCACATTTACAGCTCGTTCACTAGGACATACAAGTGACGGGAGTTAAATCCCATACTTTGTTTTGAAATGCGAGGGTTCTATCACTACGCTGAACAGCAGACGTTCACGTGAATGTATTAAGTAAAAGTACAAGAGACGCCTCAAAAGTAATAACTATTATTTTATTATGATGTCCCACGACGTCAGAAGTGGATTTTGGAAATATGGCGGTCAAGTTTAAATCTTCCCGCTAATATCCGTAACACTTTGTTTCCGTCCGACAGGTGGCTGTGGGGAAGTAGTCTTACAATATATAAGTGCGTTTTCGAATTTCTCCATGCGGGAAAGAATTGGACCAATTGACATTCATCGACGCTTGCTAAACTTTTACGGAGACCAAACAGGGGAACAGTGAGGCTGTGGGTTGTGAGTTTTAGCAGTGGCGGAAGCGACATGAAGGACAATCCACGTTCCGGACAGTCACGCACAGCTGAAATACCACGCAAATAAGAAAGTTTCGATCAGCTCATCAGCGCAAATCGGAAAATTACGACGAGGGAACTGTCTACCTAGCTGGGTATTGGCTTCAATGCGTTAAAAACGATGATTGGCAACATTAGAATATAACAAAGTTTGCGACAGATGGGTCCCATGAAACACACAGGAACAAGAAGAATTTTGCATGCAATTATGTCCTGACCTCTTGAAACATTACGAGAATGAAAGTGACAGTTTCCTGGATCACATCATCACTGGTACTGAGACGTGGTGTCCCCGCTACGATCCAGAGTAAAAAAACGGCAGTCCATGAGTGGCGACATGTGAATTCCCCATCGAGGAAAAAGTTAAAGACGCAGCCCTCAGCACGTAAAGTGATATGCCCTGCCTTTTGGGAAACAAAGGGATAATCCTTCTTGATTCCCTTCAACCTTGACAAACTATCAACTCTTTCCGTTACATGGCGACGCTGACTAAGCTGAAGGCTCGATTTTTCAGGGTCATGCCAGAGAGGAAGACACCCTGTTTTTCACAACACGATAACGCATGTCCCATAGTAGTTTGAAGACCGTTGAGCACATTCACAATCTTAGCTGGACTATCCTACCCCACCCACCGTATACGTTCTTTCTGTTCGGACCAATGAAAGATAGACTGCGTGGGCAACATTTTTCTAGCAACGATGCGGTCATAGCAGATGTAAAACAACGGGTCACCTGCGCTGTGCAGATTTTTACGAGCGTGGCATGTATGCTCTTGTTCATCGTTGGAGAAAATGTATAGCTAAGAGTGGTGACCTTGTTGAAAAACTAGTTTTTTTAAGGCAAGACATTGCTTTATCAAATGGTGGTATTGTGCTTTTTTTTAAAAACTGTAATGGTTTTCATGGAATAAAATAGAAGGCATATTTTTCGGCGCCTCTCGTAGTAGTATAACAGACACTGCTGTCGGCGATGAAAGGTTTGAGACTTGGTTTTACTGAGTCTCAGCTCTATCTGAGGTGCATTACATTCACTAGCTACGTCAGGGTTTCATTGTACAGCTTGGTTTGCTGAAGTGGGGCGAGTCCGAAAATAAAACATGGTCCCTGGCTACAAGAGCCTAGCATACACACTCCTGCATCACTTATGCGCTCAAATTTTCAGCGAGTTCTAGAATGCAGTACATTATTAGATATTCCTTTGTGCCAGGGCCACGGCTTTATTACAGGTAAGTTGATATGTTCGCCAACTTACCTTCATGTACCCATTTACACCTGAGTAGACTGGACGCGGTCGAGACAGAAAGTGATAATCATTCTAATCACCGAAGAACTATTGTGACAGTCTAGAACTATATAATCATTTAAAGGAAACTGTAAACTGGGAGTAGCCCGAGTTCTAGCAGCAGCCGAAATTTGAGCAAAGATTAGAAAAACAGTCGATAAAATGAACATATTTATGTCATGGCTCAGCGATCGCGCCAGGACAAAAAACAAAACCACACTTTCGTTAAAGGAATCAGGATTTCGTCGAGAGGCAAAGAACTAACGAAAACAGCTAATAAATAACACACACAAATTAGCGGTTTAACTTAGCCGTTCCTTCTTCTTCGATCAACTGATGCTTTGCAGCTAGCACGGCAAGGTTCACGAAGGATACTGCGTTTCAGATCTTTGCCGGTCCCCAATAACTTTTCGAGCATGGTCACTCCCACTGACAAGACGGCCTCTCTTTGGTCTGCATAAGTGGGGTAGTCTTGCAGAATATGTTCTGGTGTTTGCTTGGGTGCTCCGCAATCGCATGAGACTGTGTCTCTAAGACCCAATCTGTGAAGCTAGTCCTTGAGTCTGTAATGTCATGTTCTGAGTCTGAAAATCTTTATATGCGTATATCTGCCAAGTTTGTCTTTACTGTCATTTTCTGGCTTGTATTCTTTGTCCAGGTCTCTCCATTCCACCCTTGTGGATAGTTTGACGAGTGTCTTTGCTTCTTTATAGTTTTGTGAGTGGCAAGTCTGCGTGGCGTTAATAGCTATACCTAGCATTTGCTTTGTTTTTGTCCTGATGCAGTCTTTGTACCAATATTGAAATATATTTATAATCGACTTGTTACCTGCATTGCCGCTGCAGCCGTCATTCATGTATTTCATCACTGCAACCTTTCAGGCAATTAGAAATGGGTGACTTCGAAGGTTTGGACATGGGGCTGGCTATTTTATCCAGTAGAAACTTTAATCTACAAAATCTTCAAAGAAATGTTAACACGTAAACTGCAATTTCCAATTCAGGACGACTTGGCGCGAATCTGTTGTAGGCCCATGCTCCCCAGTTTTAATTGGTTGTGCTTTCTACTGCCATTAATATTGCCAGAAACCTCCAATTTATATTTTAAAAGAAAATGGATAAGTATTGTTCAGATTCCTCGCCGGAATATAAACAAGTGCGAAACCTACTTTACGACAAACAGTCCGACATCAGGGACAACAGACAATATTTGAATCCACATTGTCGCTGCAGTCTCGCCTTATTTATTATACAAGCTCTTAATTACCTTATCATAAACGTTGACTGTTTGAGTGGACTTCTCTATTTATCTTATTTTAACGAAGGTCCCTATGGCCAAAATAACTGGAATTTTTACACAGCCTCTAGTAGTTCGACCTGTTAATCTTTAAAATGTTGAGGGATCCTTTACAGGTCATTCCAAAGATTGTACCGAAAAACGTCATTTATAATATTTACGTTCCTGTTCTTAAATGACTTACCTGTTCTTAAATGACTTGCTTGTTCTTAAATGACTTGCTTGTTCTTAAATGACTTACCTGTTCTTAAATGACTTGCTTGTTCTTAAATGACTTGCTTGTTCTTAAATGACTTGCTTGTTCTTAAATGACTTGCTTGTTCTTAAATGACTTACTTGTTCTTAAATGACTTGCTTGTTCTTAAATGACTTGCTTGTTCTTAAATGACTTACCTGTTCTTAAATGACTTGCTTGTTCTTAGAGGGCTTGCCTGAGAGAACAGAGGTTGTGACTACAAACAGCAACTCACGTTAACCATCAGTAATCATATAAAGCACCATTTGCTAATATATATATATATATATAGGCAACACATGGATGTGCTTGAAGTGTAGGGAAGTTACTTTGTGCATAACACAACGTAACAAAACATACGCATGTCTCACCTGACCCTGACTAAAATAGTCTGATCTGTATGTTTTGCATGTCAGGACTTTAAACTCGTCTCTTTATCTACGTACGTTATTCTTGAGTTTGTTTTCATTTTCTTATGACTTTCTTTACTATCGCCTGTGATGAAGTTTCTGAAGACGTTATTCTGCTAGAAGTGGTGAAGTATATTGTGTATAACATAACATAGGGTAATAGGCATCTCAAAAAAGTGTAACTTAACATAAAATAAGAGAACGTACATAACATAATATAATAAAGAGTTACATACAATACCAAAAAATTACATAGCATAGCATAACACAGCACTACATAGCATAGCATAGCATCACGAAGCATAACATAACATAAGGTACTTTTCCTACTCGATCGCTCACTCTAATCAAAAATGGTTTATAAAAGGTCAGACTGACTATTCCAGATGGTTAAACATCAATGAAATGAGATTTGTGTTCACCACTTTAGCGACCTTTTCATCATTTCCCGTGTGTTATGATAGATGGGTCCCTGCCATGTTTGAAACGCTTTATCACACGACAAAATGCCAGCAAGCATACATAAGTAATTGCTCCAAATGTGAGCGTGTTTGGAAATGTGTTGTCACTGATAGAAAGACTAGAAACTATGCGATCTAGTGCCCGATTCTGTGATTCAAAATGCTTGAAATTATCATTAATTCATGTATAGACTTAACTGATAATTGAAACGTGAATGTTCGATAACCTAGTCACTGTGGCTTTCATTGATTATCTTTTTAAATCATTTAACTTCAATAAATAGCTTTAGCCACAACTGCATGTAGTAATGGCCTTTACAAAGGTATAGAGGATAGAGAGAACGTATCTGTTGTTTCATGCTCCTGCGTGAGTTACTTGTCTTCTTGTTGTTCGAATCTACTCGTGGAGTTGCATTTTGATAAAGTTTCTTTGATAGCGGGTTACAGTGGATCTTAATAAATCCCAAGGCGTAATTGAGATAAGGATCTAGAGGCAACCTGGCTGTAGTGTATATAGAAGCTCCCCAGTAAGCACAATACTATGGGCATTACAATGTCGATTTCCACCTCATTGATCAGACTGCAGTGACAGTCTGTTTCAGGAGCATAAACGAGAATGTAAGGTTGGATCTTGATCAGTAGGTTTCAGTTGCTCCCTGATTACTATTCGCTTCCTCCTATTTGAGTAGAAAAAGTCAAAACTATGAAGGTTGTGAGTAAGCCTGAAACAAAGAGATTTTTATACTTTTTCAATGGCAGCAGCCCAATTTACAACCCTTCTTATGAACATTTTCCCACATGCTTAGTTTAGTAACGAAGTCTTGCTAATGTGAAACTGAGAGAGTCCTTGATAAACGTTCTATCAGTAAGGAAGAAGACCTTACGGACGTGAGTAAACCCAACAACATGGCATGAATTGGTCTAGGAAGATCTTTCGTTAACTCACATCCTTCTTTAAACATCGTTGTCCAGTTCTTCACTGTTGTCTTCGACACACTTTTGTCAGTATACATTGCCTGCATACTGAGATGAATGTCAACTGATCGACATCCTTCAGCTGTTAGAAACCGAATGACCGCTCGCTAGTCAACTCTGGGCGGATTACGTATCACACCCGCCATGTTTTCACCGGTCTGCTGAGAAAATTATGACTCAGAGGATAATTAAATTTGTCAAACTTGACAGTTGGTATGTGCTGTTCATACGAGAGGTGACGACATGATACTCATCGTACGTATGTTTACTTGTTGCAGTTTGGTCCGGTTTCAATTGAACAGACCTCGTATACATATATATTTATTTATTTATATACAGATGATGGGATGCTAGTATGTTTGTTGTTGTTATTGAATGCCTACGATGAGTAGCTTTACGTATTTGTGCTCACATTCCGAGCGTGCTGATGAAGATGGTCTGGGTCTTCCTAGTTGTTATACTTATCTTGGCTTCATGTGCGTTTCACTCACTACTACATGGATCACGTTGATCTCCAACTAATTAGTCAGTCTACAAAAAAAAAACATATGTTTCCAAGGCGGACTGCATGGAAGTCAGAATGTTCAACGGAGCCTGACTAACATTGTCAGATCAATATGTTTTGCCTGTCCAGTCGTTGTCTCCTAACGCTGTCCTATGCCGCAGATTGCCAGGAGACAAAACACAAAATGCATGCGAAAAATAGTTTCATACGAAAACTGACTGGCACAACATGGGGAGCAAAGCCAGATGTCCTCAGTTCCTCCTCTGTGTTTTTCTGTAGCTGATTACGTCGCACCAGTCTGGACGAATTCTGCACATATCAAACATATAATTACAGCAATAAATGAGACAGGCCATATAATTACTGCATGGCTAAAACCTACACCAACTGAAAAAACTATACCCCATCGGGATAGCGCCACCAGATATACGAAGAACTGTCGCGTCAGAGATAGAAAAAGAGAAACAGGTAAATTACCCAAGACACTATGTTCGGACATCAGGTGCAGCGCACCAAAACTAAAGTCAAGGCGAAATTTTTTACAGTCAACCCAGCCCCTACAGACTAGTCCTGGAGTACGACGCATTGAAAGTTGTAAACAGCTGACACAGATCCCGTTGATCGAGTTACGGAAGGAACCTGCACCTGGACATCTCCTGCCCTACGCAACAAGGAAGTCACTAAACAATCTCCGAACTGGTGTATTACGATGCAGGAAAAACCTAAAAAGATGGGGATACAGGGATGATAAAATATGCGAATGTGGAATAACACAAGACCAGGGTCATCTGATGATATGGATGCTCTGCTGCGTACCAGTGACAGGGCAATCCACGTGACTGAAAACTGGCAGAATAAAGTGTGACGTGGTGCCTTGGACAGGGGAAGGAAGTAAGAATGGCATGCCTAGCCGTACAATGGTTTTATTCTTATCTCCTCAATAAAATCCCATGTGATCCACTCGGGCATACCAATATAATAATGGTCATAAATAATTCCTTTTATATTAACTGGTAAATATTTGTTGGGCAACAATAAATACTACGGCTACATACAACTCATAGGTCAAAGCAACTCATATAACTGATAGAATGCATACACCCATGCTTGGTTTTAGTGTACTGTTAGAAGGTAAATTGTGTGTTTCCGTAACGATTTTTCATTTTTTTAAATTACGTTTTCTAGATCAATCTCACGTAGAAACTACGGATTTCTCTCGCAGAACCCATAAAGACCTCTCAAGGAAGCCACATATTTAAATCGCAGAACCCATAGTGACCTCTCGTAAAACATAACCGATGAGAAAACATGGTATGGATTAGTAAGAGCTGCCAGCCTTTTTTTATGTCGTAGACCTGCAGTCGATAAAAATTTCACTTCACACAAAGTGGAATTAAAAACTTACACACAGAAACTGATTTTTAGATTTAGTTGTCCAGTGGATGGCTAACTTGTTTTGTTTCTGAATTACAAATTGTTCAACAAACTAAACTTAGAACGTAGAGATGTGTACCTGGGATCCTGGCAGAACGACCTCTAAAATATACTGCTGAAGTGTATGTGATACATACTTTCTTGAGATATTCTGAAATCGTACGAAGAAGAACGTCTAGATATATACATTTTTAACATATAGTGAATTAAATGTAAATGAATTTGAAATATGGACTTACGAAATACAATTTGGGAAAATGTACGTGAGGATATAAGCATAGTCAATTAAAATAATATTATTATTGGCAACTGCACATATGGCTCAGATTAATACACACAAACACACACTTCAATTTTAATATAAAGCCAGGGAATGCCGTTCTAAGAAAAAAAAACTATTTGACAACTAATGAAATAGTGTTTTCTAAAACCCCGTGGATATGTTAATTCTACCTATTACATCTAAGACGCCATCTGAGAGCTCTTGACCTTTCCTTAAGGCAAATTACTCTAACTCAATGCTAGACCCGCACGAAGAAATAGTGCACATGACGTGTTTGTAAAATATAAACTGTCCGTCTCCAGAGTCTTTTGAACATTGCTGCCTGATGCAGCATAATCTCTATTTCTGAATTCTATCTTACATATGTTGTATATATGTGACTGCATTACAAATATAAACCAAGAAAAGCTAATTTACGAACAGGTTTAAGATGCGATTATTTTACATAAGAACAGGAATAGACGTGCACCAAAGTTTCGACCTGAAAAGATCTTTACCAAAGACGAGTAAAATAAAAATGTTCTCGTAAAGTGCATGTTATCCATGATCGTACTAGGTGAACTATAAATGTAACCGCAGTATCGCATATTCGGTTAAGGAATAAATATTACGGTAACTTTTTGACTACATCTCGTATTTCTCGTAGACGATGGTGCTATTATACCATCGAGTGGATCCAGGGGCCCCTTCTTGGGTTCAGACAGGTCATGTCATCCCATAAGTGGTGAGGTCGTTGGGAAACACATGAAGACATCCCCACAAACCCACGCCATCCCTCTCTGTCAGCAGCCGTTGCCTGTGCCTCCTCTGGTCAGAGATTGGTCCATTCTTTTATGTTTTCCTTACACCTCTTTTTAGGACGATCTCTTGGTCGTCTGCTTTGTACCTTTCTATGTAGGATCGTATTTGCAAGACCGTTTGATCTCGATATGTGCCCGCACAAAGCGAGTTTCCATCTTTTTACAGTTGCCAAGATGTCTTCAAAAGGCCCTATTGCTGTTGTAATTCTTTCTCATATTTTCTCATTTGTAACTCGATCTTGGTACGTGACGTTTATAAGTCTTAGGAAACATCTCATCTCCAAGGTCTGTATCCTCCGCCTGCAGGTCAGCTGTAATTGTCCATGTCTGACAAGCATAGGGGATTATTGACAGGACCACTGTATGCATTAATCTGATTATATATATATATATGTCAGGTCATCCCGTAACCAGTGAGGTCGTTGGGGGACACATGAAGACATCCTCACAACCCCACGCCATCACTCTCTGTCAGCGATCTCCTCGTGTGCCTCTTCTGGTCGGAGATTGGTCCATTCTTTTATGTTGTCCTCCCACCTCTTTTTGGGACGGCCTCTTTGTTGTCTGCCTTGCACCTTCCCGTGCAAGATCGTATTTGCAAGACCATTTGATCTCGATATGTGCCCGTACCAAGCGAGTTTCCCTCTTCTGACAGTTGCCGAGGTCTTCAAAACGCCCTATTGCTGTTGCAATTCTTTCTCATATTTCCTCATTTGTAACTCGATCTTGGTACGTTACGTTTAGAAGTCTTAGGAAACATCTCATTTTCAAAGTCTTCATCCTCCGTTGCAGGCCAGCAAGTGTACATGTCTCATAAGCATAGATGAATTTTGACAGGACAACAATGTACGCATTAATATGATCTTCGTGCATATGGCAAACCTTCTTGGTGATGAAAGAATATTACCACTTCACCTAGATGCATGTCGTAGAGGACGACACAATAAACCTGCGTATGGGGTCATCAAATTTGTCAAACTACCTCTCAAAAAGTACGCAAATGTATTTGATGCAGTTTTCGTAAAGGATGTTATATGCAGGGTAGGCCCAATACTTTAGCTATAGCGGTGAAGGGACAGGAAGTAGATACTAGAACAATGACCAATTGTTTCAATATAGCGACGTGTTTCATTTATAGTTAAACGGCGGATACTACATACATCCATACATACATACATACATAAATTACATCACACCACATATCGAATCCATCGCTCGCACCACATATCGAATCCATCGCTCGCATCACATATCGCATCCATCGATCGCATCACAAATCGCATCCATCGCTTGCATCACATATCGCATCCATCGCTCGCATCACATATCGCATCCATCGCTCGTATCGCACTGCACCGCACTACACCGTACCACACCATACACATACACATACATACCTGCGCAGGCATGAAAGCAGGCAGGCAGACACGCAGGCACTCAAACAGGTGTAACAGGAAACCGTATATAGTTATTAAAGACAACGAGGACGGGAACCTATCGTCACACCTCAGTAGTTGCTGAGACCTGCTAAAATGAAGTCGCTAATGCATTCTCCCCAGTCGGTGTATTTGTAAAGGAACTAGCGTGACCTTGAGTTCCTAGGCGGTAAGATGATTAGTCCGCGTGTCTCATGGCAAATAGTCGCAGTCGATTGCCACTCACATCTACCTAGCTGTAAAGCGATACTTGATTTACAGTTATGAAAGGCAAAGCAGATAGAAAGGAAACGCCTCTTGAGCCTATAACATAACCAGGCATCAGTACTTCTAGACAAGAGAAAGACCATAAAGTATATACTAGTATAGTTTAAGAAGTACAAAGAGGGTGTGGATTGAATATAACAACGGTCCAACAGATGACACACGGAGGAATATTGCACATCCCAATGACGCATGTTTAGCTTCTGCAGGCAGCCTAGATAAGATGGACGGGAAATGTTCTCATTTTGGTGAGCGCCTTCCAAAGTAGCTGATGTGCTCTTAACTCAGAACAGACAGACATTCTCCTTGGAGGAACAGAAGACACGCTGAAGAGAATCTTAAAAAGGGTTCTGAAGAACTTCAACATTGTTGTCATCTCCTGGGAGACTCTTGCACAGTACGGTCCCACCTGCTCCGCAAATATCACACGAAGTGCTCAGATCGCCGAGCCGAATATAATTGCTGAGGCTCTGAGATATCACGCAGCCCGAATGAACAGATCGCGTTATTCCTTAAGGCTCATGTGTCACGTACGCAGAATCTTCCGTGCCGGCATTAGCTTTTATAGTCTAATGTGATCTCGTTTCGCAACTCCGGTGCTTTAGCAATCTTCGCAACCGATGGGGTAACAATTATAACAACATACGTGGTCATGTAAGATTGTGAGATACAATTTGATCAGCAAGCCAGTGTCAGTACATATTTTAACTCAAACATATATTGTGAGTTTCATTTCAATTGATTCAATGATCCTTAATTCGCGGAACTTCACAATTCGTATGGAGCAGAAATATATCATGTGTTTTAAAATGACCATTTTCATTTATCTGCCTTAAGCAAACAGTGAGCTAGTAACAAGAAATCGTCACACTTTCTCTCTCAATCTAGATTCAGTCATTCCACTACCTTTTTCTGTGTCATGATAATCACACAATCTTACTTTTCTTGCAGAGGTCAGTCCCGGTTCAGGACTAAATGTTTTACTGTGTTAGTCAAAAGAGTCCAACCATGGTATTCTCTATTTGTGCTATGACTAATAACTTACTTCCCTTGTCTATCTATTTCTTGAAGCACGGGTTCAACCACAGCCAGTTGTTAAATAGGTCATGGTTCAAAACTGCATTTGGCTCCCCTAGCCAGTTTCTAGGAAAGCCTTATTCTAGTCATTTGTTGAAAGACAGGTCCACTACTGCATGGCTTGTCTTATTCGCGCCATTTATACCATCAACTGTAGAAATCTTTTCGTTTTCGCTTCTACTATGAGCTGTAGAAGTCTTTTTTTAATCGTTCCACTTTTACCATAAGATGTAGAAGTCCTTTCTGGTTCATTATACTTCTATCATGAGCTGTAGAAGTTTTTCATAAACGATCCACTTCTATTATAAGTTGTTGGAGTCTTTTCTTAGTCGCTCCAATTCTATTATGAGCTTTTGAAGTCTTTTCTTAGTTCAATCAATCAATCTAGATCGTCGCTCCTCTCGTGCAAAGGCCACCCACAGCATCTCTTCAGCATACACGGTCCTCAGCTGATTTTCCTGCCTCTCTCTGGGGTAATTATTTTAGCTCTTTCTGACATTCTCTTTTCCACGAATTTTTGGGTCTACTTCTCTCTCTTTTTCTCTGATCATTCCATGTAAGAGCCTGTCTGGCTATGTTAGACGGTGCCTTTCGCAGCGTATGTCTTATCCAGTCCAATTTTCTTCGCTTAATTTGTTGTTCCAATGACTGTTGTTGGCTCCTTTTCCACAAGTCTTCATTCTTCAGCATGTCCTGCCACTTTATGCACATTATCCTTCGTAGGCATCTGTTAATGAAGGACTGGAGACGTTGTTGTATGACCTTTGTCGTTCTGCACGTCTCCGCTCCATACAACAACACCGACTTGACACTTGCGTTGATTATTCTAATTGTGGTGTGAATCTTAATATCTCTGGATCTCCATTTATTGTTTAGTGTCAGAAATGCCCATCTTGCCCTTCTAATTCTGATCCTCACATCTGCATCTCTACCTCCTGATGTGTTTATTGAGCTGCCTAAATAGGTAGAGATATCCACTTCCCCCAACTGCTCTCCCTCCAGCATGATTGGTTCTTTGCTGTTAGCTTTGAACCTTAGGAGCTTGTTTTTATTTCCTTACCAACTGAATTTAACGTCTTTATACTGGTTTAGAAGAATCCGCAGAGTCTGTATACAACCAGTTCCATTTGCATTACCTTGCTCTAAAAGTTATGCGCATCCAATGTATTTCTAAATGCATTAATTGTCCCTGCCTTCACTACTTCCTGTGACAAGGTATTGCAATCATTCACCACTCTCTGACTAAAAACATATTTTCTAATATCTAATCTGGACTTTTCTTTAGTTCATTTCTAGCTATCCCTCTTATTATTATAGGTGATTGTATTTATTTTTTTAAAACTTGCTATAGTCTAATTTATTCTTTCCTTTGCTATTGTATAAGCCTGTATTAAGTTATCTCGAATTCTTCATGTTAATATTCAGTCTCAGCTTAGCCGATTGTTTTTTCAACCTAGAAAGTTTCTCTTGCATTTGGCTATGACTGTGTGACAAAAGCACCAGATCATCTGCTTAGTCCAGGTCCTCCAATTGTGACAATAGTGCAGCTCTGAATACCCGTTTTTTTGCCTTTGATTGATGTCTTCATTATCCAATCTATAGCCAACAAGAACAGGAAAGGTGAGAGCAGGTATCCCTGTCTCACCCCTGTTTGCACCCTGAAGCTGTCAGTCAGTACTTCTTCATGTACTCTACTAACTGTGTCTTTGTACATATTCTGGAGTATTTTTCGTAGTCGACCCACTTCGGCCATAGGCTGAAGAAGTTTCTTTTTCATGTCTCTTTTTAATCGTCTAACTTCTACCATGTGATGTAGACGTTTTTTTCTTGTTCATGTGGATTAATGTGTAAATACAACTAAACGGTCCTATAGAAGCTACTGGTTGACCTCAGCAATGGAAATAAACACTATAGAGATAGTTTGTAATATGTAATATTCATTTAAGCATTCCGTTATGCACATATTGTGTTTGATATCAGGTGGTTGGGAAGGAACACTAACGTCTTGTCAGGCAAAGGACACTGATCAGATATGTTGATCATGGTCAGGCAAAACACACTGATCAGATATGTTGGTCAGGGTCAGGCAAAACATACTGGCCAAAATCCTCACATTGACTTCGTCTTAGCCCCTCCTAACAAACGGGATGTTACCATGACAGCCTGGCAACCAAGGGGAGGGATCGATGTGATCCCTGCAGTAGTAAGTGACACGGAGATGAAGCCAAGCGTACCACAACCGCCTGTAGGTCCCCGGTGTACTTTCATCAGCACGCTCGGGATGTGAGGAAAGCTACGCCAACCCGCCACTTAACGTCCGTCTTAGGGCGCACAAAAGAGTAATCCTACTCACTGTGGGCATTCAACAACAACAACAATGGCAGGTGGTCAAATGTTGTGAATACTCATTTCTGTCCTTCAACCTGGTGTACCATGTCGAACCGAAGCTTTCTCGTGGAACATCCCTCCATCTCAATGGTAGACTTCTGGTGAACCCTTGAAGTTATACGACCACCATATTGTCACACTTCGTGTCCACCTGTTATCATACGCACGACGTATCTGGTTCAACTGTACTTTCTCACCAGCTCTATATGACCACCATGTTGTCACACGTCGTGTCCACCTGTTATCATACGCACGACGTGTCTGTTTCAACTGTACTTTCTCACCAGCGCTGTACGACCACCATGTGCCCACCTGTTATCATACGCACGACGTATCTGTTTCAACTGTACTTTTTCACCAGTCTATACGACCACCATGTTATTACACTTCGTGTCCACCTGTTATCATACACGCGCTCGATGTGTCTGGTTCAACTGTACTTTTTCACCAGCGCCGTATTTACGATGTCGTCGAAGAAGATTTGATGTCAGATTACGTTGCTGTGAATGTGGTTCCGTAGTGAGATTGACAATGTCTTTGCTCCGTCTCGTGAAGTAACGTCGTAGTTAAAAAAAATAGCTTCTATATGTTAATGTAACCGAGTAAAGGGACAATCCTGCTTAGTCACCTATTACGACATGCATGGCAGGTGTCAGTGTTGCATTTCTTTGTCCCCCTATCTGTACCGACAAAAACGTGAACTCGTGTGGCGTGTTGGAATACTTAGACACATTTTAAAGGTATCATTGAACACGACACTGAAATATTGAAAAGCTGTGCTTGTCTAGTATTCAGAGAAATATACCTTTTATATCAGTAATGAATGGGGATAGCAATGCTTGAGTCCGTGATTCTGTTATATATGGAATGGATAATTAGATAATACAAAACAGTATTACATAATATCAATGTATACTATACCAGGTACTGATTATATATATATGAATTAATGCCTGTCATTCTGTGTCTGTGCTTAAGTATTTGTGTGTTCGAGGATGCCTACGTGTGTGTGTTCATGTGTATGGTTCTGCATATGTATATGTGTTTGTTTGTTATTGTATACACGTGTATTCTCATGTATTTATGCGTATCTATGTTGCGTTTTGGACGTGTAATGAAAGCATTGCAAACAGTTGCATTTAGTTTCAGAACTTGGTTATGGCAGTCTTTAAGTAGATTGTATTGGTTAAGAATGGGTTTCTTGTTCTTTCATTAGTAGGGACAGTAGCCCCTAGAGTAGCACCTGGGTTCACAAGAATAGAACCACTCGTATCTTCCAGCAAAAGAGAGTTGTGCATTAGGCCAGTAACTTCATGAGGTAAAATCATTGCTTTTCAAACCTTCAAGGCCAGTGATCGTATACATTGCTTCCTATAAAGGAACCAATTGTAGTGGTGAACCTATGCTTCACTTGTGGCGCAAAAGGTAGACCAATCAATCGAATGCTTCACTTGGGGCGTAAGTGTAAAACAGTCAATTGTATGCTTCACTTGGGATGCAAAAGTAGACCAATCAAACGTATGCTTTACGTGTGGCGCAAAGGTAAACCAATCAATCCTATGCTTTACTTGGTTGGTGCGCAAAGGTAAACCAATTAATTCTATGTTTTACTCGGTTGGTGCGCAAAGGTAAACCAATCAATCCTATGCTTTACTTGGTTGGTGCGCAAAGGTAAACCAATCAATTATATGCTTTACTTGATTTGTGCGCAAAGGTAAACCAATCAATCCTATGCATCATTTGGGGCGCAACGGTAAACTAATCAGTCAGTATGACTGTTTACGTCACTTCCAGAGATTTTACATCTTCTTGTGTTGACACATTTGACGTATACACCATCAGACTAGTTCCTGTGATGAACTCGACCAATATGTTCAGGTTTTCTTTAGATCTGTACATTTTTGAGTCCATTGCCGAATCGTAGGGCCAGTGTATCCTCACTAACTGATAGTAATGTGAACAGTCCTGCAACATATGATGGACAGTTCGTTCATTTAGTCCACGTGGGCACAGATGTGCAGCAGACAGTCAAAACGTGCATATGTGTCTGCTCGGTCTCTTGTACTCTGTCCTGAGGCAAATAATGGTAACCTGTCCGTTCTGGTCATGGGGGTGACAGTCGTCGTTTTGTTGATCCTGTTCTCTTCTGCCGACCTTGATAGCTCACTTTTACTCAAAGTGTTTGGCTTGGCTTGGCTTCGTTCGTTCTCAATCTCCCGCTACCAAACCCTGAAAGGGCTTAAGTAGCAGAATGTAGTCCAGAGAACGGAATGCGTTGTGTCTTAGTTTACAGCTTGAGACGAGAGAGTGAGGATAAAAAGTAGCAATATTTGCACCTTTCGGTCCAACACATCCAACTTCAGCAAGTAGTATTGAGTACCGGGTTAGCATTCCCTCTTCGATCCCTTCTCCTTAGCCAGTCTGCTTTGTTGCAGCCAGTTATCCAGGATCGCCGCCTGGAGGTGTAGAAGCGTCTTGGCAGCTCTGGTTCGCTGGCCCTGATGCTAACAGTCAGCTATGGGTCGCCGACCGCTGCATGTCATGCGCTGCTCAGCATCTTGATCCCCAAAGTGTTTGATTTCAATATCTCATCTTAACACAATCCATCCATCAATTTTTGCAAGTTTATCTCGTTCTCGTGTATACCATATTGGGATGGTGGCCATTGAAGAAGGGTTTGCTCTCTGGGAGCTGCCTTGATTTCTTTACTACACAAGTGCTGCAGTCTGTCACGCTTCTGAGCTCACAATACATATATTACATCTGTGAAGGTGACAGGAAGTAGGTCAAACATATAATCGTATCAGTGATTTGTATTCCATTTGTTTGTGGTGGGGGTAGTGTGGGGTTACACATATCAGCCTATCAGTGACTTGTATTCTTAACATGGAACATTTGTTTATGGGAGGCGCGGGGTGGAGGATATGAGAAAGGAAATGCGACTCATTACAATGCATTAGCGGCCCGTATTCCAGAAACTCATTTTCTGGCCTCCTGCAACTCTAATATTTGGAGCCGATGTCAGCTTATCGATTTTATGGAATAGGTCAGACATTTTACGCTGTGTTTGGCAACCATCGATGCTATCTTTAGTCTGTGTCATTTTCGGCCCTTGAAGCGGCTATGTGGTCAATATTTTCGGTGCTATCCGCGTTAACACGGTCAGTAATTCTGTTAACTGTATGATATGTATTGTATTGGGCAGAGAGACAAATTTGTTTTATTTTCAAATCAGAAAGAATAGAAAGTTAAACACATAATAAGTATATTCACATATTAGTTAACAAGGTGACAGTTAGATTGACTTACTAGGTAGGTAGATGCCTACGCAGATAGACACAGTACCAGACAATACGAGTTGCTCACATATGGACGGACAGACAGAAAGACATGTGATATATCTTTTCAAAGTCCATAGCTCTCTTTAGTGTTTCCTGGAAACAGGCTGTTTTTCAGGCACTGTGGCTAACGAGATCGACGTGGTCACCGTAGTACTGAGCGTCACAACGATTAAGCCAAGGATAGCCTGGAGGAACTTGGTCCACCTTCATCTGTGTGCTCGGGAATTGAGCAAAGCTACTTGACGTCCTTTTCGTGGCGCACTTCTTCGTGAGAGCAGAATTTTCGACGTGTGAAATGAAGTGTTACCATGAAAGACAGAATGTGGAACAACGACAATCGTAATATGATCGACACTGCGCGTTGTGCCGAATACATGTCCAGGCAAAAAAAAGGTTGGTTTGGTCATCTCATGAGAATGTACCCTCACCAACTTCCACTGATGAATTACAATGCTGGTAGATCTGGCTACAGGACAAGAGGCAGATTGATAGATGGCATTAAAGTGATTGTGCAGTGACACGGACTCACATTAACCGACGCAACGCACTTGGCACAGGACATACGACTCAAGCTCCCCACGTCACTCAATAGCACAAGTGGAAATAAAACTAACTATCTAACCAAATAGTAAACTTACTCATCGTTGGCACTCAACTTTACCATCGTCATTACAGATGAGATATACAGATAGCATAGGACCATGATATTCCGGGGGATTCCGTGGCGAAGTGGTTAAGCCGTCGGCCTCGTGATCAGGTGGTGTGGGTTCGACTCTGTTCTCCGCAGTCTTTTTCACGGATGCTTGATGCGCAGTCCCCTGCATCTCGTAGTCATCCACTAGTCGTCTTGCCCGTGACATGCCACTGGGGTCAGGCGGCTTGAGACGAGAGAGTGAGGATAAAAAGTAGCGCAGTTAATCCTTACTAAAAATAGCGTTAGCAAAATAAATTATGCCGTCATGGTCTACGATGGACGGCTGTCTTTGCCTTTCTTTATAGGCCCATGAACAACTCGTTTCAATCAAATCAATCAATCAAATCAATCAAATCAATCAATCAATCAAATCAATCAATCAAATCACTCAAATCAATCTAATCAAATCAATCAATCAACTCAATCAATCAAATCAACCAATCAAATCAATCGAATCAAAACAAGTCTTTCAATCAAATCAATCAATGAATCAAATCAATCAAATCAATCAAATCAATCAAATACAATCAATCAAATCAATCAAATCACTCAATCAACTCAATCAATAAAATCCACCAATCAAATCAAAACAAGTCTATCAATCAAATCAATCAAATCAAATCAATCAATCAAATCAAATCAATCAAATCAATCGATCTAAGCCCGTCTCATCTCTTCGCCAATAAGCCATTGAAAATACTTTGCCAGCATACACGGTCCTGTGATGTCTTAAGTAGTTTACATTGCTCCTTGAATTGGTGAATTTGTTATCATTTCTCACTTGAGGTGTATCTATTTATTTTATCCATATAAAATTATATTCATTGTTAGCGTTATCAAGTGTTAGTCGGCATTTGATTGTCAGCTCTCGTGCAGCGTTTTAGATTTTTTACCTCATATTACCATCATGAAAAGTTATGTGGAGTATTTTTTTATTATCGTTCCTGTCCTCACATCGTTTTCAGTATTTTCATTTTCTTGATTTAATTTCTTATTGTCTTCCTTCAGTGTCTCTGTCAAACAATGAGTTATACTCTCTCTCTCTCTCTCTCTCTTACTCTCGCTCTCTCTATCTCTGTGTGTACATGCGTGTTTTGTTTCTCATTATCTCTCTTTCTTTCTAGCTCTATCTGTCTCACTGTTTCTACTCATCTTGCTCTATTTATATAATCTCTACTGTTTTCTCGTTCTCTCTTTGTATGTGTTTCTCCATCTATTTTTTTATTTCCGTCTCTTTTTCAGATTTTGTCCCATTCTCTATTTCTCTTTCTGTTTCTCTCTTTTCGCTGCCACTCTCTCTGTGCTTCTTTCTCTCCCTTTTTCTGGGTTTGTCTCTTTATCTCTCTCTCTCTCTCTCTCTCTCTCTCAATCTCTTCCACCTTCCCGTTTCTTTCTCTGTGTTTGTTTCTTACGATTCAGTGGTCTCGAGGTAAGGTGTCCGCCGTTAGTTTACTCTATCTCAAATATTGTTTTCATTTCTTGCCCCGCCTTTTCTAGTCACGTTACGTCCTATAAAAATGTTTATCAGAAACTGGGCAATAAAAATTGTTTAGCCTATTTTGTCTTACTTTCTTTACAAACACTGTTTTCCTTTGTCGAGTACAGTATTCCCCACATAATGGTATGTTCTGTAAACTAGAATTGATATTACGACAGACAAATGGGTTGTTATTTTAATTCAACTGATAGTGTAGTCCACATGTACTGCTAGTTTCTATTGCTCGCTAGGTGTACACACTCCTTATTCGCATTTGCAGACACATCTCATTGCTCACCCCATTTAATTCCTAATTTACGCAGCTAGTGTTACCTATTCAAAGTGTATAGAAAACAGGCGATTCTATGTAACCTTCGGGAATAAAGAGAGCAGATGGCGAAATCAAACGAAACGGTCTGGCTCAATGAAGTGTTCTTGTTCCCATGCTATACAATATCTATACCAATGACCAACCTATGGATACAGACACAAGGAAATTTATATACGCCGATGGCACAGCAGTCGCTGCTCAGGCTAATAGCATCGAGGAGGTAGAAGGTAAACTAACACGCTCTCTGAATGACCTCACAGAGTATTATCAGGAAAACCACCTAAAACCCAACCCTAGCAAAACTCAGGTATGCGCCTATCATCTCAAGAACAGAGAGGCAAACCGAGAACTGCGGATCAGATGGCAAGGACAGGATCTTGAACACTGCCCAGCTCCCAAATACCTTGGTGTAAAGCTGGATCGCACATTATCCTATATGACACACTGTCAGGAGACAAAGCGTAAGGTACATGCGAGAAACAACATTATCCGAAAATTGACTGGCACACCATGGAGTGCTCAGCCATCAGCCTTAAACACATCAGCGATTGCCTGTGCCTTTCCGCAGCAGAATATGCAGCCCCAGTCTGGAAAAACTCCTCCCATGCAAAACAAATTGATACAGCAGTGAACGAGATGGGCAGGATAGTGTCGGGGTGCCTTAAACCCACCCCCACAAATAAAATATATCCCTTAATTGGCATTGCACCACCTGATATAAGAAGAGGTATAGCTGCGGAAATCGAACGAGGGAAACAGGAAAACGACCCTAGACTACAAATCAAGACACAGTTTCTTAAAATCGACAGAGATCATCCAGACAAGCCAGGAAGGTCGACGCATCGAGAGGTGGCGCGAAACAATGCAGGATCCATGGATAGAGCTCAAGAACGAGGCTGCGCCTGGACACCTCCTGCCCTATGCTGTATGGAAGGCAATGAACAGACTTCGAACTGGTGTCTCAAGATGCAGAGCGAACTTGAAGAAATGGGGATACTCGGATGTCGACACATGTGAATGCGGCGCAGTTCAGGACCAAGATCATCTGATAACCTGCCTCAACCTCCCTGAAACCTGTGACATGAACGACATGATGGAGGCGAACGACAAGGCAGTTCAAGTTGCTGAATACTGGACGGATGCCGTGTGACATGGTGTTTGGACACGGAAAGTAAGTAAGTAAAGTGTATAGTGTCAGGATCTTACAATCGATAATATATTCATTTAGGTATGCCGCTCGTATCGGTGACTTCATCCATATTGAAAAAAAATCCACTTAAAATGGATCGTTCACTTTTCGTATCATGTATATTAAAGCAGTTTGAGCACATCAGCCTTGGTCATCCAATCTAAGAGAAGGTAAACTAGACTCTAAACCAGGGTAGACGAAGATCGTTAGCCTGTTTAGGTAGTTCGCCTGCGAGAGGTGGAACTCTGGTTCTATTTTAACAAGTGCCAGGGTAGTACTGCCTAGTCATGGGACGATGACAGCACCATCGGACGCCTCGAGCAACTAACACCAACATCACCAATCTTGGTCAATGACTCAACTGCCATGTGGAAACCCTGGGGGAAGGTAACACTACGGGGGTACACCCAGACGAAATATCAGGATTGGTAGCACCTAATGCCGTTTACTAACAATTGTGAACTCTGTCCGGCAGCTCTTGCAGCTGAGATGGTGCCAAATTGACATGTTTTTCATTCCTTTGGATTACACCAGTGAGGACCTGAGGGGGATCCTGCAGTTTTGACAGCCAAGGGTCTTCATATTCAGCGTCCAGACTTGGAGAGTAACTCGCGTACCTGCGGTTACAGTCATAGCAGACGTTGGCGGAATGCAGGAGATCATGCTGGACAACACAATCAGGACTCCACGCGCACGGTCTACAGAGACTGAGACGCCATTGATGAGGAATCATGTGTCTTATACTTGACATTTCTATTTTTAGATTTTTTCTTCGAGCTAAGGAGGCTCCTTATAAACTCATCAGACGTTCAGTCTTTATGCATGGCTGGGAAGACAAACCCAGAAGTTGCAAAGTCTTCTACCTTAGTGGGATTAAAATGCCCATTGCCTATATCTCCTATCCATCCGATACATATACAATGATCCACTCATACACATACAACGACTCTCACAACCATACATAATGTGCATTTTATCCATACAGAATGTGCATTTTATCCATATATAATATCGCCACTTTGTTTATCATACATTTAAGATTCAGGCCCAAAATGCATTTATTTATTAAAGCAAACTCTTTCATCTACCTGTGCAATAAAACTGAGTTTACATAAACGAGTTATCTCTCGAACATTAAACACTATCTTTCTGCTCTGTTTACCCACGACATTCCTCCCTCAGCTTGACAACCGGACGTGACATAAATTAATCGTTATGTTGGAGGTTTCATGGGTATGTAGTAAAACTGAAGGTTAAAGGTGCATACCTCAAGAATCAGTCCCTATCAATTTTAAGTGGTAACAAATACGAACGGGCTGGCCTCCGTAGAAACGAACGAATGAATGGAACGGTGGATGTTAGAATTCTGTGTTTCAAGCATCCCGAGTATCAAAGTAGCTGAGATCGACCGTTGGTCCCAATTCCTAGTTATATCGAAGAATGACGCGAAATTAGAAGGTCCCGTGTACACGCTATGCACGCAACATAAATCTTTGCAGTTGGAAACCGGAAAGAGCTGGCTAACACCCTAACGGTAACGAAATTCCTACCCAATAATAATGGTCAGTTTGAAGACAGAAGGAGGGCACACCTCCATCATTAAGAAACACAATAGACCAATCACCTGTATGTTTACACACTCGATTACGAGTACTTATATTTGCAACAAAATTACCGTTACACATAGAGAGATAGATGAGAAGCCACTAACAGAAAAGAAGACAAATACGAGCAAAACCTACATTTCTACTAAAAGATATATTTTCAGAGCCAAAGTACAACGACAAGGCGACTGATGACAGCCTAGTGTAAGCTTTCAGTATCGTTTTTCTGCGAAACCTTAGAGTTTAGTGAAATGTCACTATGGGCTCAGCCAGACATCGTGATTAAATGCAATTAAAAGTCGATGTTGTTCAATGTGGCTTGTAAATGTGGGCAGAGACCTAGTATCTCCGTATGTCAGTAGACAGAGACCTGACATCTCTGTGTGCCAGTGGGCAGAGACCTACCATCTATGTACGCAACTGGGCAGAGACCTAGCTTCTATGTACGTCAGTGGGCAGAGACCTAACGCATTTTTGTATGTCAGTGGACAGAGATCCGGTATCTCTGTATGTCAATGAACAGAGACCATACATCTCTGAATGTCAGTGGGCAGAGACCTAATGCATCTTTGTATGTCGCTGGACAGAGATCACTCATATTTGTTTGTCATTTAACAGAGACCATACATCTCTGTATGACAGTGGCAAGAGACCTAGCATCTTCGTATGTCAGTGGTCAGAGACCTTGCATCTCTATGTCAGTGGTCAGAGACCGAGCATATCTGTATGGCAGCGGATAAAGACCGAGCATCTCTGTATGTCAGTGGACAGACCGAGCATCTCTGTGTGTCAGTGGTCAGACCGAGTATCTCTGTGTGTCAGTGGACAGACCGAGCATCTCTGTGTGTCAGTGGACAGACCGAGTATCTCTTTGTGTCAGTGGACAGACCGAGCATCTCTGTGTGTCAGTGGACAGACCGAGCATCTCTGTATGTCAGTGGACAGACCGAGCATCTCTGTGTGTCAGTAGACAGAAATCGAGTATCTATGTATGTCAGTAGACAGACCGAGCATCTCTGTGTGTCAGTGGACAGAAATCGAGCATCTCTGTGTGTCAGCGGCCAGAGACCTAGCATGTATGTATGTCAGTGGACAGAGACCAAGCTAATCTTATAACAGGACAGCAAGAGTGATCCTGCACGGTGAACCTCAGCAAAAAGATGAAAATGAAACAAGGAGTTCCGCAATGTTGAATACTGTCACACATGCTGTTCCTCATATACATCAATGATATAATCACATAAATCCCTAAAAGAGTACACAGTGCACTATACGCAGATGACTTGGCATTATGGACATCCGAAGAGTCTACACCTGTAGCTAGAAACCAATTGCAAGAGGCCCTAAATAAAATAGAAACATGGACCAAAAAATGGCAAATCGCTATAAACGAGACCAAAACAATGTACACAATCTTCTCTCTATCTCCAAGTCCCAAGAAGTGATCCTAAAAGTAAATAGCCAGACTCTTCTCCTTGACATACGTCCAACTTATCTGGGAATAACAATGGACCCAAGGCTGACATGCAAAAACCAGATAAAAAAAGCCACCAACAAAGCTAAGAGCAGAATGGCCATAATGAGGAAGATATCAGACTCAACACGGGGAGCTGACGCAGCCATCCTAAAGAAACTGTACACAGGCTATGTGAGACCAGTGCTAGAATACTGGTTAGCAGCATCGCCCACAGCAACACACAATAACTTTCCACAAAAAAATACAACCAAAAACCAAGGTATCATCACTGGAGCTATGAGATCAACACCAATAAATGAAATACAGAACATCACAGGAATCGAAAATATGGAGACGTGTGGAGATTTTTTTTTAAACACTCCAGCAGTTCGAGAGTTCAAAAGAATGCCTGATCACCCACTATATGACAGGATAAATCTCATAGGAAGAGGGAGATTAAAGAGAAACCATTTCATATAAAAAACAAAAGAACTTGCAAGGGCAGACCAAATCATAAGCCAGGCAGTGATTAAAGATCTGAAACAAACATCCCAAATCCCACCATGGAAAAAAGCCAAGTTCCCTGAGATGGTAGAAACCATAGAAAGAATAGGAAAAAAAGGGAACAGATTTAGAAAGAAAATTTAATACAGAAGAATATCTTAGAGAAGTATACCCACCAGAAACATGGATACTCGTATTTACAGATGGCTCATCTAACGAAGGCACATCCAATGGAGGTGGAGTGGTTTATTACAGACTAAGGAATGGACAAGAAAAAAACTCGAGTATATACAGCAGGGAGATATTCCAATAACTTCCGTGCAGTCCGATGTACTGAAGGCCTTAGCTGAGATTGTAATCCAAGATAAAGATATCCACCAAGAAAACATAGTATTTCTGACTGATGCCGCGTTAGTATTAGCAGCGCTAAAACAACACAAAGATGAAGATCTGGAGCAATGTATGTTCTACCTGACACAGTTCTCAGCAGAACACCCAAGGTTGGTCATATAGTGGATCCCATCACACTGCAATATTTAAGGTAATGAAGCTGCAGACAAACTAGCAAAATGTGAAGGAACATCCCTACAAACAGACCTGAGCATCACATATAGTGACGCCAAAACCATAATGAAAGTCAACTTCAGGGGCAAATGGGCTGATCAGCACTCCGACTACCGAAAAGAAGACATTAACTTAACTAGAGAAGAGTAAATCATCATCTGCAGACTGAGAACTGAGCATAACAGACTCAGGGGTCATCTTTACTACAAAGTGAGGATTGGGACAGATGACAAGTGTCTACGTGGGTAGCATACCATGACCGCGGAACAAATCCTACAAATCTGCATGCTCACGCAGGAAAAGAGATAACAACACTTACCTTGCGAGACAGATATGAGACAAAAGCTGTGTGGAGATAAAACAGCCTTAAAAACAACGGTGTCCTTTGTAAGAGAAACCAGGACCTTGATATGATGATGAACGAAAAGAAGAAGAAGATGTAATACAGAACGAGAGACACATTAGTGGATGAACTGACAGCAGCCAGGGACTCAAATCTCGCATCGTGTTTCTGGGTCAGCGAATCAGAGATAATCGAGAACTTCTTCGGCCTCCAAGGGGCGGCACTGATGACAGACCGAGCTAAGAGAATAGGAATCGAAGAGGGAAGGCAATCTGGTCCAAAAAATGTCGCTCTGATACCGAATATATTCGTGCGAAAGACGTAGAGATCGTAACCTCGCTGTAAACTAAAACACATCGTCCGCTTCAGGACAACCGTCAAAGACTCAAGGTATAATATTTGTTTATGCAGGAGTTCCTTGAGCTCTAAAATTGTTTCAATGGTTAATCTACAGAATAAAAACTGGTTTGAAATGGCAGATCCAATTCCCAGTGAATCTTCACCTCAATGCGATAAATTGTGTAAAAAGTAAGTAGCATGTCCTTTACAGAACGTCGCCTCTTACAACCGCCACCAATTTGGCTGTTTTGAGTTTATAGCGAGTGTGCAGTACGGTAGGTTGTCATTACTTTCCGAACGTAGAGGAGCAATCGTCTGAGAAAAAAACAGTGTCTGCCAAACTGGACAGGGTGAAAGTTGAACCCAGTGCGTTGGGATTGTGAAAAATGAACAAGTTTCACCCCTAGACCACGCAGCCTAAATAAGTTGTGTATCGAAATTTAATTGTGGAAAAATAAATAACAGTTATTACAAGCGTTCATTATTTTGCCCGAGTCTTACCAGGGTCCATATGAAAATCAATGTATATTCTCACTGTAACCTGTCAGGCATGTCGTAAGCTAAGAACTAAGGAAAGTTGAACACAGAATCGGATACACCACCCTGTAAAATTATAATCCGCAAGAACATAAAAAAATAAGACTCCTACAACCGAGCATGAAAGAGTAGTAATAAGCCAAGTCAGTACTTCAATATTCCAGCATGCTGTTTGCGCAGTACAGATTCTGATTTTTATTTATGAATTAGGATAGCGAAAATGGGTATAAGATGTTGCGATGTAATAGCCGATATTGAAGAACATGTACAACTTGAGAACTACCTGAGTGAATATGTCACTCATGTACATACAAAATGCGTACATGACATAGTATGTCAATTACAGCTGCGTATTGTTTCAGGATCGTGAATATTTTGTTCACATTTCCGAATAGAAAACGTCAAACTGAAACGAGCAGTAAGCCTGTTATACTGTTATATTTTTATTGCATCAGCTCCACTGAACTTTGATAAAAGCATAGAACACACTACCAACACCTTACCTGACAACACTTACACACGAGTAACACATTCATTTGTGCAAATCACACACACACACATACACACATACACATATATACATACATACATACAGACAGACAGACGCACGCACGCACATACACACATATCTACACACATACCCACACATACACACATATCCACACATACACACACATACACACAAATACACACACATACACACATATACACACACAAATACACACGCACACATTTACACACACAAATACACACGCACACATTTACACACACAAATAATGTCACCAATGAATTGCAGTAGACAACGGCAACAAAAGATGTCCGCAGAGAATGGATTGAACTAAAAAGAATGTTAGAAGCCCTTCTATGTTCAAATTAATGTGGAGGATGTTGATCATCAGTGCTAGTAGACATGACACATGATGATGGTGATAGGTGCAATTCTGCTACATGTTATATACGCCAGTGACATGTTTGACAGCATGGTGACAGACACAAAATCGCGTGCCGGGAGTATGAGTACTAGCCCTTGTTAAATTTCACCCTTTCAGATACTCATCTTATGAAGTGAGGACATTATTGGGGTTCTTATTCAAATAAGATTTGTGAGAGTGTAGGGGTTTAGGGTCACTTGGTGAACTGTAGGACAGATTCGAACACAATGGAGTGCATATGAAGTAGGGAAAGAGGTATAGGACTGTTTAATATGTGAATCTCTGCAGACCAGGATGGTAGCATTGTTGCGTGTCTTTTATGTGCTTTGAACGTGCTAAGTGTGTGTGTGTGTGTATGTGTGTTATATACGTGTATATTTTGTGGGAATGAGTGTGTATCTTATGTAGGATTGTGCATATGTTATATGTGAGTGTGTAATATGTGAGAGCGAGGGCGTGTGTTTTGTATGTGTGTGTTTGTTGTATTTGAGTGTGTATTGTGTGGAAGCAAGTGTGTATGTAATGTTTGAGTGTGTGCTTGTTATGTGAGAGTGTATGTTTGTTATGTGTGTAGAATGTGAGAGCGAGTGTGTGTGTGTGTGTGTTGTGTAAGAACAAGTGTGATTGTTATGGGGGAGTGTGTGTTCATGTGAGATTGCGTGCAATATGCGGCCGTGTGCATGTGTTATGCGGAAGTATGTGTTTGGTAAGTGGCAGTTGTGTATGTGTTATGTTGTGTCGTGTGTGCGTGTGTTATGTAGGAAATTGTATATTATGTGGGAGTGTATGAATGTGGGAGAGAGTATATGCTAAGTATGAGTAATCGTGTGTTTTATGTGTTGAGTGGGAATCTATTATGTGTAGATGTGTATGTTATGTATGGATGTACGTGTGTTATGTTTGATTGTGTGCATCATGTGTGTTTTATGTGAGCGTGTGCGTCCTATAGAACATAACTCACCTTAACACACATTTTCTCTACATAAAAACACGCACACATTATACATGCCTTTCAAATAATATATATATTCAGACATATCGCACACATTCACACATAACACTCTACTCTGCATGACACACACACTATAAGTAACACATTCAGATGTGAATATGTTTATTCTTCCGCTTTTTCATCATTCGTTCTCAAATTCCCTCTACCAAGCCCTGAAAAGGGATGGGTTATACAAGTAACATGAAGCAGTCCGAAGAACGGAATGCGTTATGTCGTAGTTTACAGCTAGGCATCGATATTTGTACCTTTCGGTCCGACACATCCGACTTCAGCAGCCATTTTTGGGTACCGGGATAGCCTTCCTCTTCGATTACCTCTCCTTAGCCAATCTTCCTTGTTGCAGTCTCGCTCTTATCCATCACAGCGAGATGGTGTTTCAGAGTTTCGGCAGTTCATTGACCCCGACGCTAGCAGGCAGCTATGGAACCATGCACACTGCAGTTTATGCACTGCTGGCTATCTTGATTCCTTTGTATTATTTTAAAGTGCATGTAGCATGTGTTAGTGTGTGTTTGTAGAGTAAATACATGTTTGTGTGTTAAGATTGCGTTAGTGTTTCATGGGTAAGCTTGTGTGCGTGTTTGTGTGTGTGTGTGCGCGTGCGTGCGTGCGTGCGTGCGGGCGTGTGCGTGTGGTTTTTTTAAAAATACATATATATTTTGTTTCTGTGTATTGTTTTGTGTAAAACGAGTTAGTATATATATATATATATATATATATATATATATATATATTTATATATATATATATATCCTTTTATATTGAGCAGCTGATTAGGGCACTCGCTTTGTATGACATAGGTATATGGGGGGTGGGGGGAAGGGCGGGTGTTCAACTTCCACTACCGGTAGCTCCAATCAACACAGTTGTATATTGGTACCTAACATAAGGTTAGGGACGGAAAAGGCAGCGAAGAAGGGAATTGGCTACCCACCTCACACAGTGAGGCTTAGTTTACCGAAGTGTCTAACATTTCGTTCCTGACCAGCGATTACGTCTGCTGAAGGACTTTCTTCACCTTATATATATATATATATATATATGATCTTTGTGCACCAAATACGGAGCATAAGGCAGAAACAAATGATCTACCGTTGGAACGGTGTAACACCACTGTTTTTAGATTTTGGTTGGTGCTGAGTCCCAAAGTTGAGATTTCTTAGATGTTTGTTCTTATAAGTGTTTCCTTTATATCCCTCTTTTCCGAACGCCCCTAGGTTTCCATTGGAGTGCTTGCAATGGAACCCGTTTGTTGTTCATTCTAAGGACATATCCGATGTATGTCTATTGTTTTTTCCTGATGATGGTTGACACATGCAGTTGTTGTCTTTTTCTCATCGAGTCCTTAGTTATGAACTGGTCCCAGCTTATATTCAATACTTTTCTTAGACATTTATTATCAAAAACATTTAGTTTGTTTTCAAGCGCTTTTGTTGTCTTTCAATGCTTTTTTTGTCTTTCAGCTTTCACATCCATATGTCAGGACTGATTTTTCGATTGAGTTGAATAGTTGAACGTTACTAAACCGTGATTTTACCTCCAAGTCATTGTGTAGCTCAATCAGCTCTTGTTAGAGATGTTCACTAACAAGATTCACGTCTGTTTCAAACGGATGAATCACCTATTTTGGTATGTTGCGATCCTGCAAATCTTTAAATTTGATCATAATCTCATTCTTAACAGTCTCCAAATGGAGCAGCAATACATTTCCAAATCTGTATCTTTCAAGCTGTCTTTGTCTAACTGCTGCACTACGTGGAAACTGATATAGTTCACGACGACCGAGATTATTTTTAAACAATCCCAATTTGTTGATGAACCCAAAAATAACTCCTTTCACTTTGATAAGACTGATGTCATTCCCCTGCAGCTTTAGAATGACATCATTTTACTTTTCAAAAATATTTGAAAGAAAGGCCACATCTTTACGCAGTACTTCAGTTTCAATGCTTGGCTGTTCTTTCATTGAATCAAGAATCTTGATTATGGTATCAAATAATGTCACGCAGTACTTCAGTTTCAATGCTCAGCTGTTCTTTCATTGAATCAAGAATGGTATCATTATGGTATCAAATAATGCCAAAAATCGTTTCAAACAATTGCCTTTAGACAGTCATCTTACTTCCGTGGAAAGGAGAAGACGTTCAAACTCATCATCATTGTCATTACACAATTTACGAAATAATCGATAGTTCAAAGAATGTAACTTGATTTTATTAATAACACTGATAATTACACTCATTGATTTGTTGAGTCTGTCGCTAAGTTGTTCGACTACTAAGTGCTGCCGGTGAATAACACAATGAATTGTTAAGACATTTGGTGCCACCTTTTCTAAGTGCGCCATAAAACCGCGATAGCGACCAACCATTGCAGGAGCTCCATCTGTCGCACATGATATAACATTAGAAAAAGAAATGTGTTTTGTAATTAAATATTTTTCTATGATTTCAAAGATCAACAAGCCCTTGGAATCTGTTGTCCGTAATTTTGAGAATAACATTTCTTCCACAACTTTTTTCATTTTTCACGAATCTAACTTATGCGAGGAGCAAGGCTTCGTTGCCGCGAACTATGCTTTCATCAAGCTGTAATGAAAATTCCGGTGATTCAAATCCGGGCACAGTTGATTTTCAACATTAGTTGCCATCTCATCAATTCTTCAAGACACAGTATCATGCCTCATTGGAAGAGAGGTAACTATTTCACTTGTACTTCTTTCCATCATGGTACTGATCACCTCTCAAAGAGCTGGTAATATTACATTTTCTCCAATACTGTTGGGGCTTACCACATTTTGCAATCACTTGTGCTGTCCTGTAAGATACGATGAGGCCTTTATCCTTCTAACAAGAAACGTTTTTAAGCATACCAACAACTGTTTTACGGCTTGTCAACCTTATTAGCATGCGTCTTTATAAAATGTTAATTAAGTCTCGATGGCTTCGTTGTTTCGTTAGAAAACACGTGTTGACGCAACAAGCACACTAGTAATAGTTCATCTGTAGCGGAAGGTACAAAATCAAATTTTAAATAATCATCTGAATATTGTCTGCGTTTTATCTTTATTTGTGATATCTTAAATAGAAAAGAGTTGTTAATGAAATAAATGCAATTAAATCACAACAACAATAATTCCTCTCGTTTGACTCAGGTTGAAATAGTGGTAATTGGGATTACTTTGATTGATAAATGTACAGTTTTTATAAAGTTGTAGAGCCAATCTTAAATTAATAATTTTAAATGTATCCAGATACTGTGCATCCTAATTCAACGTTTGAATATTAATGATTGTGAATAAATAGCACGCTAATGTCAGAGAATACTTATTTCGCCCTCATAATTAATATTTCTTAAATACAGTCACTGACATGATAGAGAATCACGAAAAAACGCCCCTAATAATTCTGGTAATAAAAAACGCCCCCTGGCATTTCTAAAACGCCCCCTGGGGTAGGGGTAGGGCGGCAGTGCCCCCGTTGAGAAACACTGGTGTAAAGTGTTTATATATATATATATATATATATATATATATGTATATATATATTTGTTGTTGTTGTTGCTTAATTACTGTATCCAGAGTTTGGGTTACCCCTACACTGACCTTCTTTAGGTAGACTGCACTAAAGCTCTTTGCGTACTTTTGCAGTAGTGCTTTCTGCAGCAATTTGTTGAACTTGGTAAGTGTGAAAGCCACATGCTGAATTCTGTTTAGTCGTATTTATGATATGCATTGAGGGGCAGTGGGCATCTACTTTCCTCCTCTGTATCTGTGTGTGTGTGTGTGTGTGTGTGAGAGAGAGAGAGATAGAGAGAGAGAGAGAGAGAGAGGGGAAGAGATAGATAGACCAGCGAAGGAGAAAAAACGTGAATGCTTAAAATAAAATAAGAATGATTTTTGTCAAAACGAGTTTCCATACATCGCTTGAGTTCAAGTCAGATAAATTAATACAAATTAAATCAACCCTCCAGCTCTTTCCCTTAAATTAATTATGACTACCCGTTTTCTTGCCGGCGCTAGGCAGAGGTTCATTCAAAGGTCGATGTCATTTTGGAAATGCTTCGGAACAAAATAAATGATAATTATTGAGCATCAGTTGAACTAGACATGTCTAGCTTGAACCTCCTGGGATTCTAATTATCAGCATTGTAAGGTTTCTCGACTTCCTGACTACTTCATGTGCAAGAATTGTAAAGAGTAACCTACGAAGAGGCGTGTCCCGGGGGCTGAATTATAATTAAAAATCTACCGTGTAGGTAACTCGGTATTACCACGTAAAAGCAGTTCTGCTCTAATTTGCCTCCTAAAATGTAACTGAAATCTTGCAAATTGCATTGCAATACATAAGTGTTACACAATGCGACGTATTACACAGCAATGTAGTGCACAGAAATGTAGTTGAGCACAAATAAAATATAACACAATTAAATACATTATAATATCAACATAGCAACACAATGTATTGAGAAAAATCATGAAATATGCTGTAATACTTTAATAATTAATTTAGTGTAAAACATCACAGTCAAGTGTAATTTGTTATAATAAACGCACTGTAATACAATGCAGCTGATCCCAATGCAGTGGAGGATAATGCAAAAATGTACTAGACTTTATTATACTATGCTATTCTATAGTATGCCATGCTATGCTATGCTATGCTATGCTATACTATACTATACTATACTCTACTATACTATACCCATTGCAATCGATGATTACATGGTCAAACGTCTTTTGTCTTGATGCTGTAATCTGTACAAAATATTTTATCATATGTATACTATACTATAATGTTCTGAACCCTACTTTGGTTTACACTGATTGCAATTTACTACAAACAATACAGTGAATGCAGTACAATAAATATAATACGATAGAATATAATCTGTTCAGTTCAGTTCATAACGTAACCCACCAGATCATTGGGGCACACTTGAAGACACTCTCATAATCCCACGCATAGTAGGTTGTGATTGTATCTTCATGTGTGAATCTTGGGCTTAGATTCTCTTGGCGGCGCCAATCTCCTTTCCAAGTTATGGTGATCCAACATTTGCATCTGACCTGGAGAAGTCCACCCCCCCCCCCACCCCTAGCTCTCCTCGCCCCCAGTCAAGCCATTGCATTGTTAGCTTAAAGCCTCGCGACTCTACTTTCACAGTGTGAACTCTGTGGAGGTGTGATTGGCTCGTGAGTTCACTTATTCGGCAGGCTACTCAATTTCACTTTTTACCCTTACGAAGAAGAGCTAGCCAACTCCAACACCGATGGATTGTTCACCCAACCGAAGAAGAGCTAGCCGACCCCAACACCGCTGGATTGTTCACCCAACCGAAGAAGAGCTAGCCGACCCAACACCGCTGGGTTGTTCACCAAACCGAAGAAGAGCTAGCCGACCCCAACACCGCTGGATTGTTCACCCAACCGAAGAAGAGCTAGCCGACCCCAACACCGCTGGGTTGTTCACCCAACCGAAGAAGAACTAGCCGACCCCAACACCGCTGGATTGTTGACCCAACCGAAGAAGAGCTAGCCTACCCCAACACCGCTGGGTTGTTCACCCAACCGAAGAAGAGCTAGCCGACCCAACACCGCTGGGTTGTTCACCAAACTGAAGAAGAGCTAGCCGACCCCAACACCGCTGGATTGTTCACCCAACCGAAGAAGAGCTAGCCGACCCCAACACCGCTGGGTTGTTCACCAAACTGAAGAAGAGCTAGCCGACCCCAACACCGCTGGATTGTTCACCCAACCGAAGAAGAGCTAGCCGACCCCAACACCGCTGGGTTGTTCACCCAACCGAAGAAGAGCTAGCCGACCCAACACCGCTGGGTTGTTCACCCTTCCAAAGAATAGCTACCCGACCCCAACACTGCTGGATTGTTCATCCTTCCGAAGAAGAACTAACCGACCCCAACACCGCTGATTTGCGATGCCGAGTAGGAACACACAATACAATACGATAAATACAATAGCATATGTTGCAACACATTAACATACACAATTGTCTACAACAATGTAATGCAACAGTAGCACCGCACAGCAGAGTACATTGCGGTACAGAACAGTACAGTGCAGCACAGTATAAGACAATACAATACTGAACAATTAAATACAATACATTAATGTACAATACAATACAGTGCAGTACAATATACCAAAATGCAATACAACATATTAGGAAGCAATACTTTTATTTCATTTTCCTTTTGTTTTTCTACTTCTTCTTGTTTTTCTTTGTCGTTCGTTCTCAAACTTCCGCTACCTTGTCCTGAAAAAGGCTTTCCAAGTAGCAGAATATAGTCCGGAGAAGAGAACGGAATGCGTCATGTCGTAGATTACAGCTTGACTGCGATATTTGCACGTTTCTGACGCACACATCCCATTTCAGCATCACATTTTTGAGTACCTGGTTAGCATTCCCTCTTCGATATCGTCTTCTTATCCAGTCTGCTCTGCTGCAGCCTGTTATCCAGGATCACCACGTGGAGTGGAGGACGGTCTTGGCACCACTGGGTCGCTGGTCCTGATGCAAGCAGCCAGCTTTGGATCGCTGACCGCTACGGCTCATGCATGCATCTTGATCCCGGATATAGTATATATAGAAGATATAGTACAATACATGAATTCACTATATTATACTCTACTATACGAATTAAATACTGTACGATAAGTGTAATGCAGCTCAATGCAATACAAACGCACACACAAATGTAATACACTACATTGCATTGTTTTAGAAAGCAGAATTGCTGAAAGAAGAGTTGGCAAGATCTTGTAAGAAAATGTGGACAGAAACATGAAAATCTTAGACTAACATGAACTGTTTAAACACAGACGATAACCGAATAATAGGAGATAACATTGGGCAACTTCCGGAGACCATAGAATCGTTATCATCTTGTAATAGTCACTATTGGCTGTATCCTCAATACAGATCATGACAAACTCTCTTCGGAGACAATAAATACTTTAGATAATCTCTGGGGCTAAAGATACAACACAGTGAATGACCCCACAACAGTCAGCGACTCATATCTGGCTGATTGCACCAGGGTCAGTGAAACAGACCTGACCAAGACCCTATTCCACCTCCAATAGGCGACCCCGTGAACAAGCTGTATTAGTGTATTCTGACTAAGCGAATAAGGCGGCAGTGGGAAGGCAAACCCAGTATCCACTAAAGGCCAGCTGAAACCGTATGTAAGATGCTGAAGCAGATGCTGTAAGCTACGACATAGCGTCACAAACGTTCTTTTCGAAATGAAAGTTGAACACGATAAAGAAGAAGAAGAAGAAAAAGAAGAAGAAATTATCTACTTTTCTAGCGATTTCCTCATGCCATCGGTGATCTAAACCTTCTGTGATTCTTGTTTCTTATCTTAAGTATGTAAACTTTTCTTGCAGATATACAAATTTGAAGTAATTTAATATGTATAGGTCTGTGTAGATCGAGCTAGGTATAGGATATATATATATATATTTATATACGTCTATAGATCGAAGTGGGTATACAATATATATATATACGCCTGTGTGGATCGAACTAGGTATAGATAGATGTGGATTGAGATAAGTAAATATTCATTTCATAGTGGCATTAGTTACGCGTGCGAAAGACGGCTTAAAATAACAATTTTGTTAGAGGTCTCTAGTGTGTAGAATACCATGTCGGTTTTGTTATTGCTATTATTGTTGCTATTGATGATGAATGCATACAATGAGTAACTTCATTCTTTTGTGCGCAGTGAAAAGGCAGTTAAGTGCCGAGTTGCAGTAACTTTCCTCACATTATAACCTGCTGATGAAGGTGAACCGGGGTTCTCTAGACAGTTGTATTGTGTATGACTTCATCTGCGTGTCGCTCACATTAAGGGGATCTCGTCGATCCCCAACGTCGTTAGCCAGATTGCCATAAAACAGATGTCTCCGTAGAGAATTACGATAAAGTAAACCGTGGTCTTGGCCAGAAGGTTGTGCCAGACCCTGGCAAACATGTCTGATCAGCTGCTTTTAATCTCATCTCGCCTATCCTTAACTCATGCATTTCTTTCAAGTGAGTCGCATTCGTCACTTTGAGATCAGTGTGTTGTTTCTGGATTGCTACTGCACTTTCATGTATGCTGTTTGATGCATGTCCTCCGAGTGCTCAAACACAAAGGATTTTGATGTTCGTATTGCTACTTCTCTTGTGCGGCTCTCAAAATTGTTAACGTTGAGCCTACTTTTTCAGATCCAATTTTCTGTGAGTCCGTACTTAGAATGTGGCTGTTTTCTATTTACTACTATTGTTTAGAATAAACTGCGTTTCTCATATTGAGGATCTATGGCTCACTGTCAATCCGCGAGAGCTACAACAAAAAACTAGACACATGATGTTGACATTTTCTAGCATGGTTCTCGACTTCAAACGGCCTTTAAATGACAAAGAATGATAATATATTGATAACAAGATGATATACCATATTTTTGTATTTTATAATAACAGATTCATTCAATATATCAATTACTAACTTCAAATCGCGAATCCTGAGAGATTTTATTAAATGAATAATTCTCTTATAACTACTATCATTAAACTGTAAAAGAGTAATATAGCTGGAAAAATTAAGCACGCGTTTAAATATGTATACAAATTTAAGATCATTGAAATAGAACAGTAATAAATCAATTGGACACTGGTCCCTGCGGGTTCGTCACGCTGACAAGTTTGAAAAGCACTGTTCTACAATCTTGAAATCCTATTTTCTTATTATGTTGTGTTTCCTCATTCAATCACGTTATTCGTGGAAATCGCTTCATAAACCATATTACCGACCATATAATTGATGTCTACGTTGTTTATTTGTTACCCTATGCCCTCACTCTTTGATCTGTTCTTTTATATGAAGGAGGAACGTCACGACACTGCTGGCAGATATAGATGTGCTCAAATCTTTGAGCATAGGGCGACTATACAGATACTCATTGCTTCTGCAGTCTGCTGGGTCTACACACTTCTCGTTAATTAATATTATTGCTTGTGAGAAGTCTTTATACAAAATTAAAAAAGCCGCTATTCCTTTTCCACCTTATACTATTACGAAGCAATCAAGGCTCTGAAATAGTTGTAGTATTAGTAGAAGCAACAATAGTAGTAGTTGTAGTAGTACTGGTGGTAGTAGTACTACTAGTAGTAGTAGCAGTAGCATTAGTAATGGCAGTAGTAGTAGTAGTAGTTGCAGTAGTAGCAACAGCACTAATAGTAACAGCGGCAGTAGGAGCAGCGACAAGAGGAGGAAGAGGCGGAGGAGTAGCAGTGGTTCTGCAAAAACGTTTAAAAAAGTTTATGTCAATACTTTGGCTTCCGGGGCCCTTTGTAGACTCCAGACCTCATTTTGGACTACGGGTCACCTTTTGGGACCAGAGCTTTCTTTTGTACCCCGAACCCTGGTACAATGTATCTCTTATATATATATATATATATATATATATATATATATATATATATATATATATATATATATATATATATATATATGTATATATATATATAATGTTACACAAGATGCAGTAAGTGCAAGGCAAGAAAGACAAACATATGAAGCAGCAGAGGTGGGTATACGTATACGGATGTGTGTGAACAGATCAATGGAAATGAGAACAAATAACAGATAAAGGGACTCCATGAAGATTACAGGTGTAATAATTTTATCTAGGATGTTAGCTCTAGAATTGAAAAAAATAGATTTGCTTTCAACTCTCTTCACCCAACATGAAACTTGACAGCAATATCAATGGAGAATAAGATTAGGATGTAAAACAATAATGTAAAGTTAGACCTGCTATTTGGCTCTGAGATATGGCATGTGTCTAAAGTTGTCAGATATATATTGAAAACCTTCGTTAACAGGTGTCTTCGTCGTAAACTTCATCCTGATGTCGAAAGTTAATGATCAACACCTATATGTGATAAAGAACAGTGCAACAACCAAAACAACATACAATTTGGGGAGAGAAAGTGGAAATGGATAGTGCACACCCTTAGAAAAAAGTCAAACATCATAGCCATAGGACGAGTAGAAAGCCAAGGAGCAGTTGGCGTCGAGGAGGAAGTCAGTTCAATCGGGGTCCCATTGGAGGAACTCAAGAAGGCAGCACTGAATAGAAACAGATGGAGAGCATCTGAGGCGGTCCTCTGTTCAATAGGCAACCAGGTGGGCACATGATGATGGTTACAACCTGCAAGCAGGGAATATCAATCGACAGCGGACATGTCTTGAATAGCTACAAGTAGCTTCGAACAACAATAATAACAATCTAGTGTAGAAGGGACAAACAGTGTTAACTGTTTGCAGTTGGTGTTTTTCACAGCACCCTGCGCGTGAAACTAATGACACTGGTTGGTTGTCACCCCTCTTAGGACTCTTCCCAGCCGCCACTCTCCCATCGAACACACGGGCTGAAGGTTTTAAACAGCTAACATCTAGCAAGGTTAGGAGGCGATAACACGGACAAAATAGCACGCGCACGAATCGATAGCCGTGCTGTGTGAGTCGGCCCGATGCCACCACAAGATTTGGCTACTTAAGAGATCGCCGTGTGAATAGTGTTTGACTTGTTTCGGATTTCAGAAGTTTTGTGCTAACAGCTGTTAAACAGTTTCAGGATTGCTATAGTTGGATGATTTCACTTTAGATTTCTCTAGCGAAGGGAGATCTTCTGGAATTTGTGTGTTAGTTGTGTGTTATCAGGCTGCCGCCGGATTCTATTTAGAGGACTATTTTGTAATTTGTAAGTTAGCTCTGTCATTTTGTATCTATACCATAACATGTACCATCAATGTATTGTCTTGTCTCAACAATATATTGTTGATTTTCATCAATGTATTGTCGTTTATCCTCAATGTATTGTCTCTTGCATCATCAATGTATTGTCGCTTAATCCTCAATATGTTATCATTTGTCATCAATTTATTGTCTTGCATTACCAATGTACTGTTGTTTATCATGCATTACCAATGTACTGTTGTTTATCATCAATGCATTGTCGTTTATCATTAATTTATTAACTTGTATCACCAATGTATTGCCACATATCACCAATGCATGCCGTTTATCACCAATGTATTGTCTAATTGTCGTTTATCGTCAAAGGATTGTTGTTTATCACCAATGTATTGTCGTTTATCACCAATGTATTGTCGTTTATCACCAATGTATTGTCGTTTATCACCAAAGTATTGTCGTTTATCACCAATGTATTATTTGTTTGTCATCAAGGGGTTGTCATTAATCATCAATTTAGTATCTTGAATAATCAATACATTCCTGCCGAAGACGGATATGTCGGATCGAAAGCTGCAAATATCGCAGTCAATATGTAAACTAGCGACACAGCGCATTCCGTTCTCCGGACTACATTCTGCTACTTGCAAAGCGCTGTTCGGGAATTGGTAGCGGGAGATTGAGGACGAACGTAGCAGAAGAATAAGATCAATGCATTGTCGATAACAGCAATGTTTTATCTTGTATCATTATTTATTGCCGTTTATCATCAATATATTGCTTTTCTTACTTTGCGGTTTCTCTCGTGCTTGTATTGTCAACATATTAACCCTCATTTGAGATGGGGAAGTGTGCTGTTGCTTTGCTCATTTCGTGGAATCGACAGACTTTAAATCATGCCCACTATTTGCTTGTGTTTCTGTTTTGAATATGGTTAACATACTATCATTCTGTCTATAGTGGCATTTTCGCAGTGTGTATGTTATGGGTTGATATAATTCTTGACAAAGAAAGCTAACAAAGAAGTCAAAGAAGAAACAGAAGAAGATGATGAAGAAAAAGAAGAAAAAGAAGAAGAAGAACCAGAAAAAGCTGAATAATACATTGTCTTGGGGTTTCTTTTATTCTTCATCAACATCTGCATTTTGCTCGCGTTTATTAACTTGGCATGCCTGGTGTCCGTTTTCGCGGACTTCTATTTCTCCTATTTTAACCAACTTCCACATAACCTAGGAAGCTGAGATTGTGTACAGAATATCTACTAATGTTACACGATAATATTTTCTGTAGCCTAAAAAACATAAAAAATATGTCAGTATAAATAACAGTGTGTACCGAAAAACATCGTATTTAAAAACATATTAAACTTGTGTGTAATGAATATCATGTTGTGGAAATATGTATTTCATAGATGATAAGTGGCCCTGAATATCGAAAGATGTTAGACATTGTTAGAGAGCATGTATTAAGTTCTGAAAGTAGATGGTGGCCAACTGTTTAAGATACTTGGTTTCTAATCAGACGGACGATGGTTCGAATCCATGTTAGGACAATGTGTTCATCGCACCGACGTGAATCACAAACCTAACCAACACTCACGAGGGCCTACATTCTTCTGCCCTAAAGATACCCCAGTCTGACCTCAACAATGGGATAAACGTTGCATGGGTTTTTGTTTTGATATTGTTTGCGAGTCCTGCACAAACGAGCGTCCTGTGATGTGTTATTTGATATGTGGTTTGAGTCATTTGTATGGTTTGTGTCATATATGTGGTTTGAGCTATTTATGTGGTTTATGTCTTATATGTGGTTTGTGTAATTTATGTGGTTTGAGTCAAAAAGGTGGTTTGAGTCATATATGTGGTTTGAGTCATATATGTGGTTTGAGTAATATATTTGGTTTGAGTCATACATGTGGATTGAGTCATACATGTGGATTGAGTCATATATGTGGTTTGAGTCATATATGAGGTTAAGGTAATATATTTGGTTTGAGTCATACATGTTGATTGAGTCATACATGTGGGTTGTAATATTTGTGGTTTGAGTCATATATGTGGGTTGTGTCATATATGTGGTTTGAGTCATATTTGTGGTTTGAGTAATATATTTGGTTTGAGTCATACATGTGATTTGGGTAATATATGTGGTTTGTGTCATGTGTGTGGTTTGAGTCCTATATGTGGTTTGAGTTGCAGCCGTCTTTTTATTTATTTACGTGTTGATGAATCTGATGCGGTGTGTTCCAAGTTTGAAGATGTTACTCTATTACTTTCGTTAAGAGAGAAGGAAACGGTAGCCATATAGCGTACACTGCCGTCATGGATAATGTATTGGTGACTGAATTACTCAAGCATTCATATTTATTTTTTAATGGGGGCATTAGCTTCCAAAATAGTAAGTCACGAATTCAATTAAATATGGGTGAACTTGAACGTATCGACACAAGGATTTGAATCCGACTGCTTTATCGCGAGATATAAGTACTCTCTTCTCTCTTCCATGCAAACGCTGCCTTGCTGAACAATTTTCTAACAGTCCTTTCTCTGGATTGAAGAACTGATGGTATGGCATTGATTGGACACTTCACTTCATAAACAAGTTGTGCTCTCGTACAATGACATCTTTAGCACTTAATCCACTCCGGCAGTAAGCTGCTAGAGTAGACCTTTCCTGTTCATACACACACACACATACTCATTATATGCACACACAGTCACACATGCATATAGATACACACACATATATACACATATACACACACAAACACACTCACATACATATACACAGACACACACAGGCACACACATACACCCACATGTATGCGGTATTATTTATCAAATAACAGTGTAGTACAAGTAGTTCATTAGGTTGTATGATGATTGGACAGTGGTAGAGCACTCGTCTTTCATGGCAAAGATATAGGGTTCAACTACCGCTACTGGTAGCTCTAGTCGATCTAGCTCTAAATGGGCACCTGGCTGACGACTAGGAACGGCACTTTACACCAGTCCGATGTCTACTCATCTATGATGACTGTTGCTCGTTGTTATCATTGCAGTATTTTGATCAGTTGAACCAGGTGCGTTATAAACTCCATGCTTTGCAGAATTCCCTTCAGCATTTCGTGTTGGACACAGTCAAAAACTTTGGTGTAGTCTATGAAGCAAATTTGTAAGTCACACTTTTCAATAATATTTTGCATATTAAGGATATGATCTCCAGTGCGTCTGTCATGTTTCTTCTTCGTACGCTGTCAGACGTCAACTTGAATTTGTTCGAAGAAAGCAGCTGTCATCCTGAGGCTGTCGACACTGCCATAGAGCTTGTCTAGTGTTCGCACTGGTGATGGCCACATGTGCCTTCTCTGGTCCTCGTATGTCGGGCAATTTTGCAGCAGGTGTTCAGCGGTCATTTTCCCTGTACCACATCGGCATTCGTCAGTAGCACGTGTCTTCGGTTTATTGAATAGATGGTACCTCAGTCTATTGTGGCCTGTGCGGAGTCTGAAGACCACGACCTGCTCTCTTCTGTTCAACTGGTAATAGGGATAATTTTGTGTGTGGCCAGTATGCTGTTTTTCCTATTTGGGCATGTATCTGGCCCTAATAAACCTTTTGGACTCTTCGTAGGTCACACTAGAATGTCATGTTTAAATCCTGCCAACAACTCATGAATTTCACCGCTGAGTTTGTTTTCTAACATTTTCATGATGATAAAAATGAGGATTTCGATACCGTGACTTATCAAAGCGATGGTTCGGTAGTTAGTGCATCACTTCAGATTCCCATTCTTAGAGAATAGAATATTAATAGATCTCTTCTTCAATGATCTTAACCAGATTGTGGTTGTGCCAGATCTTCTTGCATAGTTCATGGTAAATGGTAGTGCTGGTGTGCCAAGTTGCATAGTTCATGATAAATGGTAGTGCTGATGTGCCAAGTTGCATAGTTCATGATAAATGGTAGTGCTGGTGTGCCAAGTTGCATAGTTCATGATAAATGGAAGTGCTGGTGTGCCAAGTTGCATAGTTCATGATAAATGGTAGTGCTGGTGTGCAAAGTGGTTGATCGAGTACCTTAGAATAAACAATTAGACATAATCGAGTATCTTCAAACTATTTAATGTTGCCAAATATTCAGTGTGATGTCTTCATGAAGCATGCATTCGCTTTTCTTCCTGTTCTTCGTTCTCAAACTCCCGCTACTAAGCACTGAAACAGGCATTGTAAGTAGCAGGATGTAGTCAGGAGAACAGAAGACGTTGTGTTGTAGTTTACAGTTTTACTGCGATATTTGCATCTTTCGGTCCGACACATCCGACTTCAGCATGGTATTTTTGGGTTCCGGGCTAGGCTTCTCTGTTCGATCCCTTATAGTTAGCCAGTCTGTCCTATCGTTGCAGAGAGTTATCCAGAAACGCCAGGTGAAGGTGGACAAGGGTCTCAGAAGTTCTAGATGGCTAGCCCTGACGCTTGCAGTCAGCATTGGGTAGCTGACAGCTACAGCTCATGAACTGCTTAGCATCTTGATCCCTGCATTCGCTTTTTAAAATACTTTTCTATTTCAAAATTCTCTGTCAAAAGATGGCATTTCTTATCTGACAATGTCTTGCCAGCAGCGCTAAACAGGCGTTCATTTTGAGCGCTTTTTGCAAGCTCGGCGATATATCGTTATGCACGTGAGCGGAACTATCAGCGTTGTTCTACAACCATGACATTGGATAAATATTTCTCAGCCCACACGACTTATTTAAAAACATGTTTGGTTGATGTTCAATAAGATTTGATGTTCTAGTTTGTGGCTGGTTGTTGCATGTTTTCGCAGAATCCCATGAGGACCAAAAATCAGCAGATAAGATCCTACTCTTTTAACTGGATGGATTCTCATATGCCACGGTTGTTATTGAAAGTGGCGCTCGTTTGCAGGGTATGGTATCCATATGTCATACCCCGATGGATAAATTTACGAGTTCTGTGAATCGTGCGGCGAAAACAGTTCAAATGATGAATCGAAGGCTGAGGCAATTAAAAACAACAATTCGGAATTTGCAACAGCAGTTTCTTCTTCTTCTTCTGCGTACACAGTCAGACAGTAACCATTATTTTTTCGAAAAAAGCGGCGGTCATCCTGAGACTCTCGCCACTACCATAGAGCTTGTCTTGCAGTTCCACTGGCAATGGCCACATCTGCTCTCTCTGATCCTCGTATGTCGGGCAGTTCTGCAGCAGATGTTCAGTGGTCATTTTACCAGTACCGCACGGGCATTCGTCGGTACACCCTATCTTCAATTTGTTGAAGAGGTGGTACCTCAGTCTGTTGTGGCCAGTGCGAAGTCTGAAGACAACGACCTGCTCTCTTCGGTTCAACTGGTAATAGGCATCGTTTTTGGTGTAACCAGTATGTTCGGTTTCCCATTTGGACATGTACCTGGCTTTGATAAGCCGTTTTGACTCTTCGTACGTCATACTGGTATCTATTTGTGGTAGCCTTGCACCTTCTTTTGCCAGTCTGTCTGCCTCCTCGTTGCCTTGGATGTTGCAGTGTGACGGAACCCACTGTACCACTACCCTTTTTGGTGCGGACTGTTGGCACAGTTTGCAGAGTGCTGCTCTTAAGTCATTAAGCTCAGTGTTTTTCTGGCTTTTTAGCGCTGTGACTACTTCGAGAGCATCTGTCAGCAGGACTATATGGCTCTCATTTTCACTGTGTGTTGCCATTTCTTCCACTGCCGCCCTCAGTGCCTCTGCCTCTGCTCTGAAATTGCTCGTGTACTTACCAGTAGCGAATGACAGTGTTATTTTTCTGCCATTTGGTAGGTTCAGGAATGCTCCTGCCCCTCCGTTCTGTGTAGTGTTTGTTACAGAACCGTCGGTGTATGCATGGGTCCAGTCCATGCTTGGGTAGCTTTTCGTTATGAAGCTTAGGGTAGTGTCTCTCCTTTCTTTTTCGGTCTGGCAGTTTTTGTTTGCAATACCTGGTATATTTTCTACCACCTCTGGAAATATATCCTGCCTCCAAGTAGGTTTTCGTACAGTATTGATGGGTTTTGGTGTTGTTAGTGCGTTTATGGGATCTTCGTGCATCTTTGCTTTGGCTATTTCTGCAAAGTTTCTCCGCTTTAGTTTCCCAGTTCCCAGATTGTTTAGCCTCTGGTACATTGGATGGTCCGTCAGTCTTCGGAGTTTCTCTGACTGCAGCTGGGCTCTGCAGTCTCTTCTGTCGGTCATGGATTGCAGTTTTGTAATCTTTTCAAGTTCTACAATTGGCGTTGACTTCATGCCACCTGTTATGATTCTCATGGCTTGGTTTTGAAGTTTGTTAACTTTATCGAAGTTCGCCTTCGCTGCTGTTGTCCATGCCGCGATGCCATACTCGAGAACTGGTCTCACTCTTCCAGTGTACAGTTTCTTTAGTATGCCTTCGTCTGCTCCCCAGCTTGTGCCAGCAAGTTTCCTCATGATCGCCATTCTTTCTCTGGCTTTCATTCGGTTTCTCTCAATCTGACTTTTCCATGTCATGCGCCGATCAAATGTGACTCCCAGATAGGTTGGGTTGTCGTTTGGCTGCAGGATTTTGCCATTTAGGCTTAGTTTGGTACTTTGGGGTTTTAATGAGAGCGAGAATATTGTGCATGTGGTTTTCTCCTCGTTTATTTTGACCAGCCATGAGTTCGCCCACTCTTCCAGCGATGTTAGGGCCGTTTGCATCCGATTTCTTGCTATGGTGAGATTCTTTTCAGAGGTCCACATAGCCAGATCGTCTGCAAACATTGAGCTATGGACTCTTCTTGGTATATTCTCTGTAATATCGTTTATATATACCAGGAAGAGTGTGGGTGACAGTACTCCCCCTTGGGGTACTCCCTGCTCGAGTGTCACCTTTTTGCTCATCTGCCCTTGTACTTGGACTCTGGCCGTTCTTTGTTTGAGGTAGTGGTTGATCCACTTGTACATCTTCCCACAAACATCACTTCTTCTTAGCTTGACTCTAAGTCCATCCTTCCAGACTTTGTCAAATGCCTTTTCCAGATCCACCCAAGCAGCTACTGTGTGTTTCTGTGCCTGGTAGGCATCTTCTATTTCTTGGGCTATGAGGATGACCTGGTCCTCAGTGGATCTGTGCTGTCTAAAGCCGGCTTGCTGTGGAATTAGTATTCGTTTTTCTTCCAGATGCCACATCAGTCTGGTGTTTATCATCCGTTCCATCAGCTTGCCGACACAGCTCAGTAGGCTTATGGGCCTGTATCCATTCGGATCTGTTTTGTCCTTTCCTGTTTTTGGTACTGGTACCAGTATTGCATCTTTCCATGCCTGGGGTACAATACCCCTTTTCCAGCTTTGGTTCAGGACTGATAGTAGTTTTTTCTTCGCTGTTTGGTCCAGCCCCATCAGCATTTCGTTTGTTATCCCGTCTTTTCCGGGAGATTTCCTTCTCTTTAGTGTTCTCATAGCCTCTTCCATTTCGCGCATTGTTAGTTTGGCCATCATGTGCTCTTCAGGAGCCGTATTTATGTTTTCGTGCCCCTTTAGCTCTTCGCTAATGTCTGTATGCTTATCTGCAGGGACCTCGATGTGGTTTGCTCTGGCATAGTGATCGACAAAGGCGTTTGCGGCTTTCTTACCTGTGATCAAGTTCTCGCCTTGCTTGATAGTAATTTGTTTATTTGACGGGGTTTCGTCGTTCATGGCTCTGACTAGCTTCCATAGCTTGTTCCCTTCTTTGTCCAGGTTTAAACTTTCCGTTTTATTTTTCCAACTTTCTCTTGCTGTTTGCTTGAGAGTGTGTTTGTACTTCGCCGCGGCGGCTTTGAGGGCGATGTTTGCCTCCACGGATTTTTCTCTATCTGCCATGTTCCTAGCATTTGTTACTGCATCTTCCACTTTCTGTAACTCATCATTCCAGTAGGGCTTATAGTTTTTCCTAGCTCCTCTTGGGATGGTTTCAGTGGCGGCTTGCATTATTGCCTTGCTTAGGCTCTCTACCATGGGCTTCATTTTGGTGTTTCGTGTGTTGATGGTTTCACACAGCCCATCTGTCAGGATTGCAAATCTGTCCCAGTCGGCTCGTTTGTAATTCCAACGTGGGAGCGGTTTTGTTTCCTGTGGGCCTACTTCCATGTCAATGGTTAGCCTGATCGGCCTGTGGTCGCTACCTGCCAGTTGGTTTAGCACCTGGCGGTCTATTTTATAGTGTATGTCCTGTGTGGAGAAGGCCAAATCTGGAGTCGAGGTGGTATGCCATGTTCTTGAATAGAAGCTAGGGCTATCCTCCGGCCTATTGATTAGGGAGAGATTTGCATCTATCTCCCAATCTTCCACTTCGTCACCTCTGCTGTCTGTGTCAGAGTATCCCCATCTCTCCGAGTGGCTGTTGAAATCTCCAACCACTATGCAGTTGGAGTCTCTGACCTCCATACTCGAGAGCGATAGGTCTCTGTTTGGTGGTCCGTACAGATTGAAAATGCGGAGCTTCGTCTCTTGAGCCATTATGTCAACTCCTACAATTTCTGCTTGTCCGGTGTGATTGACAGGTACCGCGCTACTCGGTATGCTGTTTCTGGTCAGTATCAGGACCCCTCCTTTGTGGCCTTCTCTATCTAGACGGAAAGTCTGGTATCCTCTGATTGAGAATTTATGGTTATTGTTGAGGTGCGTTTCCTGGATACATGCCACGTCAATCTTACCTTCATGCAGGTGATGTGTTAGGGAAAGTTTTTTGTTAATGACTCCCTCCGCATTCCACTGTAATATTCTGAGGGTCTTGAGGTTTTGGCCAATAGTCGTTTCCCCATAGCCATGTGCCTTGACTCCACGACACATGGGTGGGTGACCACCAGTAGTCAAGGGTGGGCCCCTTCGAGGCGTGGGGCCCGGCGCTATCGCTGCCTGGCGGGTCTCCTCAGGATGAGCGCCATACGTTTTTCGAATAGGTTGTGCTGCCATCATACTGTGATTTACGTTGCACTGTTTTGTTAGGCTTGCGGCCCCGTGCATCCGATTTCAACAGGCGTTTCTGTAGGGATGCCCTCCTTAGCCTTTGGCTGTCCCCAGCCTATGTGCAAGGCAGCAGTTGTTTACGATCAGAGTTTTCTCTCCTATGGAAGTTGTCTTACCAGACTATCGAGTCTTCACTACTCGTGTCTATAGGGTGCAATGATGGTATGTGATATATGAGATGGACTGGTTTACCCGGAAGAGAGGCAGTCCAGTGTGTCTGTATCCCAGGATCGTCACGTCCTGCCAGAAACGTAGCATTTGCATGTGAGTGGGGTATCTCTTTTTCCCTTTATTTTCTTGGCTTCTATGCAGGGATGGTACGCCTAGCATTCCCCGCCACCTGGGGTGTTGACACAGTGGGGCAGGTGTGCAATGTCCGCTGGTCTGCATCTCTTCTGCGTCCAGCATGATAGTTATGGCTGATAACGTACAGAGGTAGATATCGTAACCGGAGTGCATTTAGCCAGAGGACAAGCCTGGTAATGTCACAGAGATGTTGATCGCCTGGTGTGCGGACAACTCTCATGGTCAGTGGTTGAGTCTTGACAGTTCACAGTGTGGTGGCTGCTCTACTGTTTTCGACACCCCGACCAGGTTCTAAGTCTTTGGTTGGTGTTTTTCGCACCCCATCGCCGTATAGGGTGAGTATCAAGCAGTTTTCCGCCCGCTTTGATTTGCGGGCGGCAAGGACCTCTTACTGTGGCTCTACCTGATAGGGCTGGGGCGCAAGCCCCAGGTCCCGAGCATGTAGGAGCCTCCCATTGCAGTGGTGCTGAGATTTTGGGCGGGATTGCGGCTTTCAAGGGTTCGGCCGTAATCCCCCACATGGTAGCCTCGCGCCCTTGGCTTATCAGCCTGGTACGTGAACCAAAGTGTCTGCGGCTCCTCTCGATTTGAGCTGGTTTTCCGTAGCAACGCCCTGTCATTTGTAGCAACAGCAGTTTGACTTTGGCGAATTGTTGCCGACAGACACTGTGATTTTTAGTGACTCCAAGTCGCTTCTGAAGGCGCTGAAGTACACCCGATACAATAGAAAGGGTATATTTTTGGTGGGAAGAACGATCAACAACATTATCACTGCACACGCGATAAATATCACTTCGTGATGGATCGCATTACATAGCTACTAGGCACCGAGATAGCTTACAGATTGGCAAAAACAGAAGCCGCGAAACAATTGGATATACTCATAGTAACCACACAGTAAAACAAATTATAGAGAATACTACTAGGGAAATTTGGATGAACAGTTGGGCGACGGGAACAATGCGTCGCAGTGTATTTAGCGAAATGTCACAGCCAAAGGTGATGACATAAATAAACTACATAGAGGAGATCAAAGTCTCATCTTTCAGTTCCGAACAGGACACACGAGGGTTAATAACCACTTGAACCACATCAATCCCCAGCACCTGCCCTTGTGCAGATTGCTCTGATCCTGATGAAACAGACAAATACTCATTGAGTGCAAGGCGCTTGCGAGTACGAGGAAAATATTCTTACAAGACCTGCCGACAATTGCCAACACACTATACGGAGCAGTGAAACAACTAAAGAAGACATGTATCTATTTAAGAATAACATTGGGCTGCCAAGAGCAGGCTCGCTCAGCAGCGATGGTATAACAACAACAACATCAACAACATTGGCAGTGGCGATGTCTTGGGATCGATACAAAGATTATACAGTTGTTAATATTTCATCCCTACTTTTACTTCTGTTTACTTCAGATAAAAGTTACGTTCAAACTGCGGATCTAATCCTGCAGAAACAACAAACAAGACATAACAAAGCAGACAGGAAAGCATGAATTGCAAAGGTGAAATAATCTCTGAAACCATCCTTTCTATCCCGTCATTATATATGTTTTTCTGCAGATACAGAAAGAATGTTTGAGTGGCCTGCAACACCATATGCGAACATACACTCGCACTTCTGATCTCATGTGTTCTGTTCACAAAATATCTTCAAGGTTACACAACACAAACTTGAAACTGAGAGTATTCCAAAGTCCTGGGTCTAACATTATCACGCTGATCTTTCACCTATTCGAATTAGGTTATACCGTATTTTTCGACAGATTACAAATAGTAATACAAAAAATGGATTTTTCGGCATCGAATCGAATGGGAATCGGTTATTCAGTGCATCCGTTATTATTACATCAGTATGCTATTTACTATCGATTAGTGTCGACCACCTGCCATTCATTAGCATTAGCTCCTAAAACTCTCTGGAATAAGATGGCAGCCTCCTGCTCTATAGTAATGTGGATTTTAAGAGACAGTATTTTTTTTTAGATACACATAATTTGTTCAAAGACGTTTTTTGTGTTTCATAAAATTTTAAAAATTGTTTTCTAGTTCTTTGTTCGCTCATGTTTTGCAAGAGTAAGATAAATTGTGCCACATTTTATAGTTGGGCTGCATTTTTTGGCCTTGTCCCAATTTTCCTTCCTCTCTAAACTTTTTTACTTGTCCACACCCTGCCGCGTCTACCTCTACTGTCGGGCCTGCCACTACTGTCGGGCTTGTCTCTACTGTCGGGCCTGCCACTACTGTCGCGTCTACCTCTACTGTCGGGCCTGTCTCTACTGTCGGGCCTGTCTCTACTGCCGCGTCTACCTCTACTGTCGGGCCTGCCTCTACTGTCGGGCCTGTCTCTACTGCCGCGTCTACCTCTACTGTCGGGCCTGTCTCTACTGTCGCGTCTACTTCTACTGTCGGGCCTGCCTCTACTGTCTGGCCTGCCACTACTGTCGCGTCTACTTCTACTGTCGGGCCTGTCTCTACTGTCGCGTCTACTTCTACTGTCAGGCCTGCCTCTACTGTCGGGCCTGCCTCTACTGCCGCGTATACCTCTACTGTCGGGCCTGCCTCTACTGTCGGGCTTGTCTCTACTGTCGGGCCTGTCTCTACTGTCGGGCCTGCCTCCAATGTCGGGCCTGCCTCCAATGTCGAGCCTGCCTCCAATGTCGGGCCTGCCTCTACTGTCGGGCCTGCCTCCAATGTCGGGCCTGTCTCTACTGTCGGGCCTGTCTCTACTGTCGGGCCTGCCTCCAATGTCGGGCCTGCCTCTACTTTTGGTTCTACCCCAACCCTCCGCCTTGCCCCAACCATCGGTCCTGCCCCAACACTCGGTCCTGCCCCAACCATCGGTCCTGCCCCAATCATCGGTTCTGTCCCAACCATCGGTCCTGCCCCAACCATCGGTCCTGCCCCAACCATCGGTCCTGCCCCAACCATCGGTCCTGCCCCAACCATCGGTCCTGCCCCAATCATCGGTCTTGCCCCAACCATCGGTCCTGCCCCAACCATCGATCCTACCCCAACACTCGGTCCTGTCCCAACCATCGGTCCTGTCCCAACCATCGGTCCTATCCCAACACTCGGTCCTGTCCCAACACTCGGTCCTGCCCCAACACTCGCTCCTGCCCCAACACTCGATCCTGTCCCAACACTCGGTCCTGTCCCAACACTCGGTCCTGTCCCAACACTCGGTCCTGTCCCAACACTCGGTCCTGTCCCAACACTCGGTCCTGTCCCAACACTCGGTCCTGTCCCAACACTCGGTCCTGTCCCAACACTCGGTCCTGTCCCAACCATCGGTCCTGTCCCAACCATCGGTCCTGCCCCAACACTCGGTCCTGTCCCAACACTCGGTCCTGTCCCAACCATCGGTCCTTTCCCAACACTCGGTCCTGTCCCAACCATCGGTCCTGTCCCAACCATCGGTCCTGTCCCAACACTCGGTCCTGTCCCAACCATCGGTCCTGTCCCAACCATCGGTCCTGTCCCAACACTCGGTCCTGTCCCAACCATCAGTCCTGCCCCAACCATCGGTCCTGCCCCAATCATCGGTCCTGCCCCAACCATCGGTCCTGCCCCAACCATCGGTCCTGCCCCTACACTCGGTCCTGTCCCAACACTCGGTCCTGTCCCAACCATCGGTCCTGTCCCAACCATCGGTCCTGTCCCAACCATCGGTCCTGTCCCAACCATCGGTCCTGTCCCAACACTCGGTCCTTTCCCAACACTCGGTCCTGTCCCAACACTCGGTCCTGTCCCAACACTCGGTCCTGTCCCAACCATCGGTCCTGCCCCAACACTCGGTCCTGTCCCAACACTCGGTCCTGTCCCAACACTCGGTCCTGTCCCAACACTCGGTCCTGTCCCAACACTCGGTCCTGTCCCAACACTCGGTCCTGCCTCAACCCTTGCCATTGCCCCCATTTTTGGTTCTGCCCAACTAATTACGTCTCCAAACCTCAGTGGTCATTGACAAATGTCCAAACATCTCCAACGCAATGACCGAGATTAAAACACTAAGACTAGCCATTGAGGAAAACAAGGACAATGCTAAAGACACGATATTATGCCTTACGGATTTCCCATCAATCATAATGGCTCAAAAACTGTAAATCAATGAACTGAACTGCTTGTCGCTAACGAATAATGTTTCTAATTCAAAAGTTAAATATATTGAATTGTTGCACACTGTAAGATACTTAGACATGATGAGGCAGATAGTCTAGCTAAAGTAGGAGGAAGTAAAACTCAAATTGAAGAAAGGGCTACAAATGAAGAATTCAAGGCGTTCTGAACTGCTCCTCAGGATCTAGAAGAAGTCAATGTAACCCGTCATCAAAGAAACGTCACCAAGAGTTTAATTAACTCAGTACCAGTGGCTTCCTACAACAACAACATGAAGCGAAAGAAGAAGGTCCAAGACGCAAAAGTGTGGCAAATACTGTATATGTTCCAGTGAGACTGAAAAACAAATGACTTTAATAACTAAAAAAACAAAACAACTAACAATATAGGTCAAACCGGCATTGGACACAATTACAAAAAAATATAGGTCAAACCGGCATGTGCACAATTAAAAAAAAATATAGGTCAAACCGGCATGTGCACAATTACAAAAAGATATTGGTCAAACCGGCATGGGCACAATTACCAAAAAAATGTAGGTCAAACGGGCATGGGCACAATTGATAGTTTTGTCCATCACAAGTGATGAAGACCACTCTCTTTGTTCAGCCGTGTGGACAGTCGTATCTCTTGCTGTGTCCGCTGAAATGGGTGACTTGTGCGGAGATTTGGATTAAAGTGAGGAAGAAACTGCGCCTTTTGTCAACCTCACTCACAGAGCCTAAGCTACCTTTTGCCAGTGGCAAGACATTCATCGAGACGACTGGAGATAGCATGGGATGCAGATTTTGCCTCAGGGTTACCACCGAAGCCTTTCCGTAAACATTTAACCCGCAGGGTAGAAAGGTGGGAAGGCATCTAACGCAGTTTGTCGTGCCTTTTCGATAACCACAAGAGGTCGTATGGACAACACTCAGCGTGTGAGTGAGTCTGGCATCTCTCCCAGCTGTATTCAGTTCATCATAGTAGCATCTAAAATTCCCACACACCAAATTCGTGAAGGTGAACCGGCAGAACTAACCCGTGAGATACGACACAGGTATAACTAGTTTAAGCGTAGCGCCATTCAGCCGGCGTCCAGACCAGGATAAACGGATGGAAGAAATAAAAAAAAAGAACGAAATAACAAGTTCAGGCGGAAAACAATTCCACGTATCCGTGAACACAAGTGTAAATCGTCGACTAGTGTGAATTCTAGGCAAATCCGTGGTCTGGCGGCATCCATAATGATCCAAAACAGTAGAGAAATGTAGACTCGCAGCCAGTTACGGTGCCATCTTTGCCAGATTTTATTATTGAGTGACCTCACAATTACAGCAACAAAAATAGGTCAAAACGGCGTTTCGCACAATTACAAAGGAAAATATTGGTCAAATCGACGTTGGCTCAATTACAACATACATTTATGTCAAACCTGAGAGGGCACAATTACAATAAAATTATAGGTCAAACCGGTGTGGGCACAATTATATGTCCATGATATACGATAGTCTCAAAGGCATGTCATCTAATGCCATGTTATATGGTAGCCTTGAACTCCTAGGTTTGACTCGACTTAAGTCGTTCCTCATTTTAATTATGGACTATCAATTTTCTTAGTTTTTTGTGACTTTTGTTTTCTGGAGGATGAGTTACTGGTGTTATGCCCAATTTCCTTAGCCGCCTCAAACAACGTGTTCTGCAGGTTGCAGTGTTACTCCTCTGCTCCACATTTGAGCACCAGAAAAATATCTCGCTTTATTTCTCTATCTTTCTCTACTTCTCTCTCTCTCTCTCTCGCTATCGCTCTCTCTCTCTCTCTCACTCTTTCTTTGTTAGCCGCAACTTTTTTGTTGCTGGCATCTAGAGGTCCTGTTTTGAGTATTCTTACAGTGTGCAGTGAAGCGTGTAGCTTAGTCGAAAGTGAGCTGCCCTGCTAGACTGGGATTACAGCGTGCCAGGAGTTCGTGTTCACTAACGGGAAGAAATAAATCCAGGCCGTAATTGGTTCCTTGTGCGACCTCTCCTCTAGTCGACCCAGATGTAAATGGGTAACTGACGTATGAGTTGGGGCATGTAAAAACAGCAAGGAAGGAAACTGGCCACCCCATCTCACATAGGCTGCGACTTAGTACATGAATAATTATCTTCATCGCCGACCGCAATTGTTACTTGGGACTGACAATTATCATTACAGTGTGGAGACAAATAGATGACTGATCTCTTGTGTTTTTGCGGCATGGAAGGGCCACCTAATTTCATGCAGGCCACTAATGGGTAGGAATTTCGTTACCTTTGTGATTATAGCTCGAACAGCGGCTTTTCGAACAGCGACTAACAGAATGGTTTCTTTAGTTCTCACCTGCCAATGGTTCTTTTGCGCTAACAGCTCGTACATGAGGCCTCCGAGTTTATCGCACGTCTCCAATAGGAGACTGGGGGGAGCTCGAGACTTGTAGGAACACCAACCGTTACTGGCTTTCATTCGTTTGTTTCTTGAGTCACGCGCCGTATCTCTCAGCTCTTGTAACCCCCATTGTTGCACTGAACACATTCTATCCCGATGCTGATTCCAGGGTTTCTTATCAAAGATAAAAGAATAGGTCATGAAAGGTGGCTAAAGAGAGTTGTTCATGGCTCTAGCAACATCACTGTGTAAAAGAAATTACTAAATAAATGTCAATGCAAAAGAACTCAAATTGCTTTGACGCAAGCTTCCTGGTGAAGGCCAATTGTAGGGACCTAGGTATACTCCAGCTGAAGACAAAAGAGGACACGAAAGAGAAGTGCTGATTACAGATCACAGTAAACCCAGTTCTCCAAGACATTATTTATGGCTGATGTTTCCCATGAGATTTGGTAATCTGGTTTTCAAAGAAATTTGTACTTGCGTCATAATTGACCCTAAATAAAAGAAATATTTATTTTTAACACCGGATTTGAGGTACTGACGTCACAGATTAGTCCACTTTTTAATTCCTGGGGGTGTCAAACATTTTGCGAGAATAGACAAGAATGTTTGCTGCCTCTTCTGGTTACTTTCGCCGTCTTAGCAATGACTTTTATAACTTAGGGTTAGGTTAGGTTAGGGTAAGCATATTTTCTACACTTCTATCTCTCTTTAGGCCTTTACTTATTTATTTAAAATAAAATTATTTCGACCTGTCCTCCTTTTTACCAGAAATGGAATGTCCCGTTACATTTATCAGCTGTCAAATACGTACGATGGGATCCAAGTGAACTGTGTTTGGGATGAATTAAGACGCAAGTAAAATGATAAGTCCTAAATGCCCATGTCCTAATGGTTATTCTCCAACAGGGATCCTAAATAACTTAGAATAGCACCACTATAGTCCTATAGGCACAGAACACCGTGCTGCACAAGATGCCTGGCCATCAGACTAACAGTATCATCATTGAAATTAAACTGATGGATAAACTACTACTGCAAGAAAGATACATTTTGACTTGGCTCAGGCTTCCTGCAAGCGTGTGAATAGCAGAATAGTATAGGTCACACGTCTCATAGTAAATGTACCGGATTAGATATCCGCTATTGACACGCATTAGTCGGCCCTGTTATAATTGGGTATCTTCTTCTTCTTCTTCTCGGTTCGTTCTCACTCACTCGCTACCAAGTCCTGAACAGGGCTTTGTAAGAAGCATGATGTAGTCCGGAGAAAGGAATGCGTTGTGTCGCTAGTTTACAGCTTGACTGTAATATTTGCTCCTTTCGGTCCGACACAATTGGGTATCTGTTTTACTGCCATGGAAGAACAGACAACTAAACAGAGAACTGACCAGTCAGCCTCATTACAAGCTAGGATGTAGAAGAAAAGTCTTCAACATTTCATCTCCGTCAGTAGTACCTTTTATTGGATAACCTTTTCATTTCTCTTGTCCTCTTAGGAACCAACTGTAGGAGTGGTCCTTTGCTTCGTGTAGATTGTAAAACGAACAAGAGGAAGAATAATTGTCTCCCTTCAGATTTCATAATGACTAAGTATAATACAGAAGTGGCATCTGTTTTCCTTCTCCAACCATCTACAATAATTTGAGAGCTACAGGGACTTCCAACCCTTGACGGTTATGTGAAGGGAACTTCCGTTTTGCAATTCAGAATATCAATATTTGCCTGTCTGACTCCCGAAAATCAATCCCTTACCACGGCTATAGTTAACATGACGTGTGCAGGCACGTGTCTGGATAATGCGGCGAATCAAACCCACACCAGTTTAGAGTGAAGGCTGATGTGTTTTCTAGGTTTGTAAATCTTGACGCTGGTGTTTGTTTGTTATGCGCGTATTTACCTGCGCCGGCGCTGGGGTTCTGTTGTATTTATACGAAGGGTAATAAATACTGGGTGGCCATTGTAACCTTCAAAACACGTCGTAAAATGTGACTAAAGAGGGTTGTTTATGGGGCTAGCAATCTCATCATGTCAAATAAATTGATACAGAAACCATCACTTCAATAGCCCAAGAAAGTGCTTTTATTTAGGATGTCTATAAAACACAGCTACAGAGGCGACATAATGCTTCTTATGAATCGAAACGAAGAGGCGAAATAGAAGACATGTATAAGGATATTCAACACAGTCAAAACATTACATTACAAAACATTACATTTCCAAATAGAGCATAGGGTCTGCAACAAATGCACACCAAGTCATCAAATGGTAACCTGCGTATGTCTGTTGAATATTTAGTGGCTTCACGTTTCTACAAGATGTAGCACCCAGTCCGATACTCGACCATCCTTAATAAACTACTACAACATGTCTGGAAGGTTACAGTGTTACTATTTTTTGCTCCGCTTCGAGTTCCGGTAACACTCCTTGTTGCTGTTGTTGCGTATCGAGCAGCATCCTCGCCCTAGGATCAAATGCCATGTACAGGAATATACATGTGTTAGTTATTCGTTATTTAGTGTCATGCAAAGAGTTCCATTTACCTGGCCCTGGAGGAAGAGGCATTTAGCACTCAGGTAAGGAGTATTATTTTGGTTAACTTTTAAAAATTGATCATTCACCACTACAGGCAGGCCATTCAGTTTTCAGTCTCTTTCAATAAACAATGAATGATATGGATATTGGTGGTCTTTCAGCTCATATACACTGCTGCACCGTGTTCATTTGCGCACCTTCCTGCTTGACCTACGTAAATCAACCAAATTTCTGCAGACGGTACCATTGTTCTCAGAAAGTAATGCCCCCACAATTTTGTTATCACCCCAAAATAAAGAAACAAAATGAAAATTTACAATTTTTTTGACGAATACATCTGCGTAAGTGAATGTCTTCCGACAGATAGCTCTTCTGTAGTAGTACTTTCAAATAACGTATGTGTAAGACGCGCGTTTCAAACACCGATCTGTAATTGGTCTCTTCGCGGCGGAGAAAGAATATGTTGAGAACGTTTACAAACGTGTGTGGGTTTTGAATGAAAAATGTTCAGCGATGGATGTTGGGTTCAAATAGTTGAAGCTTATATGAAGTCGATAGACAGAGCTGCATAATCGGTGGCGGTATGCGTGTTCTTTCACAGCCACCAGTTCAGGCATGTTGCAGCACGTCGATGTCATTTTTCGTGAGAATCATCCCATCAGAAGTCAACAATTAGCGCTAAATCTATCAATCAGCATTGAAAGTGCGATTTCAATTTTCTACGATCTTGGATATTCGAAGGTATGCGCAAGATAGATTCCTCGAAGTCTCACAACCGATCACAGACGCAAAGGAACTTGGCTACATGATCAGGAAAGGAGTTGGTATGGGAAAGGCACAGGCGTTAGGCCGGAGTATTGAAAGGAGATTATATGGAAAAATAGTATGTGCAAAATTTCATTCATTGTAAATAAATAATTTCAGAAAAGATCTGTGGTGTATTATTTTCAGAGCAACGATCGTATTTACTAAATGTTCACTTCTTTCTAAACAACCCTTGTATTTATGGTTTATATATTATTGTCTCAGCAACCCTTGTATTTATGGTTTATATATTATTGTCTCAGCAACCCTTGTATTTATGGTTTATATATTATTGTCTCAGCAACCCTTGTATTTATGGTTTATATATTATTGTCTCAGCAACCCTTGTATTTATTGTTTGCCTGTTACTTTCTGAACAGGCCCTGTATTTATCGTTTATCCGTTATTCTCCGAGCAAGCCTTGTATTTATCGTTTGTTCATTACTATCTGAGCAACCCTCATATTTATCGTTTGTTCATTTCTTTCTGAGCAAACCTCGTGTTTATCGTGTGTTCATTACTGTCTGAACGACTCTCGTATATCGGTGATTCCTATATTGCACTGTTATATCGTCTGGCCCGTAGAAATTGATTAAAATTAGTGCGTACGTGTATAATGTCTTCCCTGCCCACTTATAAGGATGTCAGCTCTCTTACTGTCGTGAACACTCGGCATGACATGGATTGTCAGTCCATACATGGCTCTAAAGATACTTTATTTTTTTTAATGGCATCTGTCCACTTAATACAAATGTGTAGGAAGCAGAAGAAATCTTTCAAATATGAAAACGTATATTCATCTAGTTCTAGTCAAAACGCGGTTTAAAGAGGTCCCTTGGCAGATGTTAAAGTGTGGAATGAAGTGATGGTGACTGCATTAGGCTTGATAGTTAGTTGTATGACCTGGGGGGACCACGTCCCTTCCTCGCTGCGTTGCTATTCCTAACACAACGCTGCGTCTCGTGACTAGCAGTCTAGTAATCTCTCGCTTTCCAAAACGGGCTAACAAAATGTGTACATTTGATCCTAGACACAAGCTATAGCAATTGCGAGCTGTAGTTTCAGACACACGAAGACATTCACTGTACACACACAATATACTCTGAAATGTAACTTGAAGGAACAAAAATAAAATAAATGTTAATGTCTTGTAAAAAAGGTGGATTCGTGCATATCATATTATAAAATAGTGATCTCTAATTTAACCAGTAATAGCCATATCACATTACCTAGTTATCTTTCCTTGTCATCATCAATAACCCAAGCGGCAAATGAGTTGCTAACTCTTTTTGTCTCTTTTTATACTTCAGTTGGAGTAAATGTTCTCCACTATAATTACATCATTTAGTAAGCTTGTCGACTCGCGTACTATTTTACATTGCCCTAGTAAGGTCCAAGAGAGCCCTGTGTGTGATAGAAACTGCCTTAATGAGAGAATAGTCTAGAAGGTAACTAACAAGTCAGTTTATTCCTTGTGAAGTAAAATGCTCTCCAAATTCATGTCATTTCACACATCGCCAATAATGGGCCACTGGGCTGTTGAATGGGGTGTAGCCTTCTTACGAATATGAAGGAACATTGTATCAACATGGAAACCAATGCACGATAGAGGAATAACAGTACCCAAAGATCCAGCTGAAATTGGATGTGTCAGGCCGAAAGGCTCAAATATCGCAGCCTCGTTGTAAATTACGTCTTTTTCACGACGAAGAAGAAGTCGAAGAAAAAGAAGAAGAAAAAGAAGAGGAAGAAGAAGAATTCATTGATTGATTGATTGATGTCGTGGGTGTAATCGCTACATATCCACCTTATTTTCTTATTTTCCTACTGTGAGGTCTTTTATATAATTCTTTGTCATGCGTGTGATTTAGTTAGTACTCTTCGACATCTGGTATGAAGCATGTGACGGAGACATCTGTTGGTGAAGGTCTGTAGACCGTATGGGATGTTTCTTTAATTTCTTTTTATGTGTCTGGGGCATAAAATATGTTTTACGTTTTTATCAAACAGCCCAATCCTATTTTCGTAATAGAATGCCGGTGAGTGCAACATTGAGTGTAGATAGATCATAGCTAACCTGGCTTTGTTAACCCCAAGGTTAACATCTTGATATGTTCCTACATCTTTTGTCAATGCCCCCCCCCCCCCCCCCAATTAAGCTTAATCTCGGAGCGTCTCTCAATTAAATCCCCAATAAAGCCATCATATAGCCGAGCCTTTGATATGTGAGATCGCTAACACCTCACACCCCTACGGCAATAATGATATGGGTTACTTTACTTTACCTTTTACAGAGACAAAACTTCATATAACGTACAGAACGTAAATAAATTATGTATAACATACACGAATCAATGAATGATATATACTTTTCATATAGCATAGAGGAATCAAAGAATGGTTAACTCGCTCTCCCGGGGATCAGTAGAAAGAGAAAGCTATGAATTGATCATTTGAAAGTGTAAATGTTAGCACGAACCACAACGTTTGCGAATTGCTGGTAGACATTGCCTCAAAGCCCCGCTCCATCTTCGTCAAATGCAAGCATATAATGGTGATTATGTGCCCCTGTCTGCATTCAGTTCTCACAATGCTGTCATTATCTCTCCTTGTATCCGAGATGTCTGGCATCGGCAGATCCCGTGAGACGCAAGTGATTCACATCCATCTTGTGTCCAAGATCAGGAGTTAACAAGCTTATTGTAATGTAAACCCCGTGTTATGCGCCAAAGAAATAAAGAATACATCACAATACGTGCACATTTAGAGATTGCTATAAATGTGATAAGTAGAGGACACACGTGTAAGAGAAAGACAGAGCTATAATGGGTACAATAGCAACAGTAAATGGACAGATGACACCTGTCAGATTGGAACACCAAGACAAGAGGGAGAAGACGTTACACTTCAAATTCTGCGGACCTTTGATGTGGAGATACCAACTGATCCTTTGTAACGCGAAGGTCCAAGATTCTCTTCCATGGTGGCCTTTGCTTCAATTTCTTGTCTGTTTGTTGTACAGGCTTTTAAAAATTGTATCTTGATTACGTTTGCTGCTGCTTCTTGTATATGTTTTTGTTATGTATGCTCTCTGTTACTTGTGTATTTTATCTGTTTCTTGTATATATTTTCTGTTTGTTGTAGATATGTCCTGCAGTTTGATGTATCTTTTCTGTAGTTTAAAAAAAAAAAAGATTTTATGTTGAATATTGTACATGGTTTATGTTGCTTGCCGTATATACGTCAAGTTGTTTGTTGTATATTTTCTGTTGTTTTGTGTTTGAATATTTCATGTTGCATGATGCAAAAAATTTATGATGTTCGCTGCATATATTTTCTATTATTTGTTGAATATATTTATCTTTTGTTGTTTATTGTTGGTTATTTTTTGGTGTGTCGTATATATATTCCATGTTGCTTGTTGTATATATTCCACGAAGTGTGTTGCATTTATCTTATGCTGCTTGTTGTATATATTTTCTGTTATTTGTTGTATATATTCCTTGTTGTGTGTTTCATTTTTTTCTGTATAGGGTCACCCCAGAACTAAGTCTTTCTCCTTTGCCTTCAGGATCTTTGGTCATGTTATATCTGCAAGGCAGTTACCATAATGAAATCTGTAGTCTTCACCAGGTCGGAGTGGCTACCCCACAGCTTTTGGCTCAGCTCCGCACCCTATGCCTAGTTAGGCATTCCATTTCACTAAAGAGTGGGAATTCCTGTAGAATGTGTTCAGGAATCTGACCCCCTGTTCCACATTGGCATTCATCGGTTTGTGAAATCTTTAGTCTGTATACATGTTCTAGATATCTGCAGTGACCATTTCTCGTGTGAAATAATGTTGTTTCTTGTTTTCATTTGAGTTGGTGAGTTGAGTCTGGTCTACTGCTTGTGTATTAGGTATATTTTTTTTTCAAATTAGCATCCAGTGCTGATCCCGGATGTCTCATTCATAGTCGAATTGGCTTGGCTTCGTGGCTTGGCTTGGCGTTAAACTTACATAAGCTACTTCAGCGGCGGTGTTTTCTTGTTGTAGCTATGAGCCTTACATGGAGAGATTGCGGAGTTACGTTTTTTGTATCATTATAAACGATTTGTTAGTATAAATAGACATAATTTTGAGAGGAAATTACAAAGACAGAACGTCCGTTAGAACGAACAATCGCAGTGTACAGTTAAAAGAGAAATAATTCAACCTTTTATTGAATGGGAGATCGATTAGATGGATAATCTCTGCTAATAAGAGGGATGGGACGACTCGATTGAACAAATATGAACAAGATCAAAGAGATGATTAGAACAAACAATAATGTTTCTCCTTGCCTGTTCGGTGACAAATAGCCAAGTTCTAAAACTCACAGTCCGTATCTGTAGTATCTTTCACACGCATGCACTCCAGAACATTCTGTGCCGTCTTTTTATATCAAATAACATCTATTTTCCATGTGAGAATATTAGTTCTTCCCATGATTCCAGAAAATACACAATCAAGCTGTCTCACTGTCACACTATCACGCTGTCTCAGTGTCACGTCCTCTCACTGCCACTCTCTCACTGTCTTACTGTCACACTATCACGCTGTCTCAATGTCACGTTCTCTCACTGCCACTCTCTCGCTGTCTCACTGTCACACTATCACGCTGTCTCAATGTCACGTTCTCTCACTGCCACTCTCTCACTGTTACACTATCCCACCGTCACACTCATACTGTCTCACTGCCACACTGTCTCACTGCCACGATGTGACACTTGCGCTGTCACACTATTGCGTTGTCTCACTGTCCCAATGTCACACTGTCTCATTGTCACACTGTAACACTATCGCGCTGTCCCACTGTCCTGTCATGCTGTCTCGCTGTCACACTGTCATGCTGTCAGATTGTCACGCTATTTCACTGTCACGTTGTCCGACTGCCACGCTGTCACACTGTCTTACTGCCACGATGTCACAATCTCTTACTATCACGCGTGTCTCACCGGCACGCTGTTTCACCGTCACACTGGCACGCTGTTTCACCGTCATACTGTCTTACTGTCACGCTGTCTCACTGTCACGCTGTTTCAATGTCACACTATCGTGCTTTCTCACTGTAATGCTTTCTAACAGTCATGCTGTCTCACTGTCACGCTGTCATACTGTCAATTTGTCACACTGTTATACTGCTCACTGTCACCTATCACACTGTCCCTTTCATCTAGCCTATATTCTCGAAGGACATGTTTTATTATTGATATTCTTCCCCCGCAGGGACACAATTCGAAGTGTCAGATGACAAATCTTTTGAGCATATGATATTTCAGTATAGTAATGTCATTTTGTTATATGAATACACAATGTGGAAAAAAGACAGTTATTTTGTTTTCAATGCGAGAAAGAATTACAGACAGCTCTATCATTATCTATCATTATCATTATCTATCATTATCTATCATTATCATTATCTATCATTATCATTATCATTATCATTATCTATCATTATCTATCATTATCATTCTCATTATCTATCATTATCTATCATTATCATTATCATTATCATTATCTATCATTATCTATCATTATCTATCCTTATCATTATCATTATCTATCATTATCATTATCTATCATTATCATTATCTATCATTATCATTATCATTATCATTATCTATCATTATCATTATCTATCATTATCTATCATTATCATTATCATTATCTATCATTATCTATCATTATCATTATCATTATCATTATCATTATCTATCATTATCATTATCTATCATTATCTATCATTATCACTATCATTATCATTATCATCATCTATCATTATCTATCATTATCATTATCTATCATTATCATTATCATTTTCATTATCAGTATATATCATTATCATTATCATTATCATTATCATTATCTATCATTATCATTATCATTATCATTATCATTATCTATCATTATCATTATCATTATCATTATCATTATCTATCATTATCATTATCTATCATTATCTATCATTATCATTATCATTATCATTATCTATCATTATCATTATCATTATCTATCATTATCATTATCATTATCTATCATTATCATTATCTATCATTATCATTATCATTATCATTATCATTATCTTTATCATTATTTTTTCTCATCTGACCATACCCATTTTTAAAATTTGATTAAGCTCAACCTTAATCAACTTTTACTAAATTTGTTCATGTTTTTTTCTCATTATCATTATCTTGTAACGTAAAGAGGTAGTTTATAACAGACACTGCCGTCAAGAGTAAAGTGTTAAAATTCTCGTTGAATTCTGTCTCACTTCCCTGCTTCATCGTCTTGCCTATCGTGGTTGACAATCTGGCGCCCATTTACACTTTGGTACACTGGTGCGTGTCAGAAGAGGGGGGAAATTTTGTCACATTGCCGCGAGGAAAAAATTCACAATAACCGCTATCTCGCTAAGACTCTAGGACAAGAATGTAACTTGTTCTAAGAGGCTACGATGTTGAGGACGAATTTAATTAGATATTGTGCTGGAAACATGAACATATACTATTTTAATAAACTTGACATATATGTGTCTTGGGCCATGCAACAGGTAATATAATGACTATGCATTGGTCAAGATACGGGAAGTTTAAGAAATAGTTGCATAAGGGCAAATAAGCAGGAATGACATTTCATTTAAGAAATACGCGATCAAGATACTGAGTAGTGTATGAGCTGCAACGGTCAACAGTGCAAAGTTGACTGCTAGTGTTGGGGCCAGCGTCCCAGAGCTGCCAAGATCTTTATCCACCTCCACGTGACAAGCCTGGATAACAGGCTGAAGAGAGGAAACTGGCTAAGGAAAATGAATCGAAGAAGGAATGCTAATCAGGTACCCAAAAATGCCTGCTGAAGTCGGATGTATCGGACCGAAAAATGAAAATATGACAGTCAAGCTGTAAACTGCGACACAACCCATTCCGTTCTCCGAACAACATCCTGATACATGCAATACACTTTTTGTGGTTGGTTGCGGGAGTGAGAGGACGAAGACGAGAAAAATAAAGAAACGCAATGAACAACAAGAGCAAAAAGAAAACAATTGCTTGATTAAATATAAACATGGTCACACACATAGACACACGTGGTCAAACAGCCGTATTTACACATGTATGTCTATATGTGTATGTATAGAAATATGTATATATATATAAATATATATATATATATATATATATATATATATATATATATATATATATATATATATATATAGGGAGAGAGAGAGAGAGAGAGAGAAAGAAAGAGGGAGAGAGGGACGGAAAGATAGAGATTGAGAAAGATAACAGATTTACACAATTAGTAAATAAAGAAAACTAATAAACTAAATAAAGAATTGAAAGATATGTAATAAGGATTAGAGACGTAATTACATTATCTAATTAAAAATGGTTACAAGCACTGAGAGAGAATATGCTAACAAAGAAAGGGGGAAGGAAAGTAGAACAATCTGAAAGATTTACATTAATAAACACATAAAGAAAGAAATACAAACAACAACAGAGAAATAGAAGACAGAAAGATCGGGGGGAAAATCAAGGATGAATAACCAAAAGTACAGAATTCAACAAAAGACAAGCCAGTGTTCTTTAATTACACAACCATTATTTAGGACTTTCCTGTGTCGGAGAAACGATTGCTTTGCTAAAGTACAACATCACATGTAACCTGACATGCTTATCCAACCAGGTCTCAGTAAGTAAGTCATGCAACTATTACGCCGCCTCGCTTGTATCGAGTAGTGACCATGCGCTTCCATTAATGTGTTGTCTCTCCCTCCCACTTCCTCCATTCTGTTCCCAAATATAGTCTTAGTCTATCAAAGTACTTCCCCCTTCTAATGTATGTTCCTTGTCTGTGTCCGTGCTTCTCCATTTGATTTATTCTATTAGGTTAGGCAATGAAAATCGAGGAGCAACAGGGCAACCGGTTTGGATGTCGGAATATCACCACGTTCACATGCGTACTATTAGAGCAGTTGTCGATCACTACTTCTCATAGCAAGAGTACAGGTTGCGAATTCCACAATCTATACATTCCAGTAGACCCAGTTGTAAATGGGTACGTGCCATGGAGGAGAGGAGCTGGCCACCCTAGCTTAAACAAGATGTGACTTAGTATACTGAAGTCTCTAATAACTTCATTCCCTGACAGTAGTGTAACTACTATGGGACACACCTTTACTGAAGTCTCTAATAACTTCATTCCCTGACAGTAGTGTAACTACTATGGGACACACCTTTACTGAAGTCTCTAATAGCTTCATTCCCTGACAGTAGTGTAACTACTATGGGACACACCTTTACTGAAGTCTCTAATAGCTTCATTCCCTGACAGTAGTGTAAAATACTATAGGACAAACCTTTACTGAAGTCTCTAATAGCTTCATTCCCCGACAGTAGTGTAACTACTATGGGACAAACCTTTACTGAAGTCTCTAATCCTTCATTCCCTGACAGTAGTGTAACTACTATGGGACAAACCTTAACTTTATCTATTTCATCACACGGACATGTGTTTAAATTCTCGGTAAAGCATATAGTATGTGTGTCTTTTAATCTATATAAAATAACATCCTAAACTGCACGATAAGTGACGACCGCAGAGACAAACGACCTTTATTTTTCAACCATATTTCTGCGGTCACAGGAGATGTCGCTATAGAGAAACAATTCAACCTTTTATTCAATGGAAGATGGAATAGATGGATAATCTCTGCAAATAAGAGGGATGGGACGACTCGATAGAGCAAACATGACCAAGATCAAAGAGATGATTAGAACAAACAATGTTGTTTCTCCTTGTGCCTGTTCGGTCACAAATAGCCAAGTTGTAAAACTCACGGTCCCTATCTGTATTATCTTTCACACATGCACTCCAGAATATTATGTCGTCTTTTTATATCAAATAACATATATTTATCTTGTAAGAATAGCAGTTCTTCCTGTGCTTCCAGATAACACAAAGTCAAGCTGTCACACTGTCACGATGTCAGACTTGCACGCTGACCCAGTAGACCACAGCAAACGAACACCCTAGTGATTGTAGTAGTTGCTGTAGGTTATAAACAATCCGCATCGCTACATTACGAACACAGATATAGGTGCTAAGTCTATTTCAGTAAGGGGCGAAGACAATGGTGGATACTGATGGTGCATTTATCTCGCTAGTTGTACACATTGATGTTCCAACTTAGACGATCTAGTCTGCCCGACCTACTTTTAACGCTTTCACACTTCTACAATATATTGATTACCAATGATATATATCAGTATAATCCCCTCCCTCCCCCCCCCCCTCCCCCCACATCCTTTTTTTATTTCTTCACTGATTGGTTGGTTCGTCTCTTCAATCCACATGAATCGGAGCTCTAAAACAGGAAACCTGACCTGAACACTTGGATTGCACGGCTCATTAGTAATTGTGTTACATCACTAGGTCGACGCTCCTTTCATAACTAACTTTAGTCGTCTTTTACGACATGCTTTGAAGGTTACAGTGGACCGTTTCGTCCAGGTACAAATAAGGTTATTTTTCTGTACTAAGACACAAATAACAAGGGTATCATCCATCTCACTGCAGAGAGCACAAGATTGGTCAGAACAATAAATTCACAGTAAATCAAATTAGTGAAATACGTAAACACAGTCGTGTTGCGCAAGAAGATTAAACAGTGAAGCAACAATATGTTTAAATAGAGGTACGGATAGAGATATCAAGGTAAGTATACAAATTGGGGGAGGGATTTTTATTTTAAGGAATTGCTGGAAATTAAAATAAATGAAGTCCTCATAAAAAATACAGATCTTTAACTACAGTCTAAAGCCAGTTCTATTGTATGTCTCTGTGATGTGGGGAACAAGGTAAAGTACAACTAAAAAGGATGTCTGCGCTTAATAGAGGAAATAAAACAGTGTTTGTTCAAGCTCCTGTGCATCTATTCTAATCTGAAGTTTTATTTTTGCCTCAGTTTTTGAGGTGGTAGGCACATTCCTGGGTTTTATTTGGATTTGCTTTAAAATAATTATCGTGCTAGTATTCTGCAATGGCATTGAGAGAGCTTAACAGTGTATATTCAACCCACACATTCACTTTTCCCTGTACATCAACTGATGTGTTGCAAGCATATATTAATTTATGTGTGACTGTGTGTCCATGTGTGGGTCATTAGTATTTATATATATATATTATATAGCATGGGTGCTAGGAAACTTCCTTCTGCCAAACCGTTTTTTTGTGTCTGTCTTTCCCCCCTGAGTTACATTTAATCGTCTGTTCTGCAAGAGGTATTTGATGATATTGGTCAGACGCCAGTCTTTCGTCATGTTGGATAACTTTGATAGTAGTCTTAGATGATTTATGGTATCGTTTGCTTCACTTAGATCAATATAGGCCACGCCTGTGACCTGTTTTCGCTTGTTCCCCTCCTCAATTAATTGTGCTAGGTTAAGGATTTCACTGCTACAAAATCTTCCACGTCTGAAACCAGCTTGTTCCTTAATCAGCTGCGTGTCTATCAATAGGTGAGAGTGGGAGCGGGGAGGGGCGCGATCCATGATCAGCCTTTCAAAACATAATGCATGTGACATAGTAGCAACACTGGGCGGACATCTGTAGGGTATGTTGGTGTTTTTCCTGTTTTTATGAGCGCAACCACATGAGATTTCTTCCAGTTTTTAGAAATTTGGATTTTGTTGATGTGTTCATGAGCTTTAGCACCCATTTGATTGTTTGAGGTCCGAATCTTTTAATTTGTTTTGTCCTCAGTGTATCAGGACAGTTGCTTTATTGTTTTTAATTTAATGTATTGCATGATTGAGTTATGCTATGGAGAAGGGTGTGCTCATTGTGTTGTTCTCATTCTCACCTTGATGTTGGATTGCTGTTTGCTCCATTATTGTGGTTGGTTTTCTCATTCCTCAGTAATTGGTGGGCTGTTTGTTGTGGTATCCTTATTTGAGCGCTTTTTAAATCATTACTGAGGATTTTGATGAGTTTCTCGGCTCGTGGGCTATATTTTGTTGTTGTTGTTGTCATGTCCAAGTATTCTACAAGGCGGACCCACTTTTCTGTTCTGTTCTGTGCTCCGAGACCTAGAAAGAATAAGGTAAGGAGACTGTTCGATTATTGTTTCATTAACGCGACGGTTGCGCACAATGAACTCTCTAACACTTCATCTCTAATAGCAGAGAATACTAACGAGCTTTCTTTATCGTTTACTAAGATAAACACTCTCGTGGGTATCTCATAATTTATCATTTAACAATTGTGTTGACCATGTCTCAACGGTTGCCTACATATTGCTAAGCTGCATGTTCTCCATATGTTTATTTTCAGTCAATCGATATCATAGCAAATGAATGGTATTGAGCACCCGTCATCGGCACGCTCAAGTCGACATTAGTATATAAATGAATGCGTAGTTTACTGGGAGTGAAGGAAAGGCAACGAGGAAGGGAACTGAGCACTCCACCTAATAAACAAGCTCTGACATCGTACAATGCAGTCTAACACTTCATCACCAACAGCTGAGATTGCTATGAGGCTTTCTTTACCTTCAACTAAGATACATTCTCGAGTATGGCCATCGTTACTCTCAGGATTTGTTGTTATAATTGTGTTATTCTTTGTCCCCGATGAAGACCATTTGATCGTAATGTAGGTTTCCTTGATGTTTTTATTTTGAATCAGTATCTATATCATCCTTGTTCAATTTTTATACTCTATATTTGACCTTAGTACTGCCTCAGCCTCGCTTTATTACTGTGTCGTGTATGACGTGTCAGATACTTTAGTGTTGTAGATCTTAGCTTGTTATGAGATGGAGTGGTAGTACACTTCCCTCTTGCCTTTTCACTTCTAACAGTGAATCAGGTACCCATTCATAGTTAGGTAAAATGAAGTGTTTCGATAAAGAGAATCGAACCAACCCGGTACCTTTATCTTAGGAAACGAAGCATCTACAACTTTGATGCTCAGACGACTGAACGATACTCATGATGACAGCATCTTGAATTACCTCCAGTCGTTTTGACGTATGTCTTGCCACTGGTCTAATGTAGATCGGGACCAGAGAGTGGGGTTGATGACCAACGCAACGTCTTTCTCACTATAATCCAAAAATAGCGAAAGTTACATAATCAAGACAAACAAACCTGTCTGATGTCGCGTTCATCGCTTGCGGTGGACAACTAACTTTCTGTTCTTTTTTTAAAAGAAACGTATCTTAGTCAAAACAGCTTAACTTTGAACTCAGGGAATGTATAATATAAAATATTGCTTGTCTCAGTGTGTGTAAATTTGTCATACGCTAACTCAGTATTTCCTTGAGAAGTTGATGACTGTTGAGAAGTAAACTATCCTAAGACTACAGAGTTAACTAAACTAAACTGCACATTAAAATAGATTGATCCGACTTTGCGCTCCAGCAGAAGCATAGGGCCACCACTACAACTGGCTCCTTTACAAGCAGCTTGTTTCCAGCATTTGTTGTTGCGATGATAGCAACGATGATTTCACATTATGAGGATGCTAACCGAATGAGATTTATGTGGGATTACATTTACCGTTACATTTACTTTTTTTGGCATCGAGTGGTACACATGGATACGGGTTAGAGGAAGACTGTTATAGCTTTCCAAGGGACTGAAGAGAGGTGTGCATGAGACTAGCAGCCTCATAACGTAAAGTGGAATTACTTTCGTAACCACCATTGCAAGTGAGCATGTAAATGTTTTGTGACAGAGATCCTGTAAGGTGGCCAGCTATAATGGTCGTTCATTGATTCTTGTGGTGGCAGAAAAATAACACTGTCATTCGCTACTGGTAAGTACACGAGCAATTTCAGAGCAGAGGCAGAGGCACTGAGGGCGGCAGTGGAAGAAATGGTAACACACAGTGAAAATGAGAGCCATATAGTCCTGCTGACAGATGCTCTCGAAGTAGTCACAGCGCTAAAAAGCCAGAAAAACACTGAGCTTAATGACTTAAGAGCAGCACTCTGCAAACTGTGCCAACAGTCCGCACCAAAAAGGGTAGTGGTACAGTGGGTTCCGTCACACTGCAACATCCAAGGCAACGAGGAGGCAGACAGACTGGCAAAAGAAGGTGCAAGGCTACCACAAATAGATACCAGTATGACGTACGAAGAGTCAAAACGGCTTATCAAAGCCAGGTACATGTCCAAATGGGAAACCGAACATACTGGTTACACCAAAAACGATGCCTATTACCAGTTGAACCGAAGAGAGCAGGTCGTTGTCTTCAGACTTCGCACTGGCCACAACAGACTGAGGTACCACCTCTTCAACAAATTGAAGATAGGGTGTACCGACGAATGCCCGTGCGGTACTGGTAAAATGACCACTGAACATCTGCTGCAGAACTGCCCGACATACGAGGATCAGAGAGAGCAGATGTGGCCATTGCCAGTGGAACTGCAAGACAAGCTCTATGGTAGTGGCGAGAGTCTCAGGATGACCGCCGCTTTTTTCGAGAAAATAATGGTTACTGTCTGACTGTGTACGCAGAAGAAGAAGAAGAAGAAGATTCTTGTGGAATGACAAAAATGAACTTTAGTTATCATTTTCTATCCACCTACTTAATTTCCCTATCAATATGTTGTTTATTTGAATTAGGGCTGACGAGGTATCACAGTGAATGAGCTGATAGCTGTCACCGACTCATATATGGCTGCTTGCATCAAACGAACCAGAGCTGACTAAGACCCTATTCAACCTCTAAGCGGCGACCCTGGAAACACGCTGCACTTGTGTAGTCTCGCTAAGAGAATACAGATCGCAGTGGGAGGGCACACCCAGTACCCAAAAAGTCAGCTAATATAGGTGTCGGGCTGAAAGGATCAGAAATATCAGCCTCACTGTTAACTACGTTCATTGAGAACGCCGAAGGCAATGCCTCAGTGACTGCACCAAGATAAAAACAAAACCATACCTGTGTTTGCACCTGCGCGATCAATGAGCCTTGACTTACCTGTGATCTTATTGTACTTTGATGACCATCATTTCCTCTGTAAAGTAAAGTAACCCCGTAGCATTACTGCCGTAGGGGTGTGAGGTGTTAGCGATCTCACATTTCAAAGGCTCGGCTATATAAGGGCGGTAGCCATCTCCTCTCCCTCGCCACTTTTACTTCTAGGACTCAACCCGTACCCATTTAAGGCTGGGTCGACCCGGGAGCCATTGCGGTCTGAAAAAACATTACCGCTCCAACTGGGGAATGAACCCAGGACCACTCAGATGCGAAGGCAGTGCGCTAACCTCTGTAGCTTTCGTCAATTTACTTCTACATATGTGTTTATTTCCAATGATGAGGTACATTGGAAGGGTTTGTAAGGTTTCTTAATGACTCAGTGTTCGAAATCTCCTTCGTCGTCGTCGTATATCTCAGATAATCACAACTATTTCCCTCATTAAGTTTTCAGTCTATCACAGGCCTCTCTTGTCACTATAGAGCCGACCCTTTATCTGTTTTGAAAATGGACGTGTTAATGCATGATTTCTCTTGATTCCATGTCAGGTTTCCTCACAATGGATCATATCATTAACTGAATATGATATAAGTAGGTTACCTGCACATAGATCGATGACTACTTTCACCAGGAATACGCAGAATCCTTGAACAAATAAATACCCTACATATAATTCAATTATCAACCTAATTATCTGAGCCTCAGTACATGCTCAGTCGCTGAAATAAAAAATGTCTTCATATTTGTATGTGCCGAGTGTAGATCATTATAGCAATAATGTATGCCTGTGTTTGTGTTTCTGGTGCTTAATATTGAATACTTCATATGTTCCCATTACTGTGTTTCGGTTCATCAAATTACGAGTAAAAACATTTTAGTTTGCAATTTCTGCGTCACTTGTCCACCGGATTGAATACATTTAATATATCAACTTTGGAAGGAAGACTAACGTCTGGTCAGGAAAAATATACTGTTCAGACATGTTAGTCAGGTTCATGCAAAACATACTGGTTAGACATGTTAGTCAGGTTCAGGCAAAACATACTGGTTAGACATGTTAGTCAGGTTCAGGCAAAACATACTGGTTAGACATGTTAGTCAGGTTCAGGCAAAACATGCTGGACACAACCATCACCTCGGCTTCCTCGCAGCCCTTCCTGGAAACGTGCTGTTTTCATGGCGGCATGGCTAACAAGGTGAGGGATCGACGTAATCCCCGTAGTAGTGAGCGACACGCAGGTGAAGCCAAGCATAGCACAACCGACTGGAAGACCCAGGTCCACCTTCATCAACACGCTCGGGATGTGAGAAAAGCTACGACAACCCGCCACGAAACGAGTAATCCTACTCATTGTGGGCATTCAAGAACAACAACTTGTCAAATTCTGTGTCTTCGATACATTAGATTGGATTCCATAAAGTTATCAATATCTGTGTTTCTAGTATCAGGATATACGTTCTTTATTAACTTAGGTTGTTTACTGTATCGGGATAACATTTATTAGTCTATTTACGTGTTTCTGTACCATGATATGATTTACTAGCCAATTTACGTGTCTCTGTACCAGGATGTGATTTGCGAGTCAATTTACGTGTCTCTTGTGTAGCAGGAAGAAATTTGTCATTTTTGTGTCTCTGGTGTATCATTGACCTATCAATATATGTGTCTCATTATGTTAGATCGTACTGCTAGTCGCCCCTTACAACATATTCTCATCGTAGCAATGGTGCTATTTGTGTCTTTGTCACAAACATAATCCTGGTAGGCCCCACTTGAAAAACATCATGATTTCACCAACATGTAGATTAAAACGCGCTCATATTTGTAAAATGCATGTTTTTATCTTGTATCCTTATGGCTAAAAACGATTTATAAGATCGCAGCTGCAACTATCCCCTTCACGTGTAGCAGATACCCCATAACTGGCATGCTCCGCTGCAGTGGTAGTTTCTGTAAAAATTCGGTTTTATATGTTGATATTGCAAAGCCTAGTTTAATAGTTTCGCATAGCTAGCAAACGTGACGAGGGCATCATCTCGTTGGTGTGATATGTGTATGTATATTTTAACATGAAATATACCCAAACAAAGCTATTTATAATCAACACTTTAAGAAATGAGCCAGTCATATTTGGGGGTGAGACTCTGACCAAAGTTGGCTCCTTGACCCAGTCATGTTTGGAGGTGAGGCTCTGACCGTGGTTGGCTCCTTCACCCAGTCATGTTTGGAGGAGAGGCTCTGACCGAGGTTGGCTCCTTGACACAGTCATGTTTGGAGGTGAGGCTCTGACTGGCGTGGGCACCTTGACTCAGTCATGTTTGGAAGTGAGGCTGTGACCGAGGTGGACACCTTGACCCAGTCATGTTTGGAGGTGAGGCTCTGACCGAGGTGGACACCTTGATCAAGTCATGTTTGAAGGTGAGGCTCTGACCGAGCTGGGCACCTTGACTCAGTCATGTTTGGAGGTGAGGCTCTGACCGAGGTGGACACGTTGACTCAGTCTTGTTTGGAGGTGAGGCTCTGACCAAGGTGGATACCTTAACACAGTCATGTTTGGAGGTGAGGCTCTGACTGAGGTGGATACCTTAACGAGTCGTGTTTGGAGGTGAGGCTCTGACCGAGGTGGACACCTTGACCCAGTCATGTTTGGAGGTGAGGCTTTGACCGAGGTGGACACCTTAACCTAGTCATGTTTGGATTTGAGGTTCTGACCGAGGTGGACACCTTAACCCAGTGATGTTTGGAGGTGAGGCTCTGACCAAGGTGGGCACCTTAACCCAGTCAACGTTTGGAGGTGAGGCTCTGACCGAGGTGGGCACCTTAACATATTTGGGCAGTATCATTGATACTTCAGGGGGCACATACGCAGAGGTAAGGGTTAGAGCTGGAACGGCAAGGGCAGTAATCATGTCACTGAATTCTTCGTCAATTGTATTATTGTTCTTGCCTTGCAGCATCGCAGAGAGAAAACATGCACAGGCTTCCGGTTTATGCTAGTTTGGGGGTGGGAGGGGGGGGGGGGGTTCTTGTGATAACAGTATGTTTAACTTTTAGAGTGTTTCTTTGATTATATCTATCCATCGTCATCGTGGTCGACCTATTGTATATGACCCTGAAACCTCCATGTAGTTTGATTTCGTTGAAGGTTTATCATATTGCATCTTTGTCAGATGTCCAATACGACTGTATCTTCTGTACATCAATATAGTAGTTAACCGATGTAGTCCTCCACAAATTCCTCAGCGTGCTTTAGTGAATGCTGTCTTGCTTGCTGCACTACGTTCCTAGGACATCTCACAGGACTCGGTCTTACGTTTGTGCTTTTCTTAATAGTGCCCACGTTTGACACTGATCACATAACGTTAGGATGATCAGCGTGTTTATGGGCGTCTGTTTAGTGGACTTGATGTTTCAGTATCGATGCTAACTGGTGTGCACCTTGTTTGCCAATTGAATTATATTTTCTATCTCTCTGTCGTGTAACTTGCCAGGTACTTAAATTCCCGTACCTGCTTTAGGATTTTGCCGCCAGTGTGGAAGCTGCGATATGTCGGTTGACCGTCTGAAAGTAATAATTGATGTCTTGTCACAGTTGATCTTCGTGGCATACTCTAGGCACAGTCGAGACATGTGAGGTTTTGTTGTATAGCTCTTGTTTATTGTAGAAGATGCTCTGATCAATTTGTTAAGCGATTTCTCTCGTTGATTGGCTATTTTTCTGACTTCATCCATATAGATGATGAATACAAGATGGGTTAGCACACATCCTTGACGCATCCCACTTCTCACTGGGAACCAGTTTGTCTGTCCGACACATTCCCCAACCGCACCTTCACTGTTGGCGTACATAGCTATTATATCGTCTACTGGCTTTTCCCTAACACCGTATTCCTCCAAAACACCCCATAGGCTACTCCTGTTGATTCTTTCAAAGGTTTTCTCTTGACCAATGAAGGCCACATCGAATTCTTTATTATTATATATTGATTTTTCGCGCAGCTGTTTTAGTGCGATATTGTAGTCATATTATGATTTACTGAAAAAAAGGTCTACCCTAGCTCGCACTTTCTGTTCTAAGACCCTGGCGTATATATTACAGACATGACTAGGTAAGGGTATGATGAATCGTTTCCTGCTGCCTGTGTTCTTCGATATGGGCACAACCACCGGTTCTTGTCAATACCTCGACACCTTGCTTTCGTGCCACACCTGCTGAATAATATATGGCAATTCATATACAAAAAGACTAATACCAAAATAAGATTGTTTAATTTTAATGTAAAGTCAGTACTCCTGTACGGAGCAAAAACTTGGAGGGTTGCCAAAAGGAAATACAGATGAAGCTCCAGGGAGTCGTCAGTAACTGTCTACGTATGGATATTGGTATATGCTGGCTAGACATGGTGAAGAATGAAGACCTATGGAAAAGAAGACAACAACAGTCAGTTCATCAACAGATCAAGCGTAGTAAATGTTGTTGGATAAGACACACGATACGGAAATCACCATCAAACGTGACCAGGCAAGTCCTAAAATGAAATCCACACGGGAAAGGAAGATAAGTCAACTAAGAAACACCCGGAAAAAGACTGAAAATGAACTACGGTACCTGGACCTCGACTAGAGAGAGAGGTAAAAAGAGGCAGCTCAAGATTGAACTTGCTGGAGGAGGGCTGTCAATGGTATGTGCCCCGTGAGTAGCGACGAGCATTGATGATGATGATGTTGTTGCATATGGCTATAAACTCCTATTCTTAACTTAACTTAACTTAACTTAACGTCTTTATACTGGTTTAGAAGACCCTGCAGAGTCTGTATACAACCAGTTACATTTACATCACCTTGCTCTAAAATCTATGCGCATCCAGTTTATTCTTAAACGCATTAACTGTCCCTGCCTCCACCACCTCCCCTGGCAATGCATTCCAAGCAGACACCACTCTCTGACTAAAAAAATATTTCCTAATATCTAACCTGGACCTCTCTTTAATCAGCTTGTAGCTATGCCCTCGTGTTATTGTAGGTGGCTGTATTTTAAAAAACTTGTTATAGTCTAATTTATCGATTCCTCTGATCATCTTATAAACCTGTATTAAGTCACCACGAATTCTTCTCTCTTCGAGACACTGTAGGCCCGTTTTTCTGAGTCGTTCCTCATAACTGTAAATCTGGAATCCAACTATCATCTTTGTCGCTCTTTTTTGTATTCTTTCTAGCATGTTTATGTCCCCTCTATGATAAGGACTCCACACCTGTACACAGTACTCCAATCTAGGTCTAACTAAAGCTTTATACAGTTTGACGATCACTTCCTTGCTCCTATGTTTAATATTTCTTTTTATCATACCTAACATTGCATTTGCCTTTTTCACTGCTACCTTAACTTGCTCACTCACCTTTCCTGTATGATCTATTATAACCCCTAGGTCCCTTTCCTTATCTATCTTTCTAATATTGTTTTCTCCCATTCTGTATTTATGTTCCATATTGGATCTACCCATGTGGATGACTGTACATGTATCTACATTAAACTCCATTTGCCAGCTTACAGACCATTATCGAATTTTATCTAAATCCGACATCAATATATCCACTTCCGCTTTAGATGAGACACTACTGCATAGTTTTGTGTCATCAGCAAATTTTGCAATCATGGATCTCATATCAATGTCCAAATCATTTATATATATCAAGAACAAAATTGGTCCCAAAACCGAGCCCTGTGGCACACCACTTTTCACTTCACTCCACTCAGAGTACTCCTTATTTATGCCCACCCTCTGCCTTCTTCCTGTTAACCAATTTGGTGGTGCACCAGACAGAGCGGTTCTGTGGAAGCTTTCCTCCTCAGATGTATTCGATGCTGAAACCGTAAAGACACACACTCAATTAATTTGTGCAGCTTTCTTCTTTTCCTTTGCTGACCTTTTTTTTTGTTTTGTTTTCTTTATGAGTTTACTTACTATACAGCATTTGTTCTGAGATGCGTGTATTAGGCATGAAACAACTAGTATGTGCGTCAATCTGATTTTGACTCTTCCCATCAGTTTATTGATGCTCGAGCGTCGCGCCCTGTTGAGAAATTCAAAGTTAGGTAATTTACCAACCACCCGAACCACCTCCAGCCCTCCCATCTCCCTCACTCTGTAAGCTGTTTTTGAGCAGTTTGCGGAGACAGCTGATAAGGAAATGGTGTCGTTTTCTGACGTCTGCTATAGATTGTCCGCGTTTCGCTGATAGATGGAATATTGGTTAATCTCACGCGATGGACCTTGATCGTGCTGGCAACATTGATTTGTTGTCGGTCCTAAACATATGCTCGTAATCTTCCAAAATCAGCACTTGCCTTGGCAAACCTGTTGTGTATATCAGAGTCGCCATTCGCCTCCATGCGAAGGTGAAGCTTTCAAGACCGTGGAGACGTTGGCTCTGTATAAGTAATATTTGGCGTAGTAAGGCTCAATAGGAACAGGCTACAACATTACTTTATTTTTATTCGTTTTGGCCGTTGTTGTTGTTTGGCTTGGTTTCGTTCGTTCTCAATCTCCCGCTACCAAACCCTGAAAAGGGCTTGAGTAGCAGAATGTAGTCCAGAGAACGGAATGCGCTGTGTTGTAGTGTAAAGCTTGATTGCGATATTTGCAACACATCCAACTTCAGCAAGCATTTTTTTAGTACCGGGTTAGCATTCACTCTTCGATCCCTTCTCCTTAGCCAGTCTGCTCTGTTGCAGTCTGTTATTTAGGATCACTGCGTGGAGGTGTAGAAGGGTCTTGGCAGCTCTGGTTTGCAGGCCCTGACGCTAGCAGTCAGCTATGGGTCGTTGGTCGGTGCAGCTCATGCGCTGCTCGTGTGTCTTGATCCCGTTGTTGTTTATTGCCCACAATGAGGAAGTTTACTTTTTTCTGTAAACTGAAAAGGACATTAAGTGGAACCAGAAGTAGAGCTTTCAAGCTGAATACTCATCCGTTGTTGGCTGCATCTCTTAGTCTGAACAAGTGGTAATGACATAAGTCATTAACAAAGATGGGATCTTAGATGTAAATTTCGTTTACCTTTGTTTGGGACTTTAGGCTCTTGAGATTGATTAGCTACCAACCGACACATATATGATATGTTTATGAGAGTCATGGGTAGCAGCAGTAAGCGTAATTTAGGAGTACCAAGGTAAAGAATACACAACCCTGTTTGACGCCGTTTGTGCGTGTTAAACTGGAAATGTTTCAACCATTCTCCGTCATTCATTACACAAGACAGCCTGCCATAATGAAAGTGGTGGACAACTGCGATGAATTTAACGAGAAACTAAATTTCGCAATATTTTTATGAAGCCTGCATCTGTTGACAGTGTCAAAGGCCGAGGTCAGGTCAACAAAAGTCGTGCACAGGTCACGGTGTAACTATAGGCCTTTCTAATGGATTTAGCGTGCTGCACATATAATTCTGACTGCTCAATGAACAGCTGCAAATCCACTCTGACTTGCTCCGTGATTAGCTCTTGGTTGAGGTGGATTTTTAAGCGGTGGAACAAAACTCGAGCCATTGACAGGTGGTAAATTCCCATGTGGCTATCACAGGATTGATTCCTGCCCTTGCGCTTTACATGTGAACAATGAAGGCATCGCTCAGCTCCTGCTGTATCTTACTTACTTAGTCGCTCCTCTTCTACCGTTAGGTGAAGAGGTTCTTTCTGTATCTATCATCTTAAATTGAACTAAATAAGTCTGTTAGCTTGTAAAGCAGCATGGGATCTTCCTGCTTGGCATACCTCGGCAAGTGCAGCGTCTAACGCCCGGGTTTGCAACTGGACACTTACAATACAATGTAACCCTCTATTACGTCCTTATTTGCAGCTTACTGAGATTCTATGTTCCTTGGGTTTTATCATTCAGGGATAAGAGACATTGTTTCACACCTGCTGTTCCCTCCCTGGATACAGACATGTTATTTGACAGACTTCGATTTGTCATGGGTTGTTTGTTGTTCTGTATGCTCACAATGAGTAGGTCTACTCTTTTGTGCCCCCTGAAAAGGACGTTAAGTGTCGGATTGCAGCAGCTTTCCCCACATCACGAGCGTGCTGATGAAGGTGGACGCGGGTCCTCCATGCGGTTGTGCTATGTTTGGTATCATCTGCGTGTCGCTCACTACTACGGGGAACGATCCCTCCCCTGGTTAACCAGGTTGCCACGAAAACAGTCCGTTTCCAGGGAGAGCTGCGATTAGTCCGAGTTGAAGGTCTTAGCCAGTATATTTTGCCTGACCCTGACTAACATGTCTGATCACTATATTGTGCCTGACCCGGACTAACATGTCTGATCACTATATTGTGCCTGACCCTGACTAACATGTCTGATCAGTATGTTCTGCCTGACCCTGACTAACATGTCTGATCAGTATGTTCCGCCTAACCCTGACTAACATGTCCGATCAGTATGTTCTGCCTGACTAACATGTCTGATCAGCATGTTCTGCCTAACCCTGACTAACATGTCCGATCAGTATGTTCTGCCTGACTAACTTTTCTGATCAGTATTTCTGCCTGACCCTGACTAACATGTCTGATCACTATATTGTGCCTGACCCTGACTAACATGTCTGATCAGTATGTTCTGCCTGACCAGACGTCAGTCTTCCTCCTCCGTTATGGGTATTTTGGTTATTTTGATAATCTTGCCGAAATCGAGGGCACCGTCGATGCATCTATTGATATAGCTGTTGTTGTTGGCCACATCGCTGGCGATAGGGGGCGAAGTATAACAACGAATTTTTAAAAAAAATACTGTTACCATCTTAAGGTAAATGAGGTAGTTGATACGTTATCGGAGATGAAGTGTTAGAGACTTCTTTCTAAGAAGACTCCGCGTTTTGTGAGTAAGGTATCCAGTTCTGCTCATTGGTATCTTACCTTAAATAAATGGAAGTCAAGGACAGTTAAATAGGATCAAATACCGGTCCTTCGTTGTGAGATGCAACTGTTCTAACCGCTCTACCTCTCACAATATATCAACAACACATCATGGGATAAGTTCAACAATAGACCTGATAAATAATTTTGGATACAAGATGTTGATAATTGATAAAGTTGGATACGAGATGTTGTGAAATTATTCTGTAGAATTTGTCAATCGACTTAGAATATTATTATTTGGTGCAATTGTATTTATATAAAGATAAATATTATTTATATACTAAAATATCTCACGCAGGTACGAATAGAATGCATTATTCTCTCTCTTTCTCTCTTTCTCTCTCTCTCTCTCTCTCTCTCTCTCTCACACACACACACACACACACACACACACACACACACACGTGCTCGCGTTATCAAAATATACTAAGCTTCAAACCGGAAAATATGCTGAATTACTATGTTGATGAAATACTGAATTGAACAAAGTACTGACTTGACTGAGTCACTCCTTATCTACACCTGGATATAGAGCCTCCACTGTCCTACTATGTGTTGTAGAGTCGCCTCTCCTGTACTATGTGTTGTAGAGTCGCCCCTCCTGTACTATGTGTTGTAGAGTCGCCCCTCCTGTACTATGTGTTGTAGAGTCACCCCTCCTGTACTACGTGTTGTAGAGTCGCCCCTCCTATACCACGTGTTGTAGAGTCGCCCCTCCTATACCATGTGTTGTAGAATCGCTCCTCCTGTATGTACCATGTGTTGTAGAGTCGCCCCTCCTGTCTGTACCATGTGCTGTAGAGTCGCTCCTCAAATACCATGTGTTGTAGAGTCGCCCCTCCTGTCTGTACCATGTGCTGTAGAGTCACTCCTCCTATACCATGTGCTGTAGAGTCGCCCCTCTTATACCACGTGTTGTAGAGTCGCCCCTCCTGCCTGTACCACGTGCTGTAGAGTCACTCCTCCTTTACCATGTGTTGTAGAGTCGCTCCTCTTATACCATGTGGTGTAGAGTTACCCCTCCTGTCTGTACCATGTGTTGTAGAGTCGCCCCTCCTGTCTGTACCATGTGTTGTAGAGTCGCCCCTCCTGTCTATACCATGTGTTGTAGAGTCGCCCCTCTTGTCTATACCATGTGTTGTAGAGTCGCCCCTCCTGCCTGTACCATGTGTTGTAGAGTCGCCCCTTCTGTCTATACCATGTGTTGTAGAGTTGCCCCTCTTGTACCACGTGTTGTAGAGTCGCCTCTCTTGTAACATGTGTTGTAGAGTCGCCCCTCCTGTACCACGTGTTGTAGAGTCGCCTCTCTTGTAACATGTGTTGTAGAATCGCCCCTCCTGTACCACGTGTTGTAGAGTCGCCCCTCCTATACCACGCGTTGTAGAGTCGCCTCTCTTGTAACATGTGTTGTAGAGTCGCCCCTCCTGTAACATGTGTTGTAGAGTGGCCCCTCCTATACCACGTGTTGTAGAGTCGCCCCTCCTATACCATGTGTTGTAGAGTCGCCCCTCCTTTACTTTTGGGTGTAGTCACCGGTCATCTACCATATGATATAGAGCCTCTACTGGCCTACTATGGGTGCAGAGTCGCTCGTCCTATACCATGTCGTGTACAGTCGCCCCTCCTCTACCATAGAATGTAGAGTCGCCCCTCCTCTACCATAGAATGTAGAGTTGCTCCTCCTATACCATGTCGTGTACAGTCGCTCCTCCTCTACCAAGGGGTGTCGATATGTTCTCTTGTATTCTTGCGGCGTCCGGCTACAACACGAGGTAGCCAGGCCACGTGTCCCAGCCCCCCCTGAGTCGGCATTTTCGACACGTCGGGCAGTTTACAGTGTTCATTATCGTTTCTCCCGTTTCGGACCCAGTAACACACTGACAGTAAACAAAGTGCTGCGACAGTTAAATGAAAACATCTCTAACCGGAAAGCAAACATCGTCCATCGACGCTGTAATATATTGATTCAGTCTTGCGTATTGCCATTGTTTATTATGTGTTTCGCTATATATTTTCGTTCACTCTTTGTCAAGACGAAGTCCTCGTGGTATGTGCGTGAATATCGAATCGTTTTGTATATTTTCCTTTGCACTCATGAATGTTTTTTTTTTTTTTACATTTGGACTTCAGAACCGCTGCAGCTTCGTTTTATGTATACCCTATAATGATGATCACTGTAATGAACTTTACTGTTACCGATGCTCAAAAATAAAGAAAAAAAAAACAAGAAGATATTCAACATTACGCGTACAAAACAGACATACGATTGCAAATAAAAGAGAAAGCTTTACGCGACATTGACAGACAGTTTAATGTACGAGGTCGGTAAAGCTAAAAGATAAGGCAGAGTACTCAAGAAACGAAATAATGAAACTGGGGTTTCGAATCCCGGAAGTTTCAAGCGTCCCTTTGTCTCAAGGGAGGTAGAACCTGTGGGAAGTCCTATTGTAGATGAACGATAAAACTCGGAGATTTCGTATATTTGTGCATGTACAAGGAAAAACTCTGGGCAGTTTAAAAATGCATAAGATTAGATAGAATGTTAGCCGCTGTCCAGGCTAAATTATAAAAGTAATGAAATTCCTACCCAATCCGCAACCTATGTTCCAAAAGACCTAGTACGCAACAGGAAGCAAAAATTGCATATTTGATTACAAGGATTCAGAGCATTCCCTAGTGTGCATAAGTTGGACAGAAACATTGAAGATACAGAAATAGAGTTTGCATGGATTTCAAGTTGTTGATCATTTTCTTTTATTGTTGTATTATGTTATTTCTTAGTTTTTATTGATGAAACACTTTAGCTATTCAGTTATTTATAAAACTGCTCCTTCGTTATCTGGGCACAAAACCGGTTATTAAATCTGCTAAAGTATATTTAATCAACTAACATAGATAGTAGGTAGTTTTCTTTCCATTTGCCGTTAAGCGTCGTGGGGAGATTAAGACGTCGGTCCATGTGAGCCAGTGTCGTTGCACAATCACTTTAGTGTCATCTATTTACCTACCTGGTGGCCGGAATGTCATCTATTTACCTGCCTGTTGGCCGTAATGTCATCTATTTACCTGCCTGGTGGCCGGAATGTCATTTATTTACCTGCCTCGTGGCCGGAATGGCATCTATTTACCTGCCTCGTGGCCGGAATGTCATCTATTTACCTACCTCGTGGCCGGCCAATTGCCCGGTAGCCTGATTTACCAATGGTGTAAGTCATCAGTGGAAGTTGATGAGGGTGAATTATCATTGATAACTAGATACAATTAATATATTTTTAAATCAACTTTAAAATAAACTAACGTTAATAATAATAAGTTAACTAGTTCAAACAAATGTATAATAACAATTTATTCAGTTTTTTTGTTTTGTTTCCTTTTCTTCGTTCATCCTGAAAAGGATGTTGTAACGTTGTGTCGTAATTTACAGCTATAACTGAGCCTTTCGGCCCGACACATCGTGTTTCAGTTGGCTTTATGACTAAACGGTATGCTTTCTCACTGCGATTCCCTTTCTCCTAGCCAGACAACACAAAAACAACTTTTTTCCAGGATCGCTACTTGGAGGTGGAATAAGATTAGCTATTGTTCGCTGACCCTGATGCAAGCAGGCAACTATAAGTCGCTGACTGCTGTATATTCAGCCCAATGATATTAAGCTGGCTAAATATGTGTTATGTATAATAACATGCCATTAAGATAACTAAATGTGTATAATAACAAGCCATTAAGATAACTACATATTTATAATAACAAGCCATGGCGTTAATTAAATATGTATTTTAACAAGTCATTTATGCTAAATATATATGTATAATAACAAACCACTTAGATAACTAAATATGTATAATAACAAGCCATGAAGTTAACTAAATATGTATAATAACAAGCCATTAAGATAACTAAATATGTATTTGTCCCAAATATGAAAACCTCTGGATTTGTTCCATTATCTATCCCTCGATGTTGATATTTTATCTTTGAGCCTGTTTCACACTCGCTTTTGTCCTATTTGCATCTATCCTCATACCAAACGTCTTGGTTGTGTCGTTGATCTATGTGTGTAGTTTATGTATTGATTTCTCTGCTCCTTCTATGATGGCTTGATCTTCCTCTAATTTGATGACACGTATTCGTTATCCATTTACCTTGACCCCTATGTTTTCATTTCTGATGGTTTCTGCCATCATCACCTGCAAATTCAAATTGGATAGGCTTGGAAATAATAAACATCCCTGTGTCAACCCTTTCTTGATTTCGACTGTGTTTTGTTATTCCCTCCCTAAGTGCTATATTTGCTGTTTGGTTTACATACAAGTTCAGTTTTAGTTTAATAATAGATTCATCCATCCATAGCTGATCTAAAAGATACAATTTTTTTCTTTTAAGGCACCATGTCAAAGACCTTATCATAGTCAATAAAGCAGATAAAGATATATCCTCCCTGTTTCACCCTTCTTTCTGCAAGAAGCGTCAGTGTTCATGGTTTTTCTTAGATATTTAAATTTTGTACGTTGCAATTTTTATTCTTTGTGCCTTAGACAAAGGCCAAGTTTGATATTGGTAGAATAACGTTGGTATAAATATACAAGGCTATTTTCTTGTCACGCTGATTTCCGGGTGTTTAAGTAGTGGGGAAGTCTAGTATTTACAATAAATTGGCTCCCTGCGGCAGAACTAAATTGCTAGTCAAAACATAAAGGGCATAACCAGACCAAGAGTTGAGCCAAACCAATGTTTGTGTACATGAAGAAATAATAATACACACAAGTTAATACCTTCGGCTCCATTATCAAGCACAGCCATGAACCATAACCTTACCTTCATCTATTGATTGTCGTTCTTTATAGTGGTGTTAATCTATTCCACGTTCACAGCCGAGATAACTCCGTAGTTACTGATCAAAGTTGCTGCCGTTGCTTCATAGTATACACGAAGTTTTTGTTTGCTCTGCACATGTTAGATGTTGATAAACTCCAGATTCAGAAGGGAGGGGTTTATATCTTTGTTGTGAGACAAACAATCCAGCCTTTTTGGTATTTCAGGGTGTGTTTACCAACATTGATCGAGCTCTAGCCGACCTGTAGTAGCCCCTTACAGTCATGACTGATTATAAAATGGTGGGACCTTGGGGTGATGACACTCTATTGCGAGATTGTGTGTTTTCTTTCTCACTGGGGTTTTGTCGATTAACATCTACATGTTGCAATAGTTTATTTTCCCCTAGTATGAGGTGGTTCTTCTTCTTCTTCTTCTTCTTCGTGCGCTGTCAAACGTCAACCTGTATTTTTTCGGAAAAAGCAGCGGTCATCCTGAGGTTGTCGACACTGCCATAGAGCTTGTCTAGTGTTGCCACTGGTGATGGCCACATGTGCTTTCTCTGGTCCTCGTATGCCGGGCAGTTTTGCAGCAGATGATCAGGGGTCATATTCTCGGTACCAGAAGTGCATTCGTCAGTGCCACCTATCTTCAGTTTATTGAATAGGTGGTACCTCAGTCTGTTGTGGCCTGTGCGGAGTCTGAAGACCACGACCTGCTCTCTTCTGTTCAACTGGTAATAGACATCATTTTTTGTGTAGCCAGTATGTTCTGTTTCCCATTTGGTCATGTATCTGGCTCTAATAAGCCTTTTTGACTCTTCGTATGTCACACTAGTTTCTGGTTGTGGTAGTCTTGCACCTTCTTTTGCCAGTCTGTCTGCCTCCTCGTTGCCTTGAATGTTACAGTGGGATGGAACCCACTGTACCACTACTCTTTTTGATGCGGACTGCTGGCATAGTTGACAGAGTACTGCTCTTGAATCATTAAGTTCAGTATTTTTCTGGCTTTTTAGTGCTGTGACTACGGCCAGGGCATCTGTAAACAGGACTATCTGGCTTTCATTTCTTTTGCCTGTCCACATTGCTTCTACTGCAGCCCCCAGTGCCTCTGCCTCCGCTCTGAAATTGCTTGAGTATTTTCCAGTTACCACTGACAGTGTTATTTTTCTACCATTTCGTAGGCTCAGGAATACCCCCGCCCCTCCGTTCTGTGTTGAGTTTGTTACAGAACCGTCTGTGTATGCATGGGTCCAGTCCATGCGTGGGTAATTTTTCGTTATGTACCTCAAGGTTATGTCTCTTCTTTCTTTTTCAGTCTGACTGTTCTTGTTTCCAATACCTGGTATATTTTCTACCACCTCCGGAATGATATTCTGCTTCCAGGTAGGTTTGCGTACAGTAGGGATGGGCTTTGGTGTTTTTAATGTGTTCGCTCATCTTTGCTTTGGCTATTTCTGCAAAGTTTCTCCGCTTTAGTTTCCCATTTCCAAACCAATTTAGTCTCTGCTGCATTGGAAGGTCTGTCAGTCTTCTGAGTTTCACTGCTTGCTGCTGGGCTCTGCAGTCTCTTCTGTCGTTCATGGATTGCAGATTTGTAATCTTTTCAAGTTCTACAATTGGCGTTGACTTTATGCCTCCTGTTATAACTCTCATGGCTTGGGTTTGAAGTTTGCTAGTTTTATCAAAGTTCGCCTTTGCTGCTGTTGTCCATGCCGCAATGCCATACTCTAGAACTGGTCTCACTTTTCAAGTGTACCGTTTCTTTAGTATACTTTCGTCTGCTCCCCAGCTTGTGCCAGCAAGTTTCCTCATGATATTTTTTTATTCAATATGTAGAAGCAGCCACCAGAGGCAAAAAAAACACACTCGTCTCAGTTTTTACTACAAAGGAAAATATTATTGAAAACGTTACCATCTGGGGTAGTTGTCTCGCCGCAGCGACTCAATTTCAACCAGTGTTCGTAAAGCGATCTCAGTCCCGCCAGGCGGAGCGATAGCGCGGGCTTGCGGAAAACGCTCGCCTGCCTTTCCCCGTAGTGCGAATTGGGTGCGGTTTGTGGTAGTGGCTCCTCCACCGAGGTGCGCTAGTCTGGTCCGTATCAGGAAACGTGGTCCGTCCGTGGTGATTTATCTAAGGCTTATAGCAGAGCTCGACAGTACGTCTCGCTGGTGGTCCGACTCTCGCAAAGAGCTTGTGACCGGCAAATGGAAAGCAGGAATCGTTGCCTCGAGGCCCTGCGTTCTCCCTACGGAGAAGGGCAGGCCAAATTGTGTCTCTAGTCCCAGTGAAATTCGTCGCCGAGGTCGTTGGGATCCGTTCTGCACAGAGCGCTGCCATCCCTCCTCGAGCGAGCCCGGTCGGTCGGTCGTCTGGTGCGTGTGGGAGGCCCCTGTCAGGCGGTCCTAGGTCGACGGAGTGAGGGACGGGTGGAACAACCCTCCGTCCGTCCCGTCAGTCGGTCCCTGCGGCCGTCCCAGTGAGGCTTTTTACACACCCTTCTTCCGCCGACCGGTGTGTGCTGTACGTACGTCTCCGACAGATATCTGGTTGATCCTGCCAGTTGATCCTGGGTGGCCGGCGCGTTTACTTTGAAAAATTAGAGTGTTCAAAGCAGGCCTCGGCTGCCTGAATAATGGTGCATGGAATAATGGAATAGGACCTCGGTTCTATTTTGTTGGTTTTCGGAACTGGAGGTAATGATTAACAGGGACAAACGGGGGCATTCGTATTGCGGCGTTAGAGGTGAAATTCTTGGATCGCCGCAAGACGAGCTACTGCGAAAGCATTTGTCAAGAATGTTTTCATTAATCAAGAACGAAAGTCAGAGGCGCGAAGACGATCAGATACCGTCGTAGTTCTGACCATAAACGATGCCGACTAGCGATCCGCAGGAGTTGCTTCGATGACTCTGCGGGCAGCTTCCGGGAAACCAAAGTGTTTGGGTTCCGGGGGAAGTATGGTTGCAAAGCTGAAACTTAAAGGAATTGACGGAAGGGCACCACCAGGAGTGGAGCCTGCGGCTTAATTTGACTCAACACGGCCAACACTGAAATGATTGACATGCCGAGACCACTCTTCTGGGGTCTAATATGGAACTGATGCTGGACTTAGACCCCCAGAAATCTGGGGTTTGGCTCGGTTTTGTCTGCATCCAGTGTTTGATAAAGGAATTGACGGAAGAGCACTATCAGGAGTGGAGCCTGAGACCTAAGTTAACTCACCACGCCAATACTGCAGAATGACTATCAAAAAGTACACCTTCGTGGGGTCTAATAGAGAACATGTGCTGGAATTAGACCCTCGAAAATTTTGGGGCTACCCTCTTAGAAACTTGATTGTCTCGCTAAGGGAATTGACGGAAGGGCACCACCAGGTGTGGAACCTGCGGCTTAATTTGACTGAACACGCCAATACTGTAGAACAACTGACAAATCGAGAGCACTGCCGTTTGGGTCTAATAATGAACGTACGCTGGTATTAGACTCACGGATGACAAGTCAGCTCTCAAACACTCAAATGAAAGAACGCTACGGAAATCGTGTTTAACTCCGCAGAAACCGCAGATTTCAAATACCTGGTCATTGACAAACAAAAGCCCTCAATAAATTCGTCTGACCAAATAGTGAACGGGTGCTGGAAATAGATCATCTGAAGACAGGTCAGTTTTACCCTACAAATGACAGGGCGTTGCTACGGAAAACCAGCTCAAATCGAGAGGAGCCGCAGACACTTTGGTTCACGTACCAGGCTGATAAGCCAAGGGCGCGAGGCTACCATGTGGGGGATTACGGCCGAACCCTTGTAAGCCGCAATCCCGCCCAAAATCTCAGCACCACTGCAATGGGAGGCTCCTACATGCCCGGGACATGGGGCTTGCGCCCCAGCCCTATCAGGTAGAGCCACAGTAAGAGGTCCTTGCCGCCCACCAATCAAAGCGGGCGGACAACTGCTTGATACTCACCCTATACGGCGATGGGGTGCGAAAAACACCAACCAAAGACTTAGAACCTGGTCGTGGTGTCGAAAACAGTAGAGCAGCCACCTCACTGTGAACTGTCAAGACTCAACCACTGACCATGAGAGTTGTCCGCACACCAGGCGATCAACATCTCTGTGACATTACCAGGCTTGTCCTCTGGCTGAATGCACTCCGGCTACGATATCTACCTCTGTACGTTATAAGCCATAACTATCATGCTGGACGCAGAAGAATTGCAGACCAGCGGACATTGCACACCTGCCCCACTGTGTCAACAACCCAGGTGGCGGGGAATGCTAGGCGTACCATCCCTGCATAGAAGCCAAGAAAATAAAGGGAAAAAGAGATACACCACTCACATGCAAATGCTACGTTTCTGGCAGGACGTGACGATCCTGGGATACAGACACACTGGACTGCCTCTCTTCCGGGTAAACCAGTCCATCTCATATATCATCACATATCATCATTGCACCCTATAGACACGAGTAGTGAAGACTCGATAGTCTGGTAAGACAACTTCCATAAGAGAGAAAACTCTGATCGTAAACAACTGCTGCCTTGCAGATAGGCTGGGGACAGCCAAAGGCTAAGGAGGGCATCCCTACAGAAACGCCTGTTGAAATCGGATGCACGGGGCCGCAAGCCTAACAAAACAGTGCAACGTAAATCACAGTATGATGGCAGTACAACCTATTAGAAAAACGTATGGCGCTCGTCCTGAGGAGTCCCGCCAGGCAGCGATAGCGCCGGGCCCCACGCCTCGAAGGGGCCAACCCTTGACTACTGGTGGTCACCCACCCATGTGTCGTGGAGTCAAGGCACATGGCTATGGGGCAACGTCTATTGGCCAAAACCTCAAGACCCTCAAAATACTACAGTGGAATGCGGAGGGAGTCATTAACAAAAAACTTTCCCTAACACACCACCTGCATGAAGGTAAGATTGACGTGGCATGTATCCAGGAAACGCACCTCAACAATAACCATAAATTCTCAATCAGAGGATACCAGACCTTCCGTCTAGATAGAGAAGGCCACAAAGGAGGGGTCCTGATACTGACCAGAAACAGCATACCGAGTAGCGCGGTACCTGTCAATCACACCGGACAAGCAGAAATTGTAGGAGTTGACATAATGGCTCAAGAGACGAAGCTCCGCATTTTCAATCTGTACGGACCACCAAACAGAGACCTATCGCTCTCGAGTATGGAGGTCAGAGACTCCAACTGCATAGTAGTTGGAGATTTCAACAGCCACTCGGAGAGATGGGGATACTCTGACACAGACAGCAGAGGTGACGAAGTGGAAGATTGGGAGATAGATGCAAATCTCTCCCTAATCAATAGGCCGGAGGATAGCCCTAGCTTCTATTCAAGAACATGGCATACCACCTCGACTCCAGATTTGGCCTTCTCCACACAGGACATACACTATAAAATAGACCGCCAGGTGCTAAACCAACTGGCAGGTAGCGACCACAGGCCGATCAGGCTAACCATTGACATGGAAGTAGGCCCACAGGAAACAAAACCGCTCCCACGTTGGAATTACAAACGAGCCGACTGGGACAGATTTGCAATCCTGACAGATGGGCTGTGTGAAACCATCAACACACGAAACACCAAAATGAAGCCCATGGTAGAGAGCCTAAGCAAGGCAATAATGCAAGCCGCCACTGAAACCATCCCAAGAGGAGCTAGGAAAAACTATAAGCCCTACTGGAATGATGAGTTACAGAAAGTGGAAGATGCAGTAACAAATGCTAGGAACATGGCAGAACGAGAAAAATCCATGGAGGCAAACATCGCCCTCAAAGCCGCCGCGGCGAAGTACAAACACACTCTCAAGCAAACAGGAAGAGAAAGTTGGAAAAATAAAACGGAAAGTCTAAACCTGGACAAAGAAGGGAACAAGCTATGGAAGCTAGTCAGAGCCATGAATGACGAAACCCCGTCAAATAAACAAATTACTATCAAGCAGGGCGAGAACTTGATCACAGGTAAGAAAGCCGCAAACGCCTTTGTCGATCACTATGCCAGAGCAAACCACATCGAGGTCCCTGCAGATAAGCATACAGACATTAGCGAAGAGCTAAAGGGACACGAAAACATAAATACGGCTCCTGAAGAGCACATGATGGCCAAACTAACAATGCGCGAAATGGAAGAGGCTATGAGAACACTAAAGAAAAAGAAATCTCCCGGAAAAGACGGGATAACAAACGAAATGCTGATGGGGCTGGGCCAAACAGCGAAGAAAAAACTACTATCAGTCCTGAACCAAAGCTGGAAAAGGGGTATTGTACCCCAGGCATGGAAAGATGCAATACTGGTACCAGTACCAAAAACAGGAAAGGACAAAACAGATCCAAATGGATACAGGCCCATAAGCCTACTGAGCTGTGTCGGCAAGCTGATGGAACGGATGATAAACACCAGACTGATGTGGCATCTGGAAGAAAAACGAATACTAATTCCACAGCAAGCCGGCTTTAGACAGCACAGATCCACTGAGGACCAGGTCATCCTCATAGCCCAGGAGATAGAAGATGCCTACCAGGCACAGAAACACACAGTAGCTGTTTGGGTGGATCTGGAAAAGGCATTTGACAAAGTCTGGAAGGATGGACTTAGAGTCAAGCTAAGAAGAAGTGATGTCTGTGGGAAGATGTACAAGTGGATCAACCACTACCTCAAACAAAGAACGGCCAGAGTCCAAGTACAAGGGCAGATGAGCAAAAAGGTGACACTCGAGCAGGGAGTACCCCAAGGGGGAGTATTGTCACCCACACTCTTCCTGGTATATATAAACGATATTACAGAGAATATACCAAGAAGAGTCCATAGCTCAATGTTTGCAGACGATCTGGCTATGTGGACCTCTGAAAAGAATCTCACCATAGCAAGAAATCGGATGCAGACGGCCCTAACATCGCTGGAAGAGTGGGCGAACTGATGGCTGGTCAAAATAAACGAGGAGAAAACCACGTGCACAATATTCTCGCTCTCATTAAAACCCCAAAGTACCAAATTAAGCCTAAATGGCAAAATCCTGCAGCCAAACGACAACCCAACCTATCTGGGAGTCACATTTGATCGGCGCATGACATGGAAAAGTCAGATTGAGAGAAACCGAATGAAAGCCAGAGAAAGAATGGCGATCATGAGGAAACTTGCTGGCACAAGCTGGGGAGCAAACAAAGGCATACTAAAGAAACTGTACACTGGAAGAGTGAGACCAGTTCTCGAGTATGGCATTGCGGCATGGACAACAGCAGCGAAGGCGAACTTCGATAAAGTTAACAAACTTCAAAACCAAGCCATGAGAATTATAACAGGTGGCATGAAGTCAACGCCAATTGTAGAACTTGAAAAGATTACAAAACTGCAATCCATGACCGACAGAAGAGACTGCAGAGCCCAGCTGCAGTCAGAGAAACTCCGAAGACTGACGGACCACCCAATGTACCAGAGACTAAACAATTTGGGAACTGGGAAACTAAAGCGGAGAAACTTTGCAGAAATAGCCAAAGCAAAGATGCACGAAGATCCCATAAACGCACTAACAATACCAAAACCCATCACTACTGTACGAAAACCTACTTGGAGGCAGGATATATTTCCAGAGGTGGTAGAAAATATACCAGGTATTGCAAACAAAAACTGCCAGACTGAAAAAGAAAGGAGAGACACTACCCTAAGCTTCATAACGAAAAGCTACCCAAGCATGGACTGGACCCATGCATACACCGACGGTTCTGTAACAAACACTACACAGAACGGAGGGGCAGGAGCATTCCTGAACCTACCAAATGGCAGAAAAATAACACTGTCATTCGCTACTGGTAAGTACACAAGCAATTTCAGAGCGGAGGCAGAGGCACTGAGGGCGGCAGTGGAAGAAATGGTAACGCACAGTGAAAATGAGAGCCATATAGTCCTGCTGACAGATGCTCTCGCCGTAGTCACAGCGCTAAAAAGCCAGAAAAACACTGAGCTTAATGACTTAAGAGCAGCACTCTGCAAACTGTGCCAGCAGTCCGCACCAAAAAGGGTAGTGGTACAGTGGGTTCCGTCACACTGCAACATCCAAGGCAACGAGGAGGCAGACAGACTGGCAAAAGAAGGTGCAAGGCTACCAGAAACAGATACTAGTATGACGTACGAAGAGTCAAAACGGCTTATCAAAGCCAGGTACATGACCAAATGGGAAACCGAACATACTGGTTACACCAAAAACGATGCCTATTACCAGTTGAACCGAAGAGAGCAGGTCGTTATCTTCAGACTTCGCACTGGCCACAACAGACTGAGGTACCACCTATTCAACAAATTGAAGATAGGGTGTACCGACGAATGCCCGTGCGGTACTGGTAAAATGACCACTGAACATCTGCTGCAGAACTGCCCGACATACGAGAATCAGAGAGAGCAGATGTGGCCATTGCCAGTGGAACTGCAAGACAAGCTCTATGGTAGTGGCGAGAGTCTCAGGATGACCGCCGCTTTTTTCGAAAAAATAATGGTTACTGTCTGACTGTGTACGCAGAAGAAGAAGAAGAAAACGTTACCGTTGGAGAACTGTTTGGCTCAAGTGACGATCAGATCATCCGTTGGGATCTAATAGCAGGCAAAAAAGTAAACATAAACACGCGAATATACAACTACTCTATGGCAGATGTTAAGAAGAGAAAAGAGGCGACGAGCCACATAATCTGGAAAGATATTGTCGGAGGAATAGATGTTGAACAAAAATGGGAGAGTTTTAAAACAGTTCTAGAAAAGCTTAAAGAGGAAATTCTTTCCATGTAGATAGGTAAACCCGGAGCGTAAAAAGAGGATTCCGTGGCGAAGTGGTTAAGCCGTCGGCCTCGTGATCACGTGGTGTGGGTTCGACACCGGACTCCGCCGTCTATTTCACAGGTACTTGATGCGGAGTCCCCTGCATCTCGTAGTCGCCCCCTAGTTCTCTTGTCCTTGACTTGCCACTGGAGTCGGGCGGCACGAGACGAGAGAGTGAGGATAGAAAGTAGCGCAATTTAATCCTTACTAAAAATATCGCTCGCAAATAAATTATGCCATCATCGTCTACGATGGACGACGGTCTTTGCCTTTGCTAAGCATCAAAAGTGGATAACTAGATGTGTAGTTAAATGTAGAAAAGCTAAAAGTAAAGCATGGACAAAAAATATTTAGAGGCAGGTATAGTTAACAATAGTTAACATTTGGACAAGTAGAACATAGCTCAGAAAGTAAATAAAACAGGAAAATCCTTATTAAAAAACTTTTTTAGAGGATCAAGACTGAAGGTAAAAGTTGTTTTTCTTTTATTAGAAATAAACAAAGAACGAAAGACAAAGTAGGTCCTCTCATAGACATCACAGGACAAATAATAAGTGAGACTAGGGAGACAGCTAATCTACTGAATCAGTACTTTGGCACAGTCTACACAAAAGAGGACTATTCTAAGATCCCAGAGCCTATAGATATTTTTAAAAGAGACATGGGATTAAAATCAATCTGTATTACAGAGGAAATTTTTTTTTTTTTTTAATTTGAGGGATTGAAAGTCCATAAATGTCCAGGTCAAGATGGTATTAATCCAAAATTGCTGTTTGAATTTAGAGACAAATTAGCAAAACCTCACTTGCAAAAGGCATTGTGCCACGGGATTGGAAAGATGCAGGAGTGATCCCCTTTTTCAAAAAGGGCAAAAAAAAAAATCCAGGAAATTATAGACTGGTGAGTATAACGAGCATAGTCTGTCAATTGTTAGAGTCAATAATCAAAGGAAACATTATAATGCATTTAGACTAGTTTAATCTAATCAGAAATAGTCAGCATACGTTTACTAGAGGGAGATCGTGCTTAACAATTATATTAGAATTCATGGAGGAGGTTACTAAAATGAAAGATAAAGGAGAGCCAATAGATGTTATTTATCTAGATTTTACTAAGGCCTTTGATAGAGTAGCTCATAAAAGATTAGGTGGGGAAGTTGCCAAATGGATTGAAAATTGTTTAACGGGAAGAAGGCAGAGAGTGGGCATAAATAAGGATTACTCTGAGTGGTGTGAAGTAAAAAGGGGAGTGCCACATGGATCAGTTTACGAACCAATTTTGTTCTTGATATATATAAACGATTTGGACATTGATATGAGATCCATGACTTCAAAATTCGCCGATGACACAAAACTATGCAGTAGTTTATCATCTTAAGCAAAAGTGAATATATTGAGGTCGGATTTAATGTAGATAAATGTGCAGTCATCCACGTGGGTAGATCCAGTATGGAACATAATTATAGAATGGGCGAGAACAATAGAAATATAGAAAAGGAAAGGACCTAGTGGTTATAATAGATCATACAGGTAAGGTGAGTGAGCAAGTTCAGCAGTATAAAAGGCAAATGCAATGTTAGGTATGATGAAAAGAAATATCAAACATAGGAGCAAGGAAGTGATAGTCAAACTGTATAAAGCATTAGTTATACCTAGATAGGAGTACTGTGTACAGGTGTGGACTCCTTATCGGAGAGTAGATATAAACATGCAGGAAAGGATACAAAAAAGAGAGACAACGCTGATAGTGGGATTCCAGAATTACAGTTATGACGAAAGACTTATAAAAACCGGCACACTGTGTCTAGAAAAGAGAAGAATTCGAGGCGAATTAATACAGGTTTATAAGGTAATCAAATGAATGGATAACAAGTTCTTCAAAATACAACCACCTACAAAAACAAGAGGGTATAGCTACAAATTAACTAAAGAAAGGCCCAGATTAAATATTTGGAAATGTATTTTTAGTCAGAGAGTGGTTAATCGGTGAAATGCATTGCCACAGGAAATAGTGGAGGCAGGGACAATTAATGCATATAAGAATAGATTGGATGCGCATCACTTTTAGAACAAGGTAATGTAAATGAAACTGGTTGTGTACAGACTCTGCAGAGTCTACTAAACCAGTATAATGACGTTAAGTTAAGTTAAGTATCACGCTTACACACATCTCTGAACATCAGCTGGGGTCAGTCAACTGTTCCCTTGTCATCTGCCAACTGTCAAAGAAGACATCTTCTACGGGAATACGATCATCTTCCATGCCACAAACATGATCAAGTCATAGTAGTCTTTGTTGTCTAAGGAGATTCTAGTACATGCTTGAGACAATTGCGAGAGTGCGCCTCTGCATTTGTCACTCTGTCCCTCCATGTAATTCCAAGAATGGATTGCAGGCGTCGTTTGTTGGAAGGTGTTAAGCCTATGCTCTTGTTTGACACAGATTCCCCAAGATTTGCCGGTATGTGATTAAGGAACATTAGAGAACACATGGCTATTGATAACACGTGTATGTGCTACAAAGAAAGAAAAAAAACGCGGAAGGATAACACACGACCAGACACACAATAACGCAATCCAATTACAACACACGCAGACAAAATTGAAACATGCGAGTACATGTACACACTTGTCTATTACTATTGTGTGTACTCATTTGGATACTTGGAATCCTGATATCCAAACAAGTATGTTAATGTATGTTACCAGGTAGCCGAAAGCTACGGGCTATCGGTAGTTGAGATTTTAAACTTCATGTGGCTTACTAGGCCTGTGGTTTGTGTAGTTAAGAGTCTGACGCGTTTATCATATAAGCTTTTCACTTGACAATAGTACCACGTAAAAACGAATTTACTATAAACTTCTTTTCGCTCTCATCCCCGTCTCTCATCTCTCATAATCTGGCTCTCACCGCACTACACACACATTTTCCGCCTTTACTTTACCCCTCCCTTCTCCCCTCCTCTCTCACCTAGCAGAAGATACGATTATAGAAGTAAAGGACAATCACAAGAGAAATATAAAAAGGGAAAGGACAATCGCAAGAAAAAGATAAAACGGGAAAGGACAATCACAAGGGAAAGGAAAATCACAAGCGAAAGATAAATAGGGAAAGGACAATCACAAGAGAAAGATAAATAGGGAAAGGACAATCACAAGAGAAAGATAACAAGGGAAAGAAAGAATAAGATAAAAAGAGAAAGGACAATCGCAAGAGTAAGATAAAAAGAGAAAGGACAATCGCAAGAGTAAGATAAAAAGAGAAAGGACAATCACAAGAGAAAGATAAATAGGGAAAGGACAATCACAAGAGAAAGATAACAAGGGAAAGAAAGAGTAAGATAAAAAGAGAAAGGACAATCGCAAGAGTAAGATAACAAGGGAAAGAAAGAATAAGATAAAAAGAGAAAGGACAATCGCAAGAGTAAGATAAAAAGGGAAAAGACAATCGCAAGAGTAAGATAAAAAGGGAAAGGACAATCGTAAGCGAAAGATAAATAGGGAAAGGACAATCACAAGAGAAAGATAAATAGGGAAAGGACAATCACAAGAGAAAGATAACAAGGGAAAGGAAGAGTAAGATAAAAAGGGAAAGGACAGTCACAAGAGAAAGATAACAAGGGAAAGAAAGAATAAGATAAAAAGGGAAAGGACAATCGTAAGCGAAAGATAAAAAGGGAAAGGACAATCGTAAGCGAAAGATAAATAGGGAAAGGACAATCGCAAGAGAAAGATAAATAGGGAAAGGACAGTCACAAGAGAAAGATAACAAGGGAAAGAAAGAATAAGATAAAAAGGGAAAGGACAATCGTAAGCGAAAGATAAATAGGGAAAGGACAGTCACAAGAGACGAATATAGTGGTAAGGACAATGATAAGACGTGACCTTAGAATCAAATACCAATGAGAACAGACAGATATACTGGTAAATGACAATGACTAAACAGGATCATAGCGGCGAATAACCACTTCCATCATTCTATTAGTAGTCGGTTACCATTGTCAGCTGGGTAATCTAGAGTGTTCCATAAGAAGGGAGCTAAACCGTAACCTTTGTCGTGGTAATTAAGCACTCTTACTAGAGAGATTAGTCAGAAACGATTACAACCACTTTTGTTCTGTATAATCAGACACATGTAGATAGACACTGAATATCAAAATTATATAGAAAGCTGAATCCGAGTATAACAGACTGTGAATACAGAGATTTATAGCATTAAACAGCTTCGATTTATAGCTCCTTTCCCTTGGCTTGTCATTTATACATCATGTCCTGTTAATTGTCTTTTCCCTCGATCACGGCCTAGATTCAGCGCGAGACAAAATAGACCTTCCAGGTTTAGCCAGGTCGAAGTAATACATCAGTCTGACACTTCAATGAGGGTATTCCGTTGGCTGGAAAAGTTCTTTCTCTATCGTTTTTTCTAATAATGAAAGGAGATGATGAATACTTTCAAGGAAAAACCCTGCGATTTATTTATGAACTGTGCATTAAGTCTGTGTCTTTAGTTGTTCTTGAATGATGTGTGAGAAACTGCGGTAAGACTCATTATCAATGACTGATGCAAAATAGAAACAGTCTGAAATACAGTTCTATATAAGAACAATACAAGACATGTATCACAGAGTGCTACCGGGGCCTGAAATACAGCCAAAGAATAGTGACGCTGCAACTTGCCAGACATATCTCGAGTGATGGGATTAAGAACATCTGGGCATGGGACTGGCTACTCCATCCTGCATAAACTGTAGATCTCAATAACTTCAGTGGATATAGACAGGTCAACTTTTATAACTTTGGAATATTTTATGAAGACATGTGCTTCACGTAGAACTGAAAAGGTTTTGTCTGATTGAACGGGCATGTATAAGGGACAACGCGTTTAAAAAGCCGGGTTTTCGCCGTAAAAGTACAGGATTAGTTTCCCACATCAGACGTTCTAGTGTACCCATATATAAATGTGTACGTCATGTACTACTAATGAAAGCATGGCATCAAAGATAGAAACTGGTCACCTTCGTCTTCCCTCTTATCACCTTGGCGTGCATTAGCCATCGACCAACTATCTCCACGTCTAACGGCCTTGACCTTGTCTGCAGGTTTTTCCGGCTTCTCACTGTTCTTTTTTTTTTTTGTTTGCGTACGCCATATTTATCTATTTCAAAAGGCTGTGTGCGTTGCACTGTGGTTTTTAATTTACGCCTGTCGGCCCAGTGCATCCGACTTCAGCATGCATTTTATGTAAGGGTCTGCTTCCTCCTGCATTTTTTTAGGGTTTGCTTCCACAGGTTAACAGCCTGTGCTGTGATGGGGATCGAACCCAGCACCCTGTCTGACTGCGTACGAAGAAGAAGAAGAAGAAGAAGAAGAACCCAGCACCTTCGGTTGTGAGCCGTGTCACTTTACCATTAGCTCACTTGTGTTAGCATATAAAACTCTTTGTCTCTTTTTTGCCCTGTGGGTTTCATAAACAGAGATTGCCTAATTGTACTGGTTTGGAGCTTTCGCACAACTTTATCCAGCACAACCGTATTCCAAAATGGTCACTATACCTCAGAGAAACATTACACATTGTACACAGAAGCTGATCAGACTCCCTTGCTGTACACAGAAACATCGAAGACGCCTTTGGAGGAGGCATTACCATGCACTGGTCTTTCGTGACCAAAAACAGGGTCCGCTGGAGACGAAGCTCATACCCGCAGCTACGATGAGGAACGGGTCATAGAGATCAAGATCAAGACACAGAAGCCTCTCTTCTTTCTGTTCAGGATCTTTAGGTAATGCTATATATGCAGGCCAGTCGCCATGATGAAGTCTGTAGTCTTCACCAGGTCGCAGCATCTGCCCCACAGCTTTTTGTCTCAGCTCCGCATGCTCTGGCCAGGTCTGGTATCTCATTTCCCTATAGATTGGGCATTCTTGTAGAATATGCTCAGGGTTCTGTCCTCCTGTTCCACATGGGCACTCGTCGGTGTGTGAGATCTTCAGTCGGTATAGATGTTCTAGTAGTCTGCAGTGTCCAGTTCTCAGGCGAAATAATGTAGTTTGTTGATTTCTTTTGAGATAGTGAATTGGGTCTGGTGTTTCTGTCTTCTCTCCATTGGTGTAAATACTGATTTCTGATGATGTTCTTGATTTCTCCAGGGTACTCGATGGGCCTCTAAGACTTTATCAGTGAAGGCAATGTCTGTTGTGGGATTACCATTACCTTTTCTAAGAAATGTGTACAGGCATTTCGATCGAAATAAGCTTTATCAAGAACATAACAAACAGGATCTGCATAACCAAAAATAGTGCTCAAGTTTGACGATTATCAGAATTGAGAATAACGGGAATTGAAGAGGAATGGGTGGTTGAAAACAGTTTCCATGCTATTGTCCAGATCATGGAAGCAGGCGTTCACAGCCTAGGTTTTTAAATAGAAAGAAAAATAAAGAACATTGTCTGCACACTGCGTGCTGAGCACATGTAAAGATGGCTTAAATTGCTATATATATTGATGTCTCGGGCGAACCCCAGCAAAATAAATAGACTTCTTGTAAATGTTGAAAGATTGTTTGTGAAAAGTAATGCGAAAGTACAGCCACGTTCTCCAGCTATTTATCACACATGCCTTCTCACTGTTTATCACAAAGGTCTCACAATTTAACAGTGTTGAAATTGGTGGTTTTTTTCGTGTGTCGAGTCATGATACAGACATGTATTTGTGGAAGTATCTATGCATGTCTTTCCTTCTTCTCGTATTTATTATACAACTACATTTAAACATTCCTTGATTTTAGCAATCAGCGAATTTACATTTTCTTCTTCGTCTTCTTTTGTTCTACTGCCCTGACCTTGCGGCGTCGCAGAGACGAGGTATGCGTGGACTTCTGTTTACGTTAGACTGAAGACTTGTACTGCTGACATTTTAAACTTCTTGAATGTTCCTTTGATCTACTCTATCCTTCGCCGCCAGAATAGATCTCTTATCCGTGGCCCTACAATCTTCATGTAGTATGACCTCGCTGCACATTGATCATTCTGCATCGTTATCAAATGCCAAACCACTTTGTTTTGTGCTTCAATATAGTAATTCACCGATAAGCCCCCATCGTATTCCTCAAGGTGTTGTTGCAATTTGTGTCTTGAATCGCTTTTCTCGCTGTACTTCGCACCTAGCGCATCTCATATTTTCATGACATGAAATTAACATGACCATTGCAAACGTTTACATCTCGTGAATATCTCTGAACGCGTTATTCAGTGCAGGTAAATATATGGGAGGTATCCCCCTGTGGCTTAAAATAGTAGAGTTGCTGTAATATTCTAAGCATGACGCAAAAGACTCATGAGCATAGGGCTAGCAACTTCGTCACAGAAAACTATTTACATTGAAATATTAACAACAAATGATTGGAGTTGATGAAAACCTATAATGGTAATGGCTCAGTTACCGTACATGCTCAAAAACAACACTATACATAATTATGACTACAAATCCTTCATCGGGACAAAGAACGAACGAAAACAATTAACAAATCACACACAAGAGGAAAATATAATGTAAAATATCATTTTCTTTGCTGTGGTAATTTGAGCCATTACCGGTTTATGTTATTTTATCTTGGGTGTGGTCACTGAGGCATTACCTATATATGTTTTTATCTTGGTGTGGTCACTGAGCCATTACCTGTATATGGTTTTGTCCTAGTGTGGTCACTAATCCAGTACGTGTATATGGTTTTGTCCTAGTGTGGTCACAGAGCCCATTACCTATATGTTTTTGTCCTAGTGCGGTCACTGAGCCATTACCTGTATATGGTGTTGTCCTAGTGTGGTCACTGAGCCAGTACGTGTATATGTTTTTGTCCTAGTACGGTCACAGAGCCATTACTTGTATATGTTTTTTGTCCTAGTGTGGTCATTGAGTCATTACCCATATCTTGTTATTTTATACATTTTTTACCCTCAGTACCACTGCAGCTTCGGGTTATGCGTTTCTACATATACAATGTTCGTAGACCTGGTTCATATAGAGAATCGAGCTGTATGTATGTCTCTATGCTCCACTATGAGCGAAATGGGCTAATTAAATAGCAAGATTGACCTGATAGCGTTGTTTGAAGTCACAAATAATGAATTCCTCACCCCTGACGATGTTTCTCTGCTAACGAGCTGCAGTGGCTCTTTCTCTATCCCGAGAAGTAATGGAAAAGGTTTGACTTGGGACCTCTCGGCTGTAGTGCATTACGAGGCTTCCCACTATAGCGATCGTTGTGTTGAACCCCACATTGTTAGCCAGACTGCTGCAATACATTCTTGTTACATGAAGTGGGGTCTTGTATGTTTCACATGAACGTGAGGTCATTCTTGGCTCCAGCATTTCGTCTGTTTTGTTTAATTGTGGAGCACTGTTTTTCCCTGCAACAGCACTGGGTACCAGTCGACTCGGCTGCAAATGGGGGCCTGACGCGTGGTTATGAAAGAAATATAACGAGAAAAATAATTTTTCAAGAACTGATTTCTCGAACACATCATACCGACCAGCAGTTAAATCTTTTGCGAGACGTCATTTACTTTCATAAATGACCTCACCAGATAGACAGAATGCGCCACATTTCTTACTAGCGTCTAGTTTAAAGGTTCATGCTCTCCCTGGGCATTGTTGAACATATGTACAATCCAAGGTGTATTGACAAAGACTACCTGGTCTGTTTGTGTAGTATCGCCCGAGGTTTTACCTGGTGAAATTAGATAGGTTCATTATTTTATTTACCGTGTTTTTTTTCGGCGTCATCGACACTACTTTTTTATGAAGTGAATCTCGAAAATGTACCGTATACTTTGGAGACGGAAGGTTACATTTTTCGTAGGAAAATGCTAGCTAACCACAGAGGATGTTTATCTATGCTAAATAGTAAAATTAACTCCTGTATATGACATCTAAATTAAATGTAGTCGGATGCACTAGGCTGACACGCGCAAAATACAAAAAACATAGTGCAATGTACACCGCACCACCTTGGGAAATAGAGAAATAAGGGCAACAACAAAAAAAAGTATAAATTGTATAAAAGTAAATACCATAAAATGGTACACAGACAAAGAATCATTACAATTTTATTCTTAAACATATCAATCATCAAGTGCCGTTTTCATATCAGAGATTGACCGTAATGGATCTCCAGCTGTCTCTGTCCTGTGCCAGGTCGGTACACTCAGTCAAACTGTGTCCCGACCACATCTTGTCCGTCCATCTATACTTCTGCCGCCCTATGGATCTCTTGCCCTCTACTCTCCTCTCTAATTTGACTCTCAGCAGATATATTTTAATATTAACGAAATCAATAACATGCATAGCCATATCACCAGACTAAGATAGACTAGCCAACGGACGAGTAGTAATTTGCATATTCTATATCAATAATACTAGCATTTTTACTCTACGCAAAGGACCCTGACTTTTAGGGAACATTATTCGATTGAAGGTCATACTGGATGGTAGGGTGGAAGGCGGTCATTCAAGAGTCAACGTTTAAAGTGAGTGGATAACATCAGGAGATGGACTGGAAAAAGTCTCTCATATTGCACCATTCCGGCAAGAGATAGAGTACTCTGGAGATCTGTTGCAGCCGACCTTCGATGCGGAGATGGCACTTGAACTGAACTGAACATTAAGGGATAACAGAAGTCTACATCCAATACTGTAAACACTTTGATATACTGCATCAGGTGAAACCCCGTGTGTTAACTTTGGGAGTAAACTTACTGTGTTTCTGCATTGTAACAACAAAATATGTGGTCTAGATGACATATGTATCGCTCAACAAAATATGTGGTCTAGATGACATATGTATCGCTCAACAAAATATGTGGTCTAGATGACATATGTATCGCTCAACAAAATATGTGGTCTAGATGACATATGTATCGCTCAACAAAATATGTGGTCTAGATGACATATGTATCGCTCAACAAAATATGTGGTCTAGATGACATATGTATCGCTCAACAAAATATGTGGTCTAGATGACATATGTATCGCTCAACAAAATATGTGGTCTAGATGACATATGTATCGCTCAACAAAATATGTGGTCTAGATGACATATGTATCGCTCAACAAAATATGTGGTCTAGATGACATATGTATCGCTCAACAAAATATGTGGTCTAGATGACATATGTATCGCTCAACAAAATATGTGGTCTAGATGACATATGTATCGCTCAACAAAATATGTGGTCTAGATGACATATGTATCGCTCAACAAAATATGTGGTCTAGATGACATATGTATCGCTCAACAAAATATGTGGTCTAGATGACATATGTATCGCTCAACAAAATATGTGGTCTAGATGACATATGTATCGCTCAACAAAATATGTGGTCTAGATGACATATGTATCGCTCAACAAAATATGTGGTCTAGATGACATATGTATCGCTCAACAAAATATGTGGTCTAGATGACATATGTATCGCTCAACAAAATATGTGGTCTAGATGACATATGTATCGCTCAACAAAATATGTGGTCTAGATGACATATGTATCGCTCAACAAAATATGTGGTCTAGATGACATATGTATCGCTCAACAAAATATGTGGTCTAGATGACATATGTATCGCTCAACAAAATATGTGGTCTAGATGACATATGTATCGCTCAACAAAATATGTGGTCTAGATGACATATGTATCGCTCAACAAAATATGTGGTCTAGATGACATATGTATCGCTCAACAAAATATGTGGTCTAGATGACATATGTATCGCTCAACAAAATATGTGGTCTAGATGACATATGTATCGCTCAACAAAATATGTGGTCTAGATGACATATGTATCGCTCAACAAAATATGTGGTCTAGATGACATATGTATCGCTCAACAAAATATGTGGTCTAGATGACATATGTATCGCTCAACAAAATATGTGGTCTAGATGACATATGTATCGCTCAACAAAATATGTGGTCTAGATGACATATGTATCGCTCAACAAAATATGTGGTCTAGATGACATATGTATCGCTCAACAAAATATGTGGTCTAGATGACATATGTATCGCTCAACAAAATATGTGGTCTAGATGACATATGTATCGCTCAACAAAATATGTGGTCTAGATGACATATGTATCGCTCAACAAAATATGTGGTCTAGATGACATATGTATCGCTCAACAAAATATGTGGTCTAGATGACATATGTATCGCTCAACAAAATATGTGGTCTAGATGACATATGTATCGCTCAACAAAATATGTGGTCTAGATGACATATGTATCGCTCAACAAAATATGTGGTCTAGATGACATATGTATCGCTCAACAAAATATGTGGTCTAGATGACATATGTATCGCTCAACAAAATATGTGGTCTAGATGACATATGTATCGCTCAACAAAATATGTGGTCTAGATGACATATGTATCGCTCAACAAAATATGTGGTCTAGATGACATATGTATCGCTCAACAAAATATGTGGTCTAGATGACATATGTATCGCTCAACAAAATATGTGGTCTAGATGACATATGTATCGCTCAACAAAATATGTGGTCTAGATGACATATGTATCGCTCAACAAAATATGTGGTCTAGATGACATATGTATCGCTCAACAAAATATGTGGTCTAGATGACATATGTATCGCTCAACAAAATATGTGGTCTAGATGACATATGTATCGCTCAACAAAATATGTGGTCTAGATGACATATGTATCGCTCAACAAAATATGTGGTCTAGATGACATATGTATCGCTCAACAAAATATGTGGTCTAGATGACATATGTATCGCTCAACAAAATATGTGGTCTAGATGACATATGTATCGCTCAACAAAATATGTGGTCTAGATGACATATGTATCGCTCAACAAAATATGTGGTCTAGATGACATATGTATCGCTCAACAAAATATGTGGTCTAGATGACATATGTATCGCTCAACAAAATATGTGGTCTAGATGACATATGTATCGCTCAACAAAATATGTGGTCTAGATGACATATGTATCGCTCAACAAAATATGTGGTCTAGATGACATATGTATCGCTCAACAAAATATGTGGTCTAGATGACATATGTATCGCTCAACAAAATATGTGGTCTAGATGACATATGTATCGCTCAACAAAATATGTGGTCTAGATGACATATGTATCGCTCAACAAAATATGTGGTCTAGATGACATATGTATCGCTCAACAAAATATGTGGTCTAGATGACATATGTATCGCTCAACAAAATATGTGGTCTAGATGACATATGTATCGCTCAACAAAATATGTGGTCTAGATGACATATGTATCGCTCAACAAAATATGTGGTCTAGATGACATATGTATCGCTCAACAAAATATGTGGTCTAGATGACATATGTATCGCTCAACAAAATATGTGGTCTAGATGACATATGTATCGCTCAACAAAATATGTGGTCTAGATGACATATGTATCGCTCAACAAAATATGTGGTCTAGATGACATATGTATCGCTCAACAAAATATGTGGTCTAGATGACATATGTATCGCTCAACAAAATATGTGGTCTAGATGACATATGTATCGCTCAACAAAATATGTGGTCTAGATGACATATGTATCGCTCAACAAAATATGTGGTCTAGATGACATATGTATCGCTCAACAAAATATGTGGTCTAGATGACATATGTATCGCTCAACAAAATATGTGGTCTAGATGACATATGTATCGCTCAACAAAATATGTGGTCTAGATGACATATGTATCGCTCAACAAAATATGTGGTCTAGATGACATATGTATCGCTCAACAAAATATGTGGTCTAGATGACATATGTATCGCTCAACAAAATATGTGGTCTAGATGACATATGTATCGCTCAACAAAATATGTGGTCTAGATGACATATGTATCGCTCAACAAAATATGTGGTCTAGATGACATATGTATCGCTCAACAAAATATGTGGTCTAGATGACATATGTATCGCTCAACAAAATATGTGGTCTAGATGACATATGTATCGCTCAACAAAATATGTGGTCTAGATGACATATGTATCGCTCAACAAAATATGTGGTCTAGATGACATATGTATCGCTCAACAAAATATGTGGTCTAGATGACATATGTATCGCTCAACAAAATATGTGGTCTAGATGACATATGTATCGCTCAACAAAATATGTGGTCTAGATGACATATGTATCGCTCAACAAAATATGTGGTCTAGATGACATATGTATCGCTCAACAAAATATGTGGTCTAGATGACATATGTATCGCTCAACAAAATATGTGGTCTAGATGACATATGTATCGCTCAACAAAATATGTGGTCTAGATGACATATGTATCGCTCAACAAAATATGTGGTCTAGATGACATATGTATCGCTCAACAAAATATGTGGTCTAGATGACATATGTATCGCTCAACAAAATATGTGGTCTAGATGACATATGTATCGCTCAACAAAATATGTGGTCTAGATGACATATGTATCGCTCAACAAAATATGTGGTCTAGATGACATATGTATCGCTCAACAAAATATGTGGTCTAGATGACATATGTATCGCTCAACAAAATATGTGGTCTAGATGACATATGTATCGCTCAACAAAATATGTGGTCTAGATGACATATGTATCGCTCAACAAAATATGTGGTCTAGATGACATATGTATCGCTCAACAAAATATGTGGTCTAGATGACATATGTATCGCTCAACAAAATATGTGGTCTAGATGACATATGTATCGCTCAACAAAATATGTGGTCTAGATGACATATGTATCGCTCAACAAAATATGTGGTCTAGATGACATATGTATCGCTCAACAAAATATGTGGTCTAGATGACATATGTATCGCTCAACAAAATATGTGGTCTAGATGACATATGTATCGCTCAACAAAATATGTGGTCTAGATGACATATGTATCGCTCAACAAAATATGTGGTCTAGATGACATATGTATCGCTCAACAAAATATGTGGTCTAGATGACATATGTATCGCTCAACAAAATATGTGGTCTAGATGACATATGTATCGCTCAACAAAATATGTGGTCTAGATGACATATGTATCGCTCAACAAAATATGTGGTCTAGATGACATATGTATCGCTCAACAAAATATGTGGTCTAGATGACATATGTATCGCTCAACAAAATATGTGGTCTAGATGACATATGTATCGCTCAACAAAATATGTGGTCTAGATGACACATGTATCGCTCAACAAAATATGTGGTCTAGATGACATATGTATCGCTCAACAAAATATGTGGTCTAGATGACATATGTATCGCTCAACAAAATATGTGGTCTAGATGACACATGTATCGCTCAACAAAATATGTGGTCTAGATGACATATGTATCGCTCAACAATCTACAAAACACATTGGTACGGTAAGTGTAAGTTCTGAGACATTATTTACATATTTATTATTTTGCTTAAAATATTGCATTTTGCGGTGCGTCCTTGGCGCCGGGGAGTCCTTGACGCCCTTTAATACAGTACATTCTTCAGGTATTTAGTTAACTAGACGCTAGATTTTTTGGTTTATGAACGTACAATATAATTATGCATGGTATCCTTTCACAATTGCTAGATGGAGACATGAAATTATGAAAATATCGCATCATTTAACATCACACGACAATAGCATCATTACTCATATGAGCACGTCAACCAACAACAATACGGTGTACATCATTAAGATTGACAAGAAATATTAGCAGCAGACATCCCCAACTGTTTTAATAGCATCATTACTCATATGAGCACGTCAACCAACAACAATACGATGTACATCATTAAGATTGACAAGAAATATTAGCAGCAGACATCCCCAACTGTTTTAATAGCATCATTACTCATATGAGCACGTCAACCAACAACAATACGATGTACATCATTAAGATTGACAAGAAATATTAGCAGCAGACATCCCCAACTGTTTTAATAGCATCATTATCAGCAACAATCACCAGCTTGGCATGAAACGATATAAAAAGCTATAAGATGTGATAAATTCCTTTCTAACCGACAGTAACGATGGGCTTTGATTGATTGATTGATTGATAACATAGGCAATAAAAAAAATTGCAATTACATATTACAACGTAATAAATATTACCAATCACATCACGAAGGAAATAGATGGCAACACCCACGCGAACAGACTAATAAAACCGTCAGCTTTACAACAACTCAAAAACAGCAACATGAACATCAGCAGCAAAAACATCCACAACAGCATCTATAAACATCAATTATGTCAGCCATAACATCCACAACAGCATCTATAAACATCAATTATGTCAGCCATAACATCCACAAGATAAATGAACTGCGTACATTATGCGCTTTAGTACGGTGTAACTACTGGAAAGAAACCCACAAGGAAAAAATAGATCCAAATTGTCAATTTTACTCACAACCTGGCTAAGGAAGTTTCATCGAATTTTCTGGTCGAACACCATTCCCAACCAAGAAATACGCTTGTCCAGAGCAATCGGGAAGACATGTATACCATAATAACCATTGAAACTGGATCGACCCGGTCATGTGTTAGGGCGAGAACCAGATGTGATCACCAGAGCTGTTAAACTATAGGCCGTATAGAGAAGGCGAAGAAGCGACCGAATTAAGAAACATTGGTGAAGAACTAGAGAAACCGAAATGAAGATCATGAACCAGAGCTGGGGCACCGAACGAAGAATAGTCACGAACCGGGTGAAGTGAAGGTAGTTGGGTGTTTCTCTTAAAGAAGACATCGGGTATGCATATTTTGTCAATCGTTGACCAAGGCTCTTATAAGATAACAATAAATAGGTATATATAGAACAAATTCTAAACAAGAATGGGATTGTGGGATTCCGCGGTAAAGTGGTTAAGCCGTCGGCCTCGTGATCAGGTGGCGTGGGTTCGACTCCGGAGTATTTTTCACGGGTGCTTGATGCGGAGTCCCCTGCATCTCGTAGTCGCCCCCCTAGTCGTCTTGTCCTTGACTTGCCACTGGGGTCGTGCGGCACGAGAAGGGAGAATGAGGATAAAAAGTAGCGCAGTTAGTCCTTACTAAAAATAGCACTAGAAACATTAATTATGCCATCATCGTCTACGATGGACGGCGGCCTTTTTGTCTTTTGATAAACAAGAACATAAGTTACAATACAAACAACACATAAATAACGTTTATTACAAAACGAATACCCGGGCCAGAAAACATAAATGATAATGCTCTTCAACAAGCACATGCGTTCAAGTTATAGGGCAGTGTCGACAGACGTTAGGATCGACAGGAGAAACGAGACTATGTGTCAGAAAGCATCTGAGATTACGTATCAGCTGTTACCACTGCTTATAGGCACTCGAGAATTAGTTTGGTAATAAAACAGCAGCTGATAAAACAGTATATTGATTGCGACTCTGTGCTACCAGTTCCAAAGATGATCTCTATCCCAGGTACGGAGGAGCAGAGTTTCGACATTTCAGCTGAAGCGTTTACGAAAAGTCATCGGTTTTACCAGGAAAGCAGAACGAGAAACGACAACATTCAAACTACGATCGGCACTACGTTTTGTGTAGAATACATTTCCAGGCACAACCCACGAGTGTTTGGTCTTCTCGTGAGAATACACCCTCATCACCTTACACCGACAGCTTGCAAAGCTTTGAGATCTGGCTACATGGCATGGGTGCTGAAATATGACAGAGTGATTGCAGGGACATGGGCTCTCATTTACCGACGCAACGCACTTGGCGCAAGACAAGACAACTTAAGCTTCCCACGGCGCTTGACGCCATAAGTGGACAGAGAGCTAACTAACTACAAAATGAAAAGCAGCGACATCATCATCATCATCAATTCCAGCAACATCCACAATTGCACCAGCACGATCATAAGCTTCCTTTTTGATTAAAAAAATCAGTCATTGCATTTACACACATTATTTACATTCTTAAAGATCACTAACAACAATATATGGTTTGGCTTCATTCGTTCTCAATCTCCCGCTACCAAACCCTTAAAGGGCTTAAGTAGCAGAATGTAGTCCAGAGAACGGAATGAGCTGTGTCGTAGTTTAATGATTTACTGGGATATTTGCAACTTTCGGTCCAACTCATTCGATATTTTTGGTACTGGGTTAGCATTCCCTCTTCCACCCTTTCTCCTTAGCCAGTCTGCCCTGCTGCAGCCTGTTATCCAGCATCACCGCGTGGAGGTGTAGAAGGGTCTTGGCAGCTCTGGTTCGCTGGCCCAGACGTTAGCAGTCAGCTATGAGTCGCTGACCGCTCCAGCTTACGCGCTGCTCAGCATCTTGATCCCACAACAATATATTTAAGATGACAAGCGAATGATAGACAATGTCAGTTTTAGCATAATGTCAAATTATACAATGACACAGAAACAGAATTGAAATGCCAAGGCATCACTGGCCTGAACAAACCAAAAAAAATCCCGGAATATTCGATGCATGCTAAAATTATGCATATATAGAATTGTCATATGAAATATCTCGTTGCTAACTTCAAATATTTGTTCATTTTTACATGCTTGCTCTTTTATGGCGGACAGTTCTGTGTTTTGATATTCCTGTGACACAATAATGACATAACACGTGCAAATGAAGGTATTCAGTTACAATCGCATGGATAATGTCAAATAACTTAACTTAACTTAACGTCTTTATACTGGTTTAGAAGACCCTGCAGAGTCTGTATACAACCAGTTACAAAATAATATGTCATAAATCCAACTGTGATGCGTGTTGTTTGAAGTTTGAACCTCTAAAAGGGATGTGGCAACATAGCGAAGTATGTTATTTTATTTCTAGTTCTTCGTTCTCAAATAATTATCTATTTACCTCAAACGCTCTGGTTTTCCACAAGGATTTCTCCTAATCCTACAGTTTATTATTTTAATTGGGCTAAGGGAGGACGATATTGTCTGCTACTTTCTTGGAGCCCACGGCCATGGAAACCATTATCTAATGTTAGTTTATCCTCTACTTGCAGGAACCTGTTTGGATTTCTCATTGTTAATTATTTGAGCAGAATGCTTGGCTACATTAAAACGTTAAATCAATTATGGCTTGAAACAATTAAGCGTAAATGTTTTTCATGGGTAAAGAAAAGGATATCGTTCATTCGTTTCGACTTGTAAAAGCATTAATCAGGGACTGAGCAAACGAAAACGATACGAACAACAAAATAAGAAATAAAAGGAACCAATCAAAATTAAACAGTTCAAAAGAATTCGTAAAAACACTGGAAAATCTTGAATTCACTTTCGTTTTTATAAGTTCATTTAAACAAATGTATTCATTCTATTTTAATTATATATCCACCAAGACTGTTTGTTTGTTTCTTTCTATCCTTCTAGTTAAATGTACCGTTTATGTTTGTCCTGTCCGTGTTGAAGGACGTTGCATATAGTAAAGTTGTTGCTGCTAATGCCACTTGTACTTTTGTTATATATTGTTGACGAATTTCTTTAATGCCAGGTACAGTGTGAGGCGTACTTGAGACGGTTGTTGTTGAGTGCCCACAATGAGTAAGTGTACTCTTTTGTGCGCTCTGAAAATGGCTTAAAGTGGCGGGTTACGGTAGCTTTCCTCACATTCCAAGCGTACTGATGAAGGTGGACCGGGGTGCTCAGGTAGTTGTGCTATGCTTGGCTTCATCTGCGTGTCGCTTACTACTGAGGGAATCACGTCCATCCCTCGCCTCATTAGCCAGCCTTTCATGAAAACAGCCCGTTTCTTTGGAGAACGCAAGAAAGCCGAGGTAAGAGTCTTGGCCAGATTATATTGCCTGATCCTGACTAACATGTCCGATCAAAAGGTTTTGCCTGACCCTGACTAACATGTCCGATAAAAAGGTTTTGCCTGACCCACATGTCCGATCAAAAGGTTTTGCCTGACCCTGACTAACATGTCCAATCAAAAGGTTTTGCCTGACCCTGACTAACATGTCCGATAAAAAGGTTTTGCCTGACCCACATGTCCGATCAAAAGGGTTTGCCTGACCCTGACTAACATGTCCGATCAAAAGGTTTTGCCTGACCCTGACTAACATGTCCGATCAAAAGGGTTTGCCTGACCCTGACTAACATGTCCGATCAAAAGGTTTTGCCTGACCCTGACTAACATGTCCGATCAAAAGGGTTTGCCTGACCCTGACTAACATGTCCGATCAAAAGGGTTTGCCTGACCAGATGTTACTGTTCTTTCTCCCACTTGAGAAGGTTGACCGGGCTGTAACGCATTGTAAGGGTTTTCAGAAAACTCGCCACTGATCATAGTGCCGATCACCACATCCTTTGACATTCTTTCATAGACCAGCATGTTTCCAAGAATCATTGCTTGGAAGTGTGTTGGAGTTGTTTAGTGTTTTTGGATGATACAAATCTGAGTTGCTGCTTTTGTTTCAGCTCTGAAATAGGTACATGTATATTAAACTGGTTTTTAGTGGGTTTCTATGTCGCTGAGGAGCGCGTAGCCGAATGGTTTCGAGACATGCCTTCCGACAAGGAGGGCAGCGGTTCGAATCCCCGGTATGGCATTTGTTGTTTTTCTGTTGGGGTTGAAATAAACAAACATAGCCAGCACACAACGTGACGACAGCAGTGGCGAAGCGGTCTGTAGTCCTCAGCCTTTAAAACCCCTCGACTACCCCAGTAATGGGAAAAATGTCGTATGACAATTTTGTTGTTGTTTTTTTTTCTATGTCGCTGTGGACTATGCGATGTAGATTTCACTGCCTCTCGTGATTTCGCTCTCCGTGGCCGATCCATCCATGTACACATGTGTCAAGGAGTTGCTAGGGTACTGTTTCTTGAGCTCATGTAGAACTAGAATTGTTCATTCTGTTGCGGAATGCTCCCTTTTTTTGTTATCCTTAATACATCAAATTAATTTCTGTTCAGCTCGAATTATTTCAGCTGTTCCTGCTCGTGTGCCAATGAGGGCGGTAGGAAGCTTCAATTGTGGTTCTTTTGCCTAGCGGGTTGTGTCGGTCGTTGATGTATTATTCTCAGGTCATATTTTCATCTTCTATAAGATATTTCTTGGGCTTTTGGTCGGCCCCTCTTGTATTATTAGCGTATGCAGTCGGAGTCGACTAGACCAGTCTCTTGAGGCTTCTGAACCCCTTATTTCTAATGTCTTTATTTCCTATTCTGTTTCTCCTGGTTTCAACGATTGCCCTTTTGTTTTAGAAATTTCATTTCACGCGTTATTGTTTGTTATGTCCCTAGTGTACGAGGTATGTGGGCCAATATCTCTGGGTTAGAATACACATTGATGGCCAGCAAAAAGTGTAGTAAATAATGGGGGAGCGGGAGTGTACATAGAATACCCAAACTACATTAGGGATACAGTCAGAGAACTAACCGAGAAATTCTGGCGTACATATGATACAGAAATCCAGGTGACAACTGAGACACTGTTAAATACAAATCTTGGTAGTAATACGTGTAGTATTTCTGACATATGCGCGCAATCAGCACTCCAAGCACTGAAGTTCTGGAAATTCCCAGATCTACAGGCTCTACTCTGAACTGAGCGACCAGAGCAATATTGTCATGCAGTGGATATAATCTCATTGTGGAGTACCAGAAAATAAGAGGGCAGACCAACTAGAAAAGGAGGATGCTGCAGACGAGCAACTATATTTACCTCTGACATCCCAACAGAAGATAAGGTTGATGAAATCAATCAGAAAGCCACCAACAGTAAACAAAAGACGATTACCATAAAAATAACAGACAAGAGCAAACTGGTGGTGTAGCAGTGGACAAGGTCTTGCTCTATCAAATCAACACACCTAAGACTGCTCTCCAACTAACACACATAAATCAAATGAACCTAACACAAGAAACAAAACTCCACTAAACAAATTCATTAATTCTCACCAACTATTCCTAACTCACACACTCACTCTTATGCAGGGATACCTAACCTAAATAATCCCTTCTACACCTGAACTACTGTCAATAGTCACCTTTCCCGTGCTCTACGCGGATCAGAATTTTGGCCGGAACAGCGTTGCTTTGTACTTCGCGTTGTCAACGCAACCCAGGGGGATCGCCCTTTGGGCTCGTTCGTTCTTCTCTTGACAGGAAAAGCACGACTCAGCAGCCGCAGGTATGAAATTTGATCTGTTTCCCAGGAGCCGACTGACCCCATGATAGAGGGCGGCGGGCCAGCTAACGTCTCCGAGGACATGGATAGCTGACCCCACGAGCGATTATGGCCAACTGGTTACACTTCAGCCTAAACGTGAAGACACTCGCCGATGTAGACTGGTCCACTCAGTTCAAGGTGTCTTCCGCTTGCAACCCTCGAGTAAATACGGCAGCCCTGGCTGGAATCTGGTAGCTCGTGCTGGTGAACTCTCTTCAAGTACGGCGCACAACTGCCGCTTCTGTAATTCTCTCATACAAATTCAGGTAGAACTACTGCAGATCGTAGCAACTGCTTCTGTAATTCTCTCACACAAATTCAGGTAGAACTATTGCAGATCGTAGCAGGTGCTTCTGTAATTCTCTCTTCACACAAATTCAGGTAGAACTACTGCAGATCGTAGTAGGTCGTAATGCACCTGCTGCCAATGGGTAACGTTCGTTCAATCAGCTCATAGTGGGGTGACGTTCGTTTTCCAGTCTACTCAAACTCGGATAGTCACACGCTCTGCGTTCCCCAAAAGTGTATCGCAGAAACGTTTCAGGAAGAACCAATCCACCAACTCAAATGACCAACCTAAAAAACGACCAACCAACCTCTGCTCCTGGTCCGCCAGGCTTTTTATAAGCCGGGACTCTTTCTCAGTCGGGGCTACTTGCAAGATGGCGCCGCTATTCTTACTCCATCCGTCACGGTACCCGCCGACTGAGTGGCCAGATCCCGGTGGGAAGTCCGTGGGGAGACAAGATTTGTCCGTACAGCTTCGTGTACATGCGGACAGGCTGAGGAGCACATCATACATAGCTGCCCCGAATATGATATACAGAGACAACCCCACTGGCCCCAAAGATACAACACTGGAAGAGAATCTTTATGAAACTCTCTGTGAACTACAAAATGCGGTGAAGTTTATTCAAGATTCAACATTGCAGATACAGACATTATATTTTCAGGCGAACAAACAAAGAAGAATAGGTGTGCATAAAGGGTACGGCACTCACCGTCGGGAGTGGGTTGGGCCCTGCCAGGTTAAGCAGTTGTCCAGAACATTGCTGTGACTGGCCTTTAATGCAGATAGACAGTTGGCTGCTGCTTAGATACCAACATTGGAGCTTAAACAGAAATGTGTTAAACTTCTTCTTCTTCTTCTTCTTCGTACGCTGTCAGAGGTCAACCTGTATTTTTTCGAAAAAAGCACCGGCCATCCTGAGGCTGTCGACACTGCCATGGAGCTTGTCTAGTGTTGGCACTGGTGATGGCCACATGTGCTTTTTCTGATCCTCGTATGTCGGGCAGTTTTGCAGCAAATGTTCAGCAGTCATTTTCCCGGTACCACACGAGCATTCGTCAGTGCCACCTATCTTCAATTTGTTGAATAGATGGTACCTCAGTCTATTGTGGCCAGTGCGAAGTCTGAAGACCACGACCTGCTCTCTTCTGTTCAACTGGTAATAGGCATCGTTTTTTGTGTAGCCAGTATGTTCTGTTTCCCATTTGGTCATGTATCTAGCTCTAATAAGCCTTTTTGACACTTCGTATGTCACACTAGTATCTGGTTGTGGTAGTCTTGCACCTTCTTTTGCCAGTCTGTCTGCCTCCTCGTTGCCTTCGATGTTACAGTGGGATGGAACCCACTGTACCACTACTCTTTTTGGTGCGGACTGCTGGCATAGTTGACAGAGTACTGCTCTTAAATCATTAAGTTCGGTATTTTTCTGGCTTTTTAGTGCTGTGACTACGGCCAGGGCATCTGTAAGCAGGACTATATGGCTTTCATTCCTTTTACCTTTCACCATTTCTTCTGCTGCAGCCCTCAGTGCCTCTGCCTCCGCTCTGAAATTGCTTGTGTATTTTCCAGTTGCCACTGATAGTGTTATTTTTCTACCATTTCGTAGGCTCAGGAATACCCCCGCCCCTCCATTCTGTGTTGAGTTTGTTACAGAACCGTCGGTGTATGCATGGGTCCAGTCCATGCTTGGGTAGTTTTTCGTTATGTACCTCAAGGTTATGTCTCTTCTTTCTTTTTCAGTCTGACTGTTTTTGTTTCCAATACCTGGTATATTTTCTACCACCTCCGGAATGATATGCTGCTTCCAGGTAGGTTTGCGTACAGTAGGGATGCGCTTCGGTGTTGTTAGTGCGTTCATAGGGTCTTCGTTCATCTTTGCTTTGGCTATTTCTGCAAAGTTTCTCCGCTTTAGTTTCCCATTTCCAAATTTTTTTAGTCTCTGATGCATTGGATGGTCAGTCAGTCTTCTGAGTTTCTCTGCTTGCTGCTGGGCTCTGCAGTCTCTTCTGTCGTTCATGGATTGCAGTTTTGTAATCATTTCAAGTTCTACAATTGAAATGTGTTAAACGAGCTGCAGTGATTTTTAAATCAATATACAGGCAGAATAAAACAAACATGTCATCATATATCCGCTGCAGCGGTCAGCGACTCATAGCTGACTGGTAGCGTAGGACCAGCGAAATAGAACTGCCAAAACCCTTCTACACCTCCACGCGGTGATCCTAGATAACATGCTGCAACAGAGCAGACTGGCTAAGGAGAAGGGATCGAGGAGGGAATGCTAACTCGGTACTTAAAAAATGCTTGCTGAAGTCGGATGTGTTGAACCGAAAGGTGCAAATATCCCAGTCAAACTGTAAACTAGGACACAACTCATTCCGTTCTCTGGACTACATTCTGCTACTTAGGCCCGTGCCAGGGTTTGGTAGCGGGAGATTGAGAACGAACGAAGCCAAGCCATCATATATCTTACAGAATTGGTTCGGCAGTTTTTTTACGGATGCACCTGAGCAGGTCCCAGCTTTGGTAGGAGCAGGATGTAGCCGGGATGAGGATTTCCTGCTTAGCTGGCTAGGATCGAGCAGCTTAATACTCCATTGTGTTAGGACAAGTGCCGCGGAGGGTAGTTAACCCATGTTGGAGTTCATCTTAATAGACTCAAACAATAGAGTGAAATAGGACGCAGCCTCTTAGGCGCCGTCTATGCTGCTCTAGGCAAACCACCTAACCATGGGTGGTATTTTAACATGCCACTCAGGTGGTCGACTTTTGCGACATGCTCTCTGTGGGGCAGTGGTTCTATTCTTGTATTTGTCATACACAGACAACCCGGCGAACCACTCCGAAAATGTTTATGTTGCCAACCCCAAACACAACTTTACTGAGACGCACTTTAAGTTTTGCATAATAAGATACACTTGTTCTTGTCTGTCCTCCTCTGTAATGGAACTGTCACGGAAAACCAGAAGAACACTGGTAACTAAAATATAAAGTTGACATCCAATGTTCAGTGGATACACACAGTTCTGAGAAATGAGAGCCTGACAAACATTATTGCAACGGTATTATTTCAGTGTTAAAGTATTACGTTTCTTTAGCAAGTGATTCAGTTCTGGGACAGGCTTTCTAACTCAGGATTCTGTCTTTCCATTTCTGCCTGTCGTCTGCGGCCGTCTTCAGCTCAGCATATGTCTTCACCTCCATACCTCTGCATGTTTGTGTCAAAAATGTATTTCTTGGTCTGCCACTTCCTCTCATCGCGTAGGCTGTGGTCTAGACAGGTCAGTCGTTGTTTTTGTGTATCTTTTGTTGCAGTTTTCTTTTCTCACGCACTTCCGCCAACACCATCTCCTTTGGTTTCCTCTGTGTTCAGCTCACTTTATTCATCTCTGGGTACCACGACGTCTCGGACACTAAAATATGTTGATCCCATCAAACACTACAATGATCTAGAATAAACTATACTAGAGGGCATGGCACCTGGCAGGTGAGACAGAGGGAGATCGAGAGCGAGATTGACACAGGACTTCAAAGAGGATCTTGAGTTGAGTGTGACAGAGATGGCATAAGATCGAAAGTCTTACACATCGGCTTTTATGAGATCGATGGTATGCAAAGGACTTGCTACAGAGTGGTGAATGGTGGAGAAGTACGATCTGTGATGATATCACAAGATCTGTAAATTGTTAAACAGATGGTGTTTAAGTCTGAAGTCGTCGGTAATTGGACTTATAGACTTGTGCCCTTGTGGTAAGAACAGACAAATAACAGAACTCATTCTCAAGACCCGTTAACTCCATAAGATGGACATGGGGACAATACCATCATCATTATCTGGTTGATCAGTCCTAACATTAGTTTTAAAGTTGTCTGAGTATGTGTCTCCGTTTGATCCTATCCTATGCAGGACTCATCATTTCACGATAGGTTCAATTTCACGATAGGTTCGTACTCTAATGTCCTTGCATGCCTGAGATGTAAATGTGAGGTTAGGTCGCCACTCTTCCTCCTTTTCCGTGTATCTTATACTCTAGTATCTGCTGTATAAGTCTTACATGTCGCATATTGCGTCCCAGCCAACTGAATCTTCGTTTTTTTCATCACTTTCAATATGTACCTTTCTGCAACTGTCTCAGTAAGGACATTGTCATTGGATCTGCTTTCTGTCCAATTCACTTTTTCCATTCAACGGTCGAGTTTCCAACGTCCATTTGTGGTACCAATTCAGAAGAGGTCCGACAGAAAGATCCTATCTCACCGAACCTCTTCTCCGCATGTTTGGAATCAGTCATCAGCCGATGCAACTGGGCTACCTTTGGCATCCTTAATTACGGCAGACGCCTCAATCACCTTCGATGTGCCGATAACATAGTGCTCATCACAGCGCCAGAAGCAGAAGCCAACCAAATGATGCAGCTAGTCGATGGAGAGGGCAGGAAAGCGGGTCTGGAGATAAATGTGATAAATGTGTGTCGAAGATCTAAGTGTTAAGCAATCACTTCGTCACTTATGATCCAGTCTTCCTTGGCGAGGTATGATTAGAGGATGTCAATGAGTATATATATCTTGGGCTCCTTCTCAATATTGAGAATAGCCTGGAACCTGAACTGACAAAGACGTCGCCGAGTGGGTTGAGCAGCCTTCTCGTATTTTAACACGGTCCTGGACTGTTGCCAGGACATATGAACCTCCTTTAATTCCACTGTACTCCCCGATGGGCTACGGTGCTGAGACGTGGACACTAACAAAAGCAGTAGAGGACAAATTTAAAGTGACCCAGGCCTTCCTTGAGAAACGCTTGATCGGAATCTCTCCGAAACCAACGTATGCAAAGTCTCCACAATTCTGAGATAAAACGATTGTCCCTGGTGAATGATGCAGTAATCCATACAGACAAGGAAAAACATAGATGGGCAGGTCACATTTTTCGACGAAACGATGGTCGATAAAGCACAGCGACAGCAGTCTGATACCATCGAGACAAGAAGAGACTAGTGAGAAGATTTGCTGCACGTTGTAACATCTGAGATGGCTTTAGAGGAGTACTCACCACGCACTGGACTTCGGTAGCCCAAGAAAGGGTCCACTGAAGAAGAAGTTGGGACCCGCTGCTACTTTGAGGAACGGGTCATCATGAACACGACCAAGATCATCATACGGTAGCACAACATTTCAAACGCTTCCAAGCTTTGTTCATCCGTCTTTGCTAGAGTTCACGTTTCAGCCCCTTACAGTGCAATTGGTAAACATGAGTAGTAATTATTCGTTCCCCCGGTTCTAGTCTGATATTCTTTGAGGTTATCAATTTGTTTTCAGAAGCCATATTTTTTTTAATCAGTGCAACTTTTGTCTTAATTTTCAAATCAGTGCGTGCATCTTATGTGATGGATGGATTGCCCTAAATGTGAAAAGTGGAAAATGTATTTTGTTCGATTATTTGTTCATTCGCATGCCTATGTTGCTTGGTTATTACCATAGTATTTGCCTTCAATGTGTCAAAATTCAAAAAAATTGTTCAATCAAAAGTTGCAACACTGCTACCGATCCTGCCACTATGACTTGATCATTGGTAAATTTGATAGATATAACGTTGACACCCCTATTACAATTCCTAAAAAATTTTCCATCCTTATCATCTCTGAATATGTGTTTTAGAGATTCAATGAAAGTACGCAAACCTGCTGTATTGAAACATATCCCTCTCCACTTCTGCTGAAGGGTAAATCGCAGACAGGCCACAATGTTTATAAGGGAAACAGCTGAAAATAAGCCTAACCCACTTTTAATCGATTAATCAAAACATCCAGTTCCCCGTGGAGGATAGGTCTCCCAACAAATACATTCCAATGCATCAACCATTGACCGATCTGATTTGTTGTAAGTTTTGAGGCGTAATGTTTCTACGGGAAGAATATTTAGTCGACTCTTATTACACGCATAGCTTTTAGAGCAAGGTAATGTAAATTAAACTGGTTGTATGCAGACTCTGCAGAGTCTTCTAAACCAGTATAAAGACGTTAAGTTAAGTTAGACAACTGGCAAGTTACAGTGGTACTATTCTTTGCTCAATTTCAGTCCCCGGTAATACACGGGCAGTTGACTGTGGCGAGTTCGAATCGACTGCACGATATGACTAATGGAGGCGAAGATGACCTATAGCATTGACGTCATTTCCCGAGAGAAGTGAACCGTTCAAAACTGGCGATGCACTACTTATGACCTTGTAACCTTAGTTAGGATGTAGAGTGCACTGAATGAATGCATGTTACATCGATCATTTGTTTTTTCCTACTAAAAAGAAACTGTTGCGAGTCAGGGCTCTTTGCAAAATGACTGCAATCAATAATGTTGAGCAAAAGAGTGGCACTTTCGTGAAAAGTTGTTTGGTTCTATAATGTTTAGTTAATGTCTTGGAATTTGTTTAATGACATAAAACTGGCTGAAGTCAGAGTGGTCTAGGGGTTAAACTCGCTCGGCTTCACAATTCCAACGTACTAGGTTCGAATCCCGCCGTGGCGGCGGAACTGAGATGCTAAACAACAACAATTCTGTTGTGTCCAGTTTGACAGACACGGGTTGTTCTTTCTCATGCTGCGAACGCTCCTCTGCGTGAGGAGAGTATGACGACCTACCGTTCTGCACACTTGCCAAGAAACTTATAACAGCCAAATAGTTTGCCGGTTGTAGGAGGCGACGTTCTGCAAAGGACACTGAACTTATTTTTTTTCTGTAAAAAAAAGAGTTAAAATTAGCTTTGATGTAATGCACCTTCATAAGTTGGGGATTGGATCATAAAGCGCCTTATCGATTGGCTTACGTGATCAGTCAGACCATTGTAACATAATTACTTCTTGTGTTGTAGTTGTTGAATGCCAAGAATGAGTGTGTGTCCTGGTCAGGGCGTTAAGTGGCGTGTTATAGTAGCTTAACCCACATCCTGGGTGTGCTGATGAAGGTGGACCGGGGACCTCCGAACTCGGTTGTGCTATGCTTGGCTTCATATGCGTATCGTTAACTACTACAGGGATTGCGTCGATCCCCCAATCTTCTTCATCTTCTTCGTAAACTGTCAGACGTCAACTTGAATTTGTTCGAAGAAAGCAGCTGTCATACTGAGGCTGTCGACACTGCCATAGAGCTTGTCTGGTGTTGCCACTGGTGATGGCCACATGTGCTCTCTTTGGTCCTCGTATGTCGGGCAGTTTTGCAGCAGATGTTCAGCTGTCATTTTCCCTGTACTACAAGTGCATTCGTCAGTGCCACCTATCTTCAGTTTATTGAATAGATGGTACCTCAGTCTGTTGTGGCCTGTGCGGATTCTGAAGACCACGACCTGCTCTCTTCTGTTCAACTGGTAACAGGCATCGTTTCGTTTTTTGTGTAGATCCCCCAATCAATTTGTGAGATAGAGTTAAAGGACAAGGTAAATGGCACAGAAAACCGGAGGAGACAGGATAGAGCTAACGTACAGGCTAAGCTGCATGGCGGACCCTAGGTATCCTAACGGAGCCCAATTGAGTAAAAAATGTTTAACATTTACGGGTAGCACCTGTTAAAAATTCATAACTAATTAAGCGTTTGGACCGAAGTTGGATCCATGGATAGAGAGCACGAAGGAAAGTCACGTCTAAGTACTTACACATTTAACAGAAAGGAATGCCTCACCGGGAGAGCAAGACATAACTTGTCACTATCCGAAAAACGAGATGAATAGAAGACTGATCATGCTTCCATAATCCTATTTTCTTACCAAGCGCTGTTTATATATTTCTCCTTACCAAGCGCTGTTTATATATTTCTCCTTACCAAGCGCTGTTTATATATTTCTCCTTACCAAGCGCTGTTTATATATTTCTCATTACCAAGCGCTGTTTATATATTCTTCCTTACCAAGCGCTGTTTATGTATTCTTCTTTACCAAGCGCTCTTTATATGTTCCACGCTAGGATGCTTTACATCATTTGCTCTCTTTCTCTATCTCTCTCTCTCTCTCTCTATATATATATATATATATCTTTCGCTACGCCTCTGCATCTCATGATATAAGAGACGCGACTAAGGCAAGTCAAAAGATAGTCAGAAGGGCTCCAGACTCTGGCTGAACAGTAATCGAACACAAAGGGTAAAGAAATAAAATCAGAAACAACATAAAACAATCGAGTTCTTTCACAGTTCCTGCCAAAGTCCATATCCATCTCACGAAAAGACATGTTATTGGATATTGAACCACTGACAGGATTTAATTTTCTTTAAGCCCATAAAAAAGAAAACTATATTGATAATAATACTTCTCCTTCTTGCGTTCTCTCATTGATTTTTACACCACCAGACGAGTTCCAGCCATGAACTCGACCGTTGTCTGGGCCTCTTCTTTAGCTTAGTACAGCTTTGAGTTTAGTGCTGTGTTATAATAATACTTGAATCAATACTTCTTTAGCTGACGATACCGACACCTCGTGGCTGTATTCTTAGCAAGGCAATATGTGGACAACATGCGAGGCCAAAACATAGCCACGAATTAGTAGCTGCATCCTATCTGTCAATTCCTGGTGCATGAATCATCATTTATTTTGTTATCGTCCTGAGTTTGTTCGTGTCTTCATTCATGCTACCAACTTATTCTATATCATATATATATATATATATATATATATATATATATATATATATATATATATATATATATATATATATATATATATATATATATAATTTATGTAGCCTGCGAGACCTGGACCATTACAGCAGATATCCAGGGCAGAATACATGCAATGGAAATGAGATGCTACAGAAAACTCCTAAATGTTACATATTAAGATCGTGTCACGAACGAAGGAATACGTCAGAGAGTTGAAGACGGTATTGGTCCTTTTAAAGTTCTGTTCACAGCTATCAAAAGACGAAAGATGGCCTGGTGCGGGCACGTCGCGAGGTCCAACGGAATTACCAACTCGATACTCTTTGGTTCCGTACCGGGACAGAGAGGGCGAGGACGTCAAAGGAAGAGATGGGTGGACAACATTACTGAGTGGTCAGGCCTTCGTCCCGGTGAGATACGCCAGGCGGCGACAGACAGAGAGGGATGGCGTGGGATTTTGGGAGTGTCTCCATGTCTGCTCCAACGACCTGATGGGTTACGGGATGAACTGAACATATATATATATATATATATATATATATATATATATATATATATATATATATATATATATTTATATATACACGTTCTGTCAATCTACCATGTCCATAGCTTCATTCATTTTGTCAACCCCCGCTCCCCTCCCGTACCTTCATTTACTATGTCAATCCCTCGTGTCAGTATTTTTCATTCATTCTGTCAATCCATCATGTCCATATTTTTCTATGAATATGTCAGTTCCTTATGCCTGTATCTTTCATTCATTCTGTCAACAATGCCTCACATCAGTATCTTTCATTCATTCTGTCATTCCCTCATGTACGCATCTTTCATTCATTCTGTCAATTCCTTGTGTTCGTACCTCCATTCACGCTACCAACTCATTCTGTTACACCTATCTCGTACGTATGTATCTTCGTCTTTTCATTTATTCTTATTATGCCACGTTTATTCTGCATGTAAATATATGTTTACAGTCAACATATCCTGCATGTAGATATATGTTTACAGTCAGTCAACACATCCTATGTATACACTTTTTTTCAGTCAACTTATTCTATATGTACATATATTCATTCAGTCAGCTTATCCTTTTAGACCTTAACATACCTACGTTTATTGTCAATTCCTCGCACAGCGTATCTCCATTCACTCTGTCAACAATATCAAAAACGTATTTTCCTTAACTCTGTCAACATATCACAAAAGCATTTTCATTAACTCTGTCAACATATCACAAAGGTATTTCCTTTAACTCTGTCAACATATCCCAAACGTGTCTAGTATCTCCACTTCACTCTGTCAACATACCACACCGCTTCACTATATTTCCTCCGTTTCCATTTGGTCTGCACTATGTGACATCCAAATAAGTATGAACAAGGCTTCCACGCTTTACAGCGCAAGTGGATGGAAAAGTAAGTATGCAAGGCCATCCTCACTTCGCCCCGCTCCTTTCACTACCTGGGTTCGGCTTTCGGAACGCTAGGCTAGGTTTATTGGTGGCATGGTAAGCCTCTCCCGTAGCTGACAGTCGGGTCGTGTCACTTCCTCGCTCTAGTCCAGTCTATGTTTAGGAGTGTTAGGCTGGTACGTGCAGATATCCGGATCTGAATGAACGATTTTTACAGGTAGAATTCACTTTGTCAGTGAAAGATGAACAACTACCTGTGAATTTATCACTTGTTGCTCTAATTTTTTGTGTTGGATTATTTCATTTCTACTGAATCATTCTTGTTATTTCTGGTGCAGTGTTTAGTGAGTGATAATTGTAGTATATGTGCATCTACATAAATCGTACGTATAGATTCATAGTGTGTGTAATTTGTATCGTATACTTTATCGAAGTAGTAATGGTCAGTGATGTATAATATATTTGTAGATGTGTAAATTTAGTTGTGTGGTAGACCACTCGCTTTCTTATGAAAATGTACCGGGAACGAATCTCGCTATCTGTAAGGTCCAATCAACCCAGCTGTAAATGGGTACCTGGATACGACCAGGGAGTTCAAAGTCAGCGAGGAAAAGACCACCCTTTCTCACACAAGCTGGGGCTTAGTATACTTTAGTCTCTAACAACTTCATTCTCCGACAGTAGTGTAACTAATATGGGATAATCCTTAACTAAAGTCTCTTAACAACTTCCTTCCCCGAAAGTAGTGTGACTAATATGGGACAAATCTTTACTAAACGCAGACCAGTAGCAGACACTGATGTCGGGGATGAAGTGTTAGAGACTTCATTGCTACTTGTATGAGATCTCAGCTGGTTTATAAGGTGCGGATGATCGTTCCATTCCTCGCTGCCTTCACTTGCCTAAGGGGGAAGTCAGGTGCCCATTTGAGTGTGCCCGGTAACGGGATGTGAGCTCCATGCCTTGCGGAGTCTGTAACACGCTGACTCTGTGGCTACATGCGGTCCGCCATGCCTTATTATGGGCCCGTCAAACCTTATTATGGACTTGTCAAGCTTTATTATGCGGTCAGTCAAGCCTTAGTATGGGCCCGATAAAGTCTTGTTATGCGTCTCGTCAAGTCTTGTTATGGTCGGTTTAGCCTTAGAATGCGGCCCATCAAGCCTTATTATGGGTGGGTCAAGCCTTATAATCCGACCCGCCAAGCCTTATTATGTCACCGGTCAAGCCTTATTATGGTCCGATCTAGTCGTATTATGCAATCCTGGCCCTGTTGCCTGCATCATGAGTCACAGTTAACAACGTGAAAGTGTGTGATGACAAACATCTGAGAAGACAATCACTGTACCAGGAGGATTAGCCTCTGCCTTCAAGTGAAGTAAAAGATCACCACTACTACTGCCCCTTTAACATTTTCACTGGTGGTTTAAGTAGCAATGATTTTATTTGGTTGCAAAATTGCCACATCAGTTACACAGTGCTCTGTCGCAGACATTATGTAAGAAGTGATATACAGTGGTCAAAACATAGCTGGGCGGGTTGCATGATGGGAACCATGATTGTCGGTGCGCCTCGTGACCTAGTACATCTCCATTCTTCGTCATCTTCTTTCGTTCACTTTAAAATATTCTCAACATCTGTAGTGTTGTATCTTGAATAAACATCACTGTCTTTTGTAGTTCACATAAAGGTCAATAAAGTTTCTCTTCCAGTGTTGTTTCTATGGGCCAGTGAGATTTTCTCTGTATATTATATTCGGGGCAGTTTTGTAGTATGTGCTCTGCTGTCTGGGGTGCATGTACACATGGCTGAGTTGCCAATCTTCATTTGTGTGTACATGTAGCTGCGAAGTCGGTTGTGTCCTGTTCTAAGGGTACCTCTGCATGTCTTCAGCCCCTGTTCTCTGTTGGAATGTGTTCCCACGACCTCCGTTTTTCACCCGGCTGGCGCTTTGACGTCGTATTGGCATCGTTTACTGTCATATAAGACCTACCTCTGGGGCTAAAAGTCAACCTTGACAAGATTATCGGGTTCCAGCAACGTGTATTTTAGGTACACTTTACCAGGAGAGGCCCTGCATTGTGCTTCATTATCCCATTTGAACCTTCATTTTCCCATTTGAACCATTTTCCCATTTGAACCTTCATTATCTCATCTGAATCTATACACACAGTTATTTGGGAGTTTTGAAGATCTCTCCACCACATCAACTTGGATCCAGAGCACTAGACATCGTCTAAACATATTTTTTTTTTAAAACATGGCGAACAGAAAGAAGACTTAACATTTGTTTTTGTTTAATGCCCACAATGACCAAGTTTACTCTTCTGTGCGCCCTGAAAAGTACTTTAGTGGCGGGTTGTAGTAGCTTTCCTAACATCCCGAGCATGCTGATGAAGGTAGATCGCGGTCGCCCAATTGGGTTTTGTTATGCTTGGCTTCATCTGCGTGGCGATCACTACTACTGGGATCACATCGATCCACATTTCGTCAGCCAGGCTGCATCGAAAACAGCCTGATTTCACGGAATGCTACATGGAAGAGAGATTGTGTTGTGGACTTGGTCAGTGTTTTGTGCCTGACCCTGACGCGACGTCTTGTCAGAGTATTGCGACTGACCCTGACGGGACGTCTTGTCAGTGTATTGCGCCTGACCCTGGCGCGACGTCTTGTCAGTGTATTGCGGCTGACCCTGGCGCGACGTCTTGTCAGTGTTTTGTGCCTGACCCTGACGCGACGTCTTGTCAGTGTTTTGTGCCTGACCCTGACGCGACGCCTTGTCAGAGTATTGCGGCTGACTCTGGCGCGACGTCTTGTCAGTGTTTTGTGCCTGACCCTGACGCGACGTCTTGTCAGTGTTTTGTGCCTGACCCTGACGCGACGTCTTGTCAGTGTTTTGTGCCTGACCCTGGCGCGACGTCTTGTCAGTGTATTGCACCTGACCCTGGCGCGACGTCTTGTCAGTGTATTGCGCCTGACCCTGGCGCGACGTCTTGTCAGAGTATTGCGCCTGACCCTGGCGCGACGTCTTGTCAGTGTATTGCGCCTGACCCTGGCGCGACGTCTTGTCAGTGTATTGCGCCTGACCCTGGCGCGACGTCTTGTCAGTATGTTGTGCCTGATTGAACTAGCGTCTTAGTTTCCCTGGAGCGAAAGAAAAACAAGAAGAATTATTTCCACCGTTTTGTGAAAATAAATTCCAGGATTTCCCACCAAAGACAAAATGATTAAACTTTCACTCCTTGTGGACATTAAACAACAACATTAATTCTATGAATATCTTGTTTCTTGATGATATTCGCCCATCATAGCTGATGATGGCAACTCTCTCTGTTCATCCGTTTAGAATTTGCTCAGTCGGTCGATGAGTTGACTGAGGAGCTCTATATGTGCATGGAAAGATGTCGGGCAGTGAGTACATGGAATGTGCGGTTGGACTTCATTTCACGGGTGGTTGATTGCTGAGCTTGAACGGACAATTCATCTCTATCAATTATTCACTGTCTAGTTCGTATTTCTTCTTGAAATAGATATGGTATTTGGTTCAAATTATAGTTTTTTGTTTTTGTTGTTTTCCTATTGTTGTCCTGGTTCAGCCTTAGACCAGAATCTTTCTAGTTAGGCCTCTCGTCAAAGACACATAGTCAATCTTATACTTCCCAGCCAGCGCACACAGATCCTCAACAGTTCTGACTACGGCAACTATCATTGGCGAGTTACGCAGTTGTTAACGCAAACAAGGCAAAACATTTGTGGGTAGGCCAAGTAACGAGAAGAAAGGATGATCTCTGGAGCACGTGGCCGACAGCAGTCTGGTACTCTCGATGCGAGAAAAGACCCCAGGGCAGGCCTTCAATTAGTTTTTCAGACAACACTACAAATTCCACGTTACGTTGTTGTTGTTTGATACCCACAATGAAAAAGTTTACTCTTTTGTGCGCTCTGAAAAATGCGCTAAGTGGCGGGTTGTAGTAGCTTTCCTCACATCCCGAGCGTGCTGATGAAGGCAGACCGTGGTCCTCCAGGCGACTGTGCCATGCTTGACTCCATCACTACAGGGATCACGTTGATCCACATCTCGTCAGTCAGACTGTCTTGAAGACAGCCTGTTTTCAGGGAACTTTAAATGGATGAGAGATAGTGGTCTTGGTCAGTGTAAGCGCGATACGCTAAAATAAAAGTTACTTTTACCCACTGAGCATTAATAGCCCGAGATATAGATCGTTAGAGACGGAGTTGGTACACACAGCGGTACAACCCTCGCTGAAAATCAGATAGTTAAGTATTAACGATTAACAAATAAATCCGACATTCCTGAACAGGGAAAACACTTAGCTCCGTGGACAAAACTGAAGAAATAAACCATCTGCACGCTAGTATGATTTCAATCGGATAATAACTCGTTTCTGTGCCAAGTTTCGTGTTAAGCTCCCTTCACCTCAGTGAATTACTGCGTCCTGAAACTTAATATTGCTCCGCCCAAAAGTGAATTGTGGGCTTTTCAACGGTAGATTGTGTACGTGTGTTGTGAATCTTAATGGTTTTTTTTGTGAGTTTCATGTTCCATGTTCCCTCCAGTAAAACTTGGAAAACTTGTTGATCATAAACGGTTTACCTTTCCTCCTGGCAAAGTTGTACCACTTTCAAAATCAGATATAGCACCAGATACAATCTATTAGTTATATTCAGACATGTCAGATATTGTGTGGATTTGAGTGTGTGCGTTTTGTCGTAGGCTTTTTTCTGCGATGTAGTGCTTCTTCTGCTGTGTGTCTGCTTTGCCAATTGTCCCAAGATGCGAGATTCAACTCGAAAATTGACACTCCCCCACATATCGTAACTTTTTTACAGGACCGACCTTTGTCACTTTTAGGACGTGATGTAGAGCAGATAGAGTGCAGTGACAATTAAGAAGAGAATACGTACATTAATAGGTAGGGCGACTCTTTGATCCGTTGGACAATCACTGCATCTCGCTTTCTTATAGGACGCTCTTATTACAACACTATGTTCATTTTGTTGTTCGCCACATTTGTTATTATTACAAGTAAAGACCAGTTCTCTGTTTAACGGTTGCTGTACTAGAGAGTTGTCCAGACTCCCAAAGAACTTTGTGTGGAGGTTCGTCTCTGTGGACCTGTGCTAAGGCAAGAACGCAGTTGCCTAAGCATATAACCGTCTTGTAAGATATGTTTGGTTGTCTATACTACTTACAATACGTACACATGAATGATAAGGTCTAGTCTGTAAGGAGTTATTCAGGCAGTTATGTCATTTTCTCGTGCGGAACAGGCCACCTGCGCTGCTCAATCAGGGCAGTGATAGTTGTCTCTCGTTTAGTCGACTTTCCTTGAATAATAGTCTTCGTTTCCAGGAAATTGATTGTTTTTCTTTTTTTGCTTTTGTATTGTTTCATCTGTTGCTAATCTTTGCTCATGTATACGTCATTCCTGTCACAGTTTGTTTTGCTTAATGAGTTCTCCACCCGTGTGCAAATCTCTAATTAGACGTCATTTCTGAAATATATGGCAACAATCTTCTCTCACATTTAAGATTTACACGTGGGACCTTGGTGCGTTTATGAGTATATTTTAAAACGTTCTTTCTAGAAAGAGATGACCCATTACCAAGTTTTTTAAATGTAATGTTAATGGGTGTTATGTCTAAGTATCTTATTAACTCCATCAGTATATGAAATTACCTGAATTAGTTAAACATATTATTGCCTCATTTAGAATATGAGATTACGTGGTTTACATAAGTGAGTTAATATATAATTCATTCGTTTATGAAGAAGTACAGTATTTTAATGTAACATGTGTGATAAGTGCTTACGTGGTTTACCTAGGCGATCTAACATGCGTTTATGGGTGTTCAAAAAAAGTGTTTTAACATATGAGTGTTAGATACGCATGTTATGTCATTCACACATTTATGAGTGATTTATGTATCTTAGTATTTGTTTCTCGGGGCAAAGTTACATGATTAAGCATCTATACCTGTCTTTCGGGCGTTTAAGAGTGTTATATACGTATATGAATGCCCTAATGTAGTCAGCTATAACGACACTCAAATTCCACAAGAATATTGAACGGAGCTAATAGATGGCAGCTTTGGCGAAAATGTCTAAAGGGTGCCATAAAGCAGTGATTCGTTCGATATCGTCATACTGGAATATCAAAGGAGACCAGAAGGCCGACAGTCTAGTCAAAAGGGAAAGAAAAACTAATACAGCAGGAATACCTGGTCAACTACTAAGAAGAAAAAGTCACAATAAAACGACGACACAATACAAAGTGACGAGATTGCTACCCTAAACATCAGGTAGATGATGAATAGTACCAACTTTCCAAAACATACCAGGTTATCAGAATCTCCAAATTCACCACAACAGAATGAGACACCACATTCAGGATCAGTACCACCAGCCTGTGTTTCTGCGGTCTGGCAAACATGACTGAAGCGTATATTCTTCAGAACTGGCCCCAGCACATAGATCTGCGCAGAAGGACGTGGCCCACTCCTTTCAACGAGAAACTGTAGGGCTGTAGTGAGACTGAAAAAGACGGCAAACTTTATTGGAGAGTCCCAGTCTAAATGAGCAATGTTCGCAAGAGAAGCAGACGAAGACATTCTAAATTCGTCATTTGTAATAATTAACTCTAGATTTACGATTTATGAAAGTATTTATGCTACTGGGTGGGAAATTTTAATACATTTTTTTAGGTCTCTAATCGTTGTATAATCAGGTATGCTACATTGTTTCTTTGCTTTTAAAGCTGAATTTACCGTTATAATCTACACAGTATATGCGGGTTGTAACAAGGAAACTTAACTGGTTGTAGTAGTTTCCCCTTTAGTCTGTGGATTATTGATTGGGATAACTAGACCTCCAGGGCTCATGTTTCACTGTCTGGATTAACCGCGCTTTGACCGTTTGGAATACTCGACTTTAGACAACAACCATGGACCAGCACTGACAGCCTCAACAACTGTAAAGCTGATATAGGTAAGCAGTTATTTTTGTGTTTGTTCTTGTCTTATCTTGTCTGTGTTATCATCTCTCAGCCTTGCTGTAATCAATCAATCAACATTTTTCAGCTTCCCGTGCAACATAAATCTTCAACAATTTACATGCCAAGTCATCAAATGTTGAGCTGCCTATATATTTTCAAGTTTTAGTGGCTAAATATTTCTACAGAATAGAGTAGTCAGCCTCATACACGCCATTAATAATAGTATCACAGTATAAGAGACATATATACGAACATCAGCTCATGTATCAACTTATGTCTTTCAACACCGTTGAGAGATGAAATTTTATATCCTGTGCCACGTAAGTGATCTTTGTTATTTTCAATCCATGCCTATATACTTTTATTTTTAGAACCGATAACCCATATTTTTCTTAGTCTTCTTCTTGCTCTGAAACCTGGCTGGCTCGTGTTATAGGCTGGCGCTACTTAACGATTTGGAGACATTCCTGTCTTGTGACCAAACCATTATATTGTCTGTATGTCTATATTATGTGATGCATGACGCTGTTCCAATTCATTTGTCAGTTTCCTCAGTTTTCTGCCACTGTTTTATCTAGTAACCTACATTAAGAATAACAGGTCTATATGTGATGTTAGAAGAAAAAGAAACCATCGTCTACCATAATCTTAATCGGCAAGGATTGGTCACCATTCTTAACGTTAGGACAGGACATAACAGACTAGTAAAACACTTACAAACTTCGTTTGTCAGCTTCAGCATTGTGCACGTGTAAAATGAACGAACAAACTGCAAAACATGTTTTGAATTCTGCTCTCTGTATATCAAGTTGTGGAAGACACACTGATCAAATAACTCTTCATCTTTATCTTCGTCGTTCGTTCTCAAACTCCCGCTGCAAGTAGCAGAATGCTGACCAAAGAACGGAATTCGTTGTGTCGTCGTAGGTTACTTGTTGACTGCGATTTTTGCACCTTTCATTCCGACACATCTGACTTTAGCATGTCATTTATGGGTACCAGCTTAGCCTTCCCTCTTCGATTCTCTTTTTCTTAGCCAGTCAGTCCTGCTGCAACCTGTTATTCAGGATTACCATGTGGAAGTGGAGAAGAGTATTGGTAGCTCTGGGTCATCGGTCCTGACGCTAGCAGTCATTTTTTGGTCGCTGATCGCTACAGCTCATGCACTGCTCGGCATCTTGACCTCGTCAAAAAACTTTAATAACACCAATCTCAAAGCTCTACTGAGCTACAGAGCAGCTCGAGGCAAAGGTCAAACTAATCACAGAAACTCATCTGACGAACACACAAGAAGTTGGATAAAAGTAATCTTGACCACTTGACCAAGCCTTCTTTTTCTTTCTGAAAAGGACGTTGTTACGTGGTATCGTTATTGACAGCGAGGCTGTGATATCTGCGCCTTTCGGTCGTTTTTTTGTTGGGGGGGGGGGGTAGTACTTGGTTTCCATTCGCACTGCGATGCATAATCTCTAAGCCAGACTACGTTAATACATCCTGTCTCCAGGGCCGCCACTTAGAACCGGCAGATGACCATCTAGATAACTCACCCTATTCAATGAATGCTGTCAGCTTATTCATTGTGCTTTTCCTTCAACCTCGCAGTATATCTCGTTGCACATACTGTGATCATTCATGCTTGTTACCTTGGCCACGGTGCATGTCTGTAACTGACACCATAGATTTGATATGGGCATTCTGTCTCCACTAGAACGTTTGGAGGTCACAGTAATGGTGATAGCCAGTATGGCACAAAATTTGCTTGTTTGGGTTCGTGCTTCTTTCCCCATGCTCATTCTAGTATCGTCTGAGAGCAGACTTTCCAGATGTTTGAAATCAGATCTCTAGAAGACACTGTTACTTGGAAACCTGTAATTTAAACTTCCATGCCTGCTCCCAGGTAGTCTACGGCTAACCGTAATACATTCTTTGTTGTGTTTGTTTTTATTGCGTTCGGCTTATTTCTCTATTCCCCAAGGCGGTGTGCGATGAACTGTGGTTTTTATTTTTGCGGCTGTCGGCCTAGTGCATCCGACTTCAGCATGTATTTTATGTAAGGGTCTGCTTCCGCTTCCATTTTCTAAAGGTTTCCTTCCCCGGGGTAACGGCCGGTGCTGTGATGGGGATCGAACCTAGCCCCTTCGGATTGTGAGCCATGTCACTTAACCACTAGCCTACGCCGTCCCCTCGTTTTTGTTTGTTTCTACAATTTTTACTTCTTGTGAATTACTAAGCACATGGTGATGTAGGATATTCGTACATTTTAGAATGTTGCCCGGACAGAGTATAGGAGTAGAGCTGGCAGCCTACTCATCTATCCTCAACTGCTAAGAGTTCTTTTACGTGCTTACCATGTAAACTGAATCCTCTTGTTATTGCGTCAATCTCTAATATAACTAGACGTTGGTCAAACCAACACTGAGATCAGTAGCCGGTTGAAATATATGGGGTTCGAACCCTATTGTTTAATGCTTTCATTTCTAGATAGGCAACCGCCTTTATCTCTCAGCTGTAGCGACCCCTTGTGAAACACTATTAAAAATAATAATTCACCATCAATATGTGCACTACCTGCCAACCAAAGCGATAATATTTCTTCAAAACGCTCAGTCTCTAGTTGTGCAAATACATTTTTTCGTACCCATAGATGCGTAAACATTGAATATATCTACATTAAAAAAAGGAACATGGGCCAATCTTAGATTATTTGTATCACCAAAGAGCTTGTTCAGAAAAGGCCCTAGTGATGACCATTAATGTTTCCTCTGCTACACGTATGTTGTAGACGTTTGTAGTTGATAATAAACAGTCACTTTATTATTGCTTCTGAGACATTCATCGGTATTTTCGGTATCTGTTGAATCGCTGGTGTATCACTCTAATGTGGATTCATCTGTGTCTAAAGATTACCACCTGTGAGTTGCAATGTAGAGAATAATATTAGTCATGCTTAGGAGATAAGCCCATTATTAGCAGAGTAGAGGCAGCAGTCGCACTGTGATGCATATTTCTAAGTACTTAGAAATGTTCCAAGTCAAACTTTTCACTTTCTTGAAACAATGCGTCACCTGTACGAAATGATTCAATTCACATGGTCACTGCTCTTTCCTTTTATTTCGTATGTATGTTATCCGATGTCTAAGACAACTCTACTTTGTGCTATCGTTTTCACTACTACATTGTTGTTAAGTACTACCGGACTGGCTTGGCTTGGCTTCGTTAGTTCTCAATATCCCGCTACCAAACCCTAACATGGGTCTAAGTAGCAGAATGTAGTCAAGACAACGGAATTCGTTGTGTCATAGTTAACATCTTGACTGTCATATTTGTATCTTTCGGTCCAACACATCCGACTTCAGGAATCATTTTTTGATTACCGGGTTAGCATTCCCTCTTCGATCCCTTCTCCTTAGCCAGTCTGCTCTGTTGCAGCCTGTTATCCAGGATCACTCCGTGTAGGTGTAGAATGGTCATGGCAGCTCTTGTTCGCTGGCCCTGACGCGAGCAGTCAGCTATGGGTCGCTGACCGCTGCAGCTCATGCGTTGCTCAGCATCTTGATCCGGTACTACCGGTATCATTTCACCCCTGACAGACCAGTAGGTAGCCAGCCTAGTTTAGTATGTTTTATGGGGATTCTTGAAATTCCCTTATTACACACACTCATTATCATATCTCCTAGGCATGATCTACTCGTGATTCCAAATATATGTACGGTGGATAAATCTAAAACAGTGTCATCATCGACGATGCAGACATTACGATATTTCATTCAATCTACACATCATGCAATGCACGTACTGTTATTGTTGTTGAATTTAGCATATAAACGGTATGCACTTTCATTGTCGCCAATGTAAGTCAGTCTGTCAGACTTCATTTATTGATAACGAAGGGGACAGCGTGGGCTAGTGGTCAAGTGACACGGCTCACAACACAAAAGTGCTTGGTTCGTTCCCCATCACAGCACCGGCCGTTACCCCGGCTGTAAAATTCATGCCAAAGTCGGATTCACTGGGCCGACAGGCGCAAAATAAAAGCCGTAGTGCAACGCACACTGCCTTGGGGAATAAAGAAATAAAGACGAACGCTAAACAAAAACCAAAAAAACTATAACAGCAAATTGATGACGATTACCATCTTAACCAGTGGGGATGTTGAAGAGAAATGGATTTGCCTTCAGTTACTTTCCAAGCATTTCCTGTTTCTTTATAAACAGAATGAAGACAAGTCGAACATAAAAATCGATTGCATTTTAGTTGAGACATTTCATGGAGATGGGCATGTCAGATTCGGAGAGATATTGTTTGTTGTTGTTGTTGAATGCCGACAATGAGTAAGTGTACTCTTTTGTGCTTCCAGAATAGGATGTTAAATGGCGGGTTGTAGTAGCTTTATTCACATCGCAAGTGTGTTGATGAAGGTGTACATGGGTGCTTCAGGTGGTTGTGCTAACAACAGGCAGCTACTCTCAGCTGACCGCTTGCAGCAGAATCAGTGATCCATAATTAACCAAGACCCTATTCCGCTTTCAAGTGGCGGCCCTGAAAACAGGCCGCAACCGTGCAGCTGGCTAATTGATTCGGGATCGAAGAAGGAAGGGAAACTCAGTCCCAAAATTGCCGTGCTGAAAACTGGTATGTCTGGTCGAAAGGAACCTGACATAGCAGCCTCGCTGTAAACTACGATACAACGTTACAAACGTCCTTTTTTCCAGACGAGCACCGATGATTAAGATGAAACCGCAATGTAGAGACATAGCTTCAGATTACGATTAGCAGAGTGGTAGAGTACTCGCCTTATATCCTCTTCTTGGTACGCTGTCAGACGTCAACTTGAATTTGTTCGAAGAAAGCAGCGGTCATCTTGAGGCTGTCGACACTGCCATAGAGCTTGTCTAGTGTTGCCACTGGTGATGGCCACATGCGCTTTCTCTAGTCCTCGTATGTCGGGCAGTTTTGCAGCAAATGTTCAGTGGTCATTTTCCCTGTACCACAAGTGCATTCGTCAGTGCCACCTATCTTCAGTTTATTGAATAGGTGGTACCTCAGTCTGTGGTGGCCTTTGCGGAGTCTGAAGACCAGGACCTGCTCTTTTCTGTTCAACTGGTAATAGGCATCATTTTTTGTATAGCCAGTATGCTCTGTTTCCCATTTGGCCATGTATCTGACCCTAATAAATCTTTTTGACTATTTGTAGGTCACACTAGAATCTGATTGTGGTAATCTTGCACCTTCTTTTGCCAGTCTGTCTGCCTCCTCGTTGCCTTGAATGTTACAGTGGGATGGAACCCACTGTACCACTACTCTTTTTTGGTACGGACTGCTGGCATAGTTGACAGAGTACTGCTCTTAAATCATTAAGATCTGTATTTTTCTGGCTTTCTAGTACTCTAACCACGGACAGGGCATCTGTAAACAGGACTATCTGGCTTTCATTGCTTTCGCCTGTCAGCATTGCTTCTACTGCAGCCTTCAGTGCCTCTGCCTCCGCTCTGAAATTGCTTGAGAATTTTCCAGTTGCCACTGACAGTGTTATTTTTCTACCGTTTGTTAGGATCAAGAATACCCCCCCCCCTCCCCCCTCCATTCTGTGTTGTGTTTGTTACAGAACCGTCGGTTTATGCATGGGTTCAGTCCATGCTTGGGTAGTTTTTCGCTATGTACCTCAGAGTTATGTCTCTTCTTTCTTTTTCATTCTGGCTGTTCTTGTTTCCAATACCTGGTATATTTTCTACCACCTCTGGAATGATATGCTGCTTCCAGGTGGGTTTGACTAGCTTTATATGACAAAGGTATAGGGTATGAATCCCGCTATCAGTACGCTTTAGTCGACCCAACTGCAAATATGTACCTGGCATGCGAATAAGGAAGTAAAGGCAGTGAGAAAAGGAATTGACCACCCTACCTCATACGATATGTGGCTTAGTATACTGAAGCCTCTAACAACTTCATTGCTCGACACAAGTGTAGCTACCTTGTGACAAACCTTGACTTATAAAAGCTGTTTAGCGCATGTGCAATGCAGTGTTGAGCCTATACTCGTTATCTGATGTCACCGGTGAAAAAAAAAGAGATATGTAAATGAGAAGGCAATAAAGATGCAGACAAACTAGTAAAGTGTGTATGAGCTTCCTGGCAAACAGACCTGAGCATGACATATAATGAGGCCAAGACCATAGATACAACCAGCTTCAGGGAACAATGAGCTGATCAACACTCCATCCCAACTTTCCAGAAAAGAAGACGACTACTATAATTTAGCTAGAAAAAAGCAAGTCATCATTTTCAAACTTAGAACTGAACAAATAGACTCAAGGGTCATCTTTACAACAAAATGAAGATTGGAACAGATTATACGCGTCCACGTGGGAAACACATCATATCTGTGAAACGCATCCTACAAATCTGCATGCTCACGCTGGAAGAAAGAATAGTACTGGCCACGCAAAACAGATTATAGACAAAAGCTGTTTGAAGATAAAACAGCCATACAGATAACAATGTCATGTCTTTGAGAAACCGGACCAGTGATCTAAAATGAACGAAGACGCAGTAAAGACACAATGTGAAAAATGAAACTGGATTTTACACTAGGAGGGAACAAGATTTTGAAGAATGATAAAAAAGCAAAATGCATTCATCTGTGTGGGTCAAAGGCAACAAAGAATATGTCTACTATAACTTTCAAAGTATAGTGTAATGGGCAACTATAGTTGGCCGTACATGCGGCTAGCACCTCATCATGTAAGATATATTTCACACGAGCCGCTGTTGCAAGAACACACAAAGTGCTTTGGTGCATGTGTCCGATGGGTGTCAACTGCAGTTGAGCAAAATTCTAAAGAAAAGGGATAGAAGAGGGAAGACTAACCCGGTACCCAAAAATGCCTGCTGCAGTCGGACGTGTCGAACCGAAAGGTGTAAATATCGCAGTCACGACACAACGCATTTTGTTCTCCGGACAAAATCCTTCTATTTGCAAAGCCTTTTTCAGGGTTTGGTAGCGGGAGTTTGAGAACGAAGAAAGGAAGAAGATAGTATTCTGCCGTCGTCGGGGATGAAGTGTAAGAACATTCATTGTGTGAGGTCTCGGCTTTTTATCAGGTTGAATGACTAATTGCCATCCTCGCTGTCCTGCATTAAACTTCAAGCCAAGTACTAAGTTTCAGTTGGGTAGACTCCATGCCGCTATCCAGGCAGAACCCGGTGCCTTCGCCCCGAGAAGGAAACTCTGTAACCATTTTGTTCGAAAAGCACGACCTGATAACCTACACCCGCACTGGTCACGACTTCGGCGGGCATTCAAAATGAACCGTGGACAGAGAACAATATAAGCAGCGTGATTGCTGTGGCCCGCTATTGTTGTCACCTTCCGTCTCCATTGTAATAGCTGCCAACTCCGGCTTTATTTACTGGGCCGGACCAAACACCCAAATCTCCACTCGTTAGCTCTCTATATGACCAACGATCCATCTTTGATTCCCCCTCGCAATCCACCAAATGATTGCCGTGTGTCAGGCAGACAGTGCTAGGCTTAATTGTCTGTCAGACCGAAGACTTATCACCATTAAGCAGGATCGGCCTGCCATCGTTGTTCAACGTTTCGCGAGCTCGACGATTTTCAGGTGTGTTCATTATGCTGGCAGTGGGACTCGCTTTCTGGGCAGTTGTCAGAAAGATGCGATTAAAAGCTACATCCGAATAGGTTGAGTTAACCATTTTGATTAATGTTACTAAATCTGTCTACAGCATGTGTGCGTTTGATGCCTTTCTATGCATCGTACTATATTATCCAATATTTCACAATTTGTAAAGCTCTTATATCAACGCTTTTTCTTGTACAGAAATGATAGCCTTTGCAAAATCTAGATAAATAACATCCACTGGCTCCCCTTTATCTATCATTTTAATAACCTCCTCCATGAATTCTAATAGATTTGTTAAGCACGATATCCCTCTAGTAAACCCATGCTGACTATTTCTGATTAGATTAAACTTGTCTAAATGCATTGCACTCACTGTTTTCTTTAACAATTTACAGACTGCTCGTTTAACAAATTGGTCGATAATTTGCTGGATCTGATTTTTTGCCCTTTTTGAATAAGGTAATCACTCCTTTATCTTTCCAATCCCGCGAAACAATCCTTTTTGCAAGTGATTAAGAACATAATATATCCCATGGTTTTTCTAGTTGGTCTCTAATTTCAAACAGCAATTTTGGATGAATACCATCTTGACCTGAACATTTATCCACTTTAAACCCATCCAATTTCCATCTATTTCCTCTGTAATACAGATTGATCTGAATCCGACTGTATCCATGTCTCTTTGAAAGATATCGATTGGCTCTGGTATCTTGGAGCAGTTCTTTTTTGTGTAGACTATGCCAAAGTACTGATTGAATAGAATAGCTGCCTCCCTCTTCTCACATATAATTTTTTTCTGAGCTGTCTGAGAGGGCCTACTTTGTCTTTCGTTATCTGTTTATTTCTAACATAAGAAAAGAAGCTTTTACTATCATTCTTGATCCTCTGAGCAAGTTTTTTTCGGTCTAATTTTGCTGTTTTATTCACTTTCTGAGATATGTTCTGCTTGTCCAAATATATTTAATGTTTCTTTTGATTTACCTGTCTCTATATATTTTTCCCATGCTTTATTTTTTTAGCTCTTCTACATTTAACAACAAATCTAGTTATCCACTTTTTACGCTTTGGGCTTACTTCTCTTCATGGAACCATTCCTCTTTTAGCTTTTATAGAACTGTTTTAAAACTCGCCCACTCTTGTTCAACATCTGTTCCTCCTACAATATCTTTCCAGGATATGTGGCTCGCTGCCTCCTTTATCTTCTTAACAGCTGCCTTAGAGTAGTCGTATGTTCGCTTGTTTATGTTTACTTCTTTCCCTGCTATAATATCCCAACGGATCTAAATGGACATCATATATCGGTTTAGGAGCTGCAAATATAATTAGTAAAAAATTATTACTCTCGCTATTTGTGTGTTAATTATACGTGTGTTACTATAGCTGGTAGGTAAGTGCCAAACGGCAAGTGACTGGTCTTCTCCTTCTATATTGGTCCTGAAAAAGACAATGGTGACGTTATTTAATATCGTACAGCGTGGCTGTTATTTATTGATTCAGCGGCCTATAACTAACCCCAGCAGCCACATTGTAAGATATTATACAATGTCACAAACCAACATATCAGATTTCAGCATGGCCTTTTTGAAACCGGATTTCCTTTTGTCTGTTTCCAGGGCGGCCATTTGGATGCGGGATAAGTTCCCGATCAGTTTCAGGTCACTGGCACTGGTGCAAGTAGGCAACTGTGAGTCGCTGGCTTATATGTCATCTGATTCACTGCTGTATTATCGAATTTCGAAAGTTTCAAACGTCCCTTGTCTCAAATGAGATGATAACGGAGACGAACAACAAACTCAGAGATCCGGTGTTACTCGATGTACACATTCTTCTTCTTCTTCTGCGTTAGTTCTCAATCTCCCGTTACGAAGCCCTGAACAGGGCTTTGTAAGTACCAGGATGTAGTCCGGAGAACGGAATGCGTTGTGTCGCTAGTTTACAGCTTGACTGCGATATTTCCACCTTTCGGCACGACACATCCGTCTTCGGTAGGAATATACACCTAACAGAACCATTGGATGTTGAAAATCGAAAAAAAGCAGGTTGTTAGCAGCTGTCTGGACAAAACTTCTAAAGGTAATTAAATTCATACCCAATAGTGGCCTGCATTAAGGCTCAAATGAAGCGGACTCTCTATCAATCAAAGAAACACCAGGCCAACTACCTGTTTGTCTGCGCAGTATACACAACAAGGATCTCTACACACCAGAGTGTATTAAAGAACAGACTCAGAGAAAAGAAGGATAATTTAAGAGGTTTATGTGTAGTTTATGATGTTGATGATGCCCATGATGATTAATAATATTCTATTGTGCGCGCTGAAAATGACGTTTAGTGGTTGGTTGTAGCCTTCCTCACATCCCGTGCGAGATGATGACGGTGAATCGGGGTCCTTCAAGCTGTCATGTTATGCTTGTCTTCATCTTTGTGCAAATCACCACCTCGGGTGTCACGACGATCCCCCACCTGCTTAGTCAGGCTGGCATGAGACCAGCCCGTTTCCAGGGACGGCTACAAGGAAGTCGAGGTGCGGGCCTTGACCAGCATATTTTGCCTGATCCTGACTATGTCCTATCAGTATATTTTGCCTGACCCTGACTAACATGTCCGATCAGTATGTTTTGCCTGACTAGGAATTAGTCTTCTCTCCTAAAGTGTGATTGGTCGATTCTCTTTCAGGTTCAGCTGCAGCATTGGGCTACCACTACAGCTTGATCCTTTGCAGAAAGCATGTATCGGAGCATTTGCCTTAGCAGATTCCTCTTCGCTGTCAGACGTCGACCTGAATTTGTTAAACGAAAGCAGTAGTCATCATAAGGGAGGCGACACTGCCATAGAGGGGATTTAAAGTCGACACTTCCATAGAGTTGATCTAGTGTCGACATTGTCATAGAGTTGATCTAGTGTCGACACTATCATAGAATTGATCTAGTGTCGACATTGTAATAGAGCGTGTCTAGTGTTGGCACAAGTGATAGCTACACATGCTGTCTCTGGTCCTCGTTTGTGGGGCAATTTTGCAGCAAATAATCAGCGGTCATTTTCTCAGTACCACAGGTGCATTCGTCAGTAACACATATCTTCCTTTTATTGAAAAGATGGTGCCTTAGTCTGTTGTGGCCTGTGCGTAGTCTGCAGACCAGCTCCTTCTCTCCTCTGGTCAAATGGTAATAAGCATCACGTTTTGTGTAGCCAGTATGCTCTGTTTCCCAGTTGTCCATGTATTTGGTCATAATACAGTTTTTGGACTCTTCGTAAGTCACAATTGAATCTGGCCTTTGTTGTATCTATACTAGTGTGTTTACATGATATAGTTGCTATCTCCATGCGTAGCCCTATTTAATCGAATTTTATGACATGCTGGAAAAGATAGAGTGATCACATATATGGTGTACGTGTCTTTTTTGTGAGCTTCTATCCGCTGCTGCGGGCAGGACACATCACGGGAGCCAGGTCGCCTAGAAATGTTGCTGAGGCGCCTAATATCTCAAGACAAGTGTCCTATTTACTTGCACAATTTCTCCTATCGAGTATCTCTCTCTCTTACTTTCTCCACCCCCCGCCCCCTTTTCCCCTATTTTTTTAAGGACGCATGTATATCATTTTCCCAAGTAATTTATTCTCTTGCTGCGGACTTTGAAGGTCAGACTGTAGGCGTCATGTTACGCAATTGCTAATACATAACGCAAGCAAGGAAAAAAACGGAGGTAGCTATATATGACTTTGAATATAAACTTACATTTGTATAATTAGACATCATGCTAAGGGACCGTGCGTTCAGAACTTCGTTAAACATAGTTGTGTTTAAAAAAAAAAAATTTGATGTTACATCTTTTCCAAACAAAAAAAATAAACAAACTAGTCTACACAGTTTGGCATATGCAGAATCAAACGGCCTTTATTCCTCAATCATATACATTCTCATGGTGGATGGACACCCACAATGCGAATAAACACTTTGATGATTGATAGTTTGTGTATGATTGACTGTTGTGCCATCCCATTACACCCGCATATATAATTTCACTCTTTAATTCTGCTTCACTCATCAAACACTTTTCTCCCAACCTCATTCCTCAACTACTCAGAGAGATTAACCATAAAAAGTTATATTCTTAATACTGACTGTCCAGGTTCAGTACGATACGAGGCGAGATCATTAATACATGGTCACGAATGGCCTTTGTTAGAAAACCAGCGTTTAAGCACTTTGTCTGCTTTTACAGTGGGGGCATCTGTAGCGATTTGTTTTACACGATGAAGCTGCTAGCCCCATTCACAACTCTCTTCGGTCGCCATTTGCGACATGCATGAGGATGCTGTGATGCTACTTTTTCCCCACCCTAGTAAAAAAACACTGAGATCCATTCTAGGGAATACAGGTAACTGAAACTCTTAATTGATCATGTACGCGGGCTAAACTAAAATTCTCAAACTCAAATTACCCTTTGCTGCATAAATGCAAGTATGAGAGCTAAAAGGTCCATGGGTCACACGTCTTTTATAATATATAATTAGTCACATGTACTAAAATGTCAAATTCAAATCTTGAGAAACGAATATTATCTTCTGCCCCACATTGCAATGACACTGAAATTATGGACCAGAACAATTGCATTGATTGGCCGCATATTTAGTATTTTTACCGAATTGAATCTGTATCAACCATATACATTGTCATTTGGTTATATGAAGGCATGTCTTAGTGTCCCCTGACTAAAATGTGTCAACATTAGTGCAAAATCAGATACTGCTGTCGAGGATGAAGAGTTGGTCTCATTGCACTAGGCCACAGTTTGTTTTTATGAGTTTGTGTGATCAGTTCAGTTTCTCGTTGTCTTTCCTTCCCCATCAGTAAGCCAGAAACCCGTTTCCAGCTGGATCGACTGGAGCTTGTCGATAGCGGCAGTCGTGAATAAAGAGGGTTAAAGCCATATGCTACACAATATCCTGGCTTGAGTGGTTGATTAGCGCAGTGGTAGAGCACTCGCTTTTTATGACTCCGTAATGGGGGTTCAACTTCCGCTACCGGCAGGTCCAGTCGACCCAGCTGTAAATGAGTATCTGGCATGAGGTAAGGACAAATGCAGCGAGGAAAGGAACTGTCCACCCAACCTCACAAAGCTGTGGTTTAGTACAATGACGTCTCCAACACTTCATCTCCGTCTTTAGTGTCTTCTATAGGACCATCTTTATCTTACTCAGACTCCCGCATTAATCCGTTAATGTGTTCTTGAACTCTCCCGCCTTAAATAGGCCTAGGGTCGCGCGTCCCAGATTAGACACGCGTAGATTAGTCTACACAATAACGTGTCGCATGTTTGCTTTTTTTGTTGATTTCGTCCCGTTCCAGAATTGTCTTTTGTCGCCGATTGTTTTGGTTTTTTAGCATTTTTTTCTAATTAAAAAAACTTTGAGACAAGGAAATGGGTTAAGTAAGCGACAGATATTCTAGACATCAAAAAATATTGTTTGTGATGCCATCTTAAAACTTTTAGTAGCTCCCGAGTTTTATCAGTGTGCGAAAACTCCTTTGCGTGGTATTTTTTATTCATTTTTGTGATCGTGTGGGGGGGAGCATAGCACATTGAATAGTCGGGCACAAATTGGGAGGAGATGAACAGAAGAAGCCAGAGTACAGATGCTCGCGGCTAAACATCGTAGAGGATGCCAGAGTACAGATGCTCGCGGCTAAACATCGTAGAGGATGCCAGAGTACAGATGCTCGCGGCTAAACATCGTAGAGGATGCCAGAGTACAGATGCTCGCGGCTAAACATCGTGACACAGACGATAGTAGGTGGCAGAATAGATAGACAAATCTCGGGACAGGAGTTTCATGATTCGCCGAACACAATGATGATCCTCGAAAACTGTTTTCGGACTCTAACTCCATTGTAAGAACAGCTGGGCTAGGCCGTATCAGATAGATTTAATACACATTAAGACTAATCAAGTGCAGTCACGACCAAGAACAGCTTACATAAAACAGCCAAAATGTTGAGACAAGGCACCCATGTATACATGTGAACAAACAGCACAGTCAACTGAGCATTTTCTACAAAAAATTATACGTGCTTTGACAACTCTCTGCGTACTCAGCACTGACCAATAGAGACAGACTTTCACACGTAGCTATTCGGAAGAAATCGCAGCAAACGTTATCCTGTTAACTGGACATCGCGTGCAGACATAATAAAATAATGGCAAATAAGAAGAAGAAGAGGAAGAATGCCTCGGAATTGAACAGATCATCGTCGTCTTCTGTCCACTTGTGTCGTCAGACGATAACGTTCTGTAGTTTCTTATCCTGATTTCTTGACCCGTAACGAATTTTTCATACGAGGAATATCGCTGGTCATCTTATTCCAGAGAGCGCACTGAAGAAGGTATACCTAGGTCCACTTTCGTTTTCCAGTTTTGTCGCCGATGTTGTTGTCATTCTGTGTTTCTTCAGTATCCCACTGACACCGTCCGTCCATCTTTCCTTGGTCTCATTGCTCACAATGATTTCTTGTGTTATCGAACGTTGAAGTTAGTAACTTGGTTTCATTCATGTCAGGTGTCCGAACCATTTTATTCTCTGCCTTTCTATGCATTCTATGTTCGGTGTTGTGCCCACATTTTACCACATGTACAATATTCTCGCTATCAATCAAACCCCACAACACCAAATTAAGTCTAAACGGCAAAAACCTGCAGCCAAACGACAACCCAAACTATCTGGGAGTCACATTTGATCGGCGCATGACATGGAAAAGTCAGATCGAGAGAAACCGAATGAGAGCCAGAGAAAGAATGGCAATCATGAGGAAACTTGCTGGCACAAGCTGGTGAGCAGACGAAAGCATACTAAAGAAACTGTACACTGGAAGAGTGAGACCAGTTCTCGAGTATGGCATTTCGGCATGGACAACAGCAGCAAAGGCAAACTTCGATAAAGCTAGCAAACTCCAAAACCAAGCCATGAGTGATATAACAGGAGGCATGAAGTCAACGCCAATTGTAGAACTTGAAAAGATTACAAAGCTGCAATTAATGGCCGGCAGAAGAGACTGCAGAGCCCAGCTGCAATCAGAGAAACTCAGAAGACTGACTGACCACCCAATGCACCAGAGACTAAACAATTTCGGAAATGGGAAGCTAAAGCGAAGAAACTTTGCAGAAATAGCCAAAGCAAAGATGCACGAAGACCCTATGAACGCACTAACCACACCAAAGCCCATCCCTACTGTACGAAAACCTACCTGCAGGAAGCATATTTTTCCAGAGGTGGTAGAAAATATACCAGGTATTAGAAACAAAAACTGCCAGTCTGAAAAATAAAGAAGAGATACTACCCTGAGTTTCATTACGGAAAACTACCCAAACACGGACTGGACCCATGCATACACCGACGGTTCCGTAATAAATACAACACAGAACGGAGGGGCAGGAGCATTACTGAGCCTACCAAATGGCAGAAAAATAACACTGTCATTCGCTACTGGAAAATACACAAGCAATTTCAGAGCGGTGGCAGAGGCACTGAGGGCGACAGTGGAAGAAATGGTGATAGGTAAAAGGAATGAAAGCCCCATAGTCCTGCTTACAGATGCACTGGCCGTAGTCACAGCACTGAAAAGCCAGAAAAATACTGAACTTAATGAATTAAGAGCAGTACTCTGTCAACTATGCCAGCAGGCCGCACCAAAAAGAGTAGTGGTGCAGTGGGTTCCATCTCACTGCAACATCCAAGGCAACGAGGAGGCAGACACACTGGCAAAAGAAGGTGCAAGACTACCACAATCTGATACTAGTATGACATACGAAGAGTCAAAACGGCTTATTAGAGCTAGATACATGACCAAATGGGAAACCGAACATACTGGCTACACCAAAAACGATGCCTATTACCAGTTGAACAGAAAAGGGCAGGTCGTGGTCTTCAGACTTCGCACTGGCCACAATAGACTCAGGTACCACCTATTCAACAAATTGAAGATAGGTGGCACCGACGAATGCCCGTGTCGTACCGGTAAAATGACCGCTGAGCATTTGCTGCAAAACTGCCCGACATACGAGGATCAGAGAGAGCAGATGTGGCCATCACCAGTGGCAACACTAGACAAGCTCTATGGCAGTGTCGACAGCCTCAGGATGACGGCTGCTTTTTTCGAAAAAAATAATGGTTACTGTCTGACTGCGTACGATGAAGAAGAAGAAGAAATGCCCACATTTTGCTTGATTTTTTTTTCATTTCGTACTCAATCCAACTTTGTGACCCGACATTCTTTCTCAAACATCAAAGTTCGCATACCATACTGTTTCTCTCTTGCGCCATGATGGAGGGCCATGTCTAACACTTGTGGCAGAGAATTGGTATAAAAAATACTATTTATTAGGTGTCTCATTGTCTCCATTCGGATGTTTTTGTGTCTTAATAAGGGTGGAAGCTGATAGGAAATCGCATTTTCTTTCTGTGTTCATGGTTCCATCTCTCTATTCAGTCGTCCATCCTGTGTAAGATACGAACACAAACGCAATACCATTAAGGGAAGTGACAACAATACATAGATGATACATTATATGACAGTAGTTGAAGTTGTGCCACAAGATTGTTCGGATACGTCACATTTAAGTAAATTAATAATCAGAGCAGCATCAACACTGACAATGAAATACTGGTAATGTATAACGCAGTAGTCGTGCGGGGGACAAAGTGAAAATAATTCTACGTTAGAACCAAAAAGCTGTTCTTTGTCCCTGACGAAAGTATTTTGGTCATAACGTTATTCGTCATTGCGCCTTACCTATTTGTGTGAGTACCTTCATTTAACTAATAGTATCACATAAAGGCTGCAGAACTTCACGAACAGATATCCCCGTCACATACTGCGGCCAGTCATGTGACCAGATGTCATAAAAGCAGACTTTTGGCAAAGAAAACATCAACAATCAGTCTAGATACTAATGACCTGGTTGATGTGCATTCTTAAATCTTCTGTCATTTATTTTGAAACGTCAACTTCCAAATTTTGTTAGAGAAATCAGTGGTCTATCTTTAATTAACATCTTATATCCATGTTCAGAAGTCTCTACATAGTCTGTATACAACCAGTTTCTTGAAGCGTCGTTTTTACCGGTGTGCTAACGTCCTGGGAAAAGGTTTACAAAAACTTTGGTAGATTTTTAATTAGAATTTTGTTCGGGCAGCGGCAGTCTTTTCGATTTCCCACTGCCACGAAACTTTTAACATGTACGACACTGAACATGGGAGTCCGATCTCACTACACAGAGATCGGGGAAATTTTTACTAGAAGATCCACTTGAAAAAAATCCCAGTCTTCATCGTGATTTGCACCCACGACCTCCGACACCCGAACTGGACACCTTACCGCGAGATCATTGAGTCCACCCCCCTCACCTTTATGTTATTTGTATCTATAGCAAGATAAATACTACTGAAAATAGGTTCCTTCTCTATTATCATATCTTACCACTATGAT